>KN805405.1:124675-172018 GCA_000818945.1 Schizochytrium sp. CCTCC M209059
CCCCCCCAATATTGTCCATTGTAAGATCCACGATCATGTCTAATTCCGCCTGCTCTTGTCCCTCCTTGTCTCATTCCGGATCAATGATCATTCGCTCCCTTTCTTGTGCAAGGAGCGAAACCTCCGCGCTCTACATTCACGTGCACACGAGTCATCTCAGGAAAAAAGCAAGCTAAGCAAGCGTTCACCACAAGAAAGAATGCTGCATGACGCGGCGCGGGCTCGAAGCACTGCTGAACATAGAATGTGCGCGGCGCGGGGCCTGCCCCAAAGTGGACTCACTGTCAGACCATGCATCAAATATGTGGACATGTATCATTTCTATCCGTTGAGGTGTGCGAATCTCAGGTCCGCATCATTTTCCGCTGAAGCATCACAGACTTGGGTCCCGGTCCCTGGCACTTGCCGTCCTCGGAGGATCGCGTGCGCGCGCGCGCGGGGGGAGGTGCCAGATCCAAAGCAGGGACGCAAGCGGGCAGCCAGGCCGGCTGCGCGCGCCACATTTGGCCGACCCGCGCGCTTTCTCGAGGCTCCGTCAACGACGCCATGGACGAACGCTTCACCTCACAGCGCTCGCGCCAGGCGCCGCGACGAGCGACAGTATCTGGAGCTACGGTGGCAGCGTCGACAATGCAGATGCCTGCGAAGCGAAACGCTCCTCCAACCAAGCTCATGACGAGCAGTGCTCGAGAAGAACTTCGGCAAGCACCTTCGACCACGACATCATATTTTTCTTCTTCTTCGTCTTCATCTTCGTCATCGCAATCGCATATTCATGACGCCTACGCGGTGTCAGCGCAGCAGCCGTCTCATATTCCTTATTATTTGGACGTCGATACGACCAGAATCAAAGCAGATGTGCATGATCCTTATTCAGCTCACTACGAGCATCAGCGAGAACACCAAGGTCACGAGGAGACTTATCATGGGTACGAGTATGATCAGACTTCCGGAAATCTCACCCATTATCAGCTCGAGGACTGGACAAGCGCTTCGCAAGCTGATGTGCAAGGCAACGAGTCAAGCACAACGCACTACTATGAGAACAGTTTTTTTTACCCGGAGCAAAATGGGCATTACAGCGAGCAAGGTGAATATAATTCTGGTGCAGACATGAGTACGATCGACGATTCAAGATCCGAGTCTCACCTATCTGAGGCAGCATTGGCAGCGTCTTCGCATGGAGCGTGGCAGTTCGCCAAGGCTAAACAAAGGTCACGTGCTCAGCATCGGGGGGGGCATTCCGATGCAGATGCTCAAACTTATCTTCGGTGCAACAGCAGCAGCAACAGCAACAACAACAACAACAACAACAACAATAATAACAACAATATTGACGACGACAGCGCAAGCGTTGCCACGCACGAAGCCTATGGATACGACGCATACAGTGTTGCATCCTCGTACTATGGATCGCAAGGAGGTGAACTTGCTCATGGGTACGATGCCGTGCCGTCGTCCTCTGCATCGGCATACGGAGGTGATTATTATGAGCACAAAATGGCGGAAAATGGGTTTTCGGGGTACGAAAGTGCCACCGTTTACGCGCACGCGCCATCGCACATGGGAAACTCGAGTCGCACGGACATGTCGAGCCGATCTGCGCCTCCGCCGCCGTACTACAATGACCAGCATGGGTCTTCTATCCACAGCTCATACTACGATCAAGGGTATGAGGAGTACTATAGGCGGGAACAAGAGCGGCAGCGGCTCTTGCAAGCGCAACAGGAGGAAATCTTGCAGTCATCAAGCGAAGTTCCGAACATTTTTAGTCTCACGCGACACAACAGGTACGATGACGTAGAGGCGCTCTTTGATGCAGGCATTGCTGTCGACACGCGAGACGCGCTAGGCAACACGGTACTTTGCATTGCGTGTCAGAACGGTCTCAAACGTATTGCAAAGCTTGCGCTGCGTCGTGGCGCCAACATCAATGCGCAGAACTACAGGGGCAACTCGCCCCTTCATTTTTGCTACATGTATCAGTATGGCGACACGCTCGGGGCCTATTTGTTATCAAAAGGCGCAGATCCAATGCTTGTCAACAGTGATGGTCGTCGAAGTCACGAGCTCGAGTAGACAAAAAGAAGAAAATCGAAAACGGGGGCAACATCAGGGTGTTTTCTCTCCTTCGCAAGGCTATGTGTGGCTGGCATCAAATCTTAAGGCGAAAGCAATGTGTACAAGAAAAACGAAATGACACGAACGAGCGACGATGGTGTAGTCGTGGATGCTACTCTTCCTAATGTTGGTAAAGTAAGCTCCCTCTTCGCTCAAAGTGATTACTATTTTAGGATTCGGGTGGGTAGTAACTATTCTATTCAGACAGGGGAGGGTTGTGGTAGAGAACATGCCTCGGTTGAGTGCGTGGTGTTGAAATAACACCAGGTTGGTTTGGTTTTGAGATGCGCACGCGCGGTGCCGAGATCTCGATCCAGTCCCGCGTTTTACGGGCGATCATCTGAGAACAGGGACATTATAATCCGCTCGTGCGCTGTTTTGTTTTGTTGTTTGTTGCGGCAGTCGTGCAGCCAGAAACACGAGAGGTGTTTAGCTGGTGAACTTGGTGACGGCCTTGGTGCCCTCCGAAACGGCGTGCTTGGCGAGCTCACCGGGAAGCACGAGGCGGACGGCGGTCTGGACCTCGCGCGAGGAGAGGGTGGCCTTGTCGTTGTACTTGCCGAGCTTGCCGGCCTCGGTGGCGAGGCGCTCGAAGACGTCGTTGATGAAGGAGTTCATGATGCTCATGGACTTCTTGGAGATACCGGTGTCGGGGTGCACCTGCTTGAGCACCTTGTAAATGTAAGAGGAGTAGGTCTCCGTGCGCTTCGAGCGCTTCTTCGACTTGTCGCCCGAGGCCTTGGTGGCCTTGGCCGCCTTCTTGCTCACGCCCTTGGATCCGCCGGCCATCTTTCCTGAGTGCTTGTCTTGGCTGCTGCTACTGCTGCTGCTGCTTCGTGCTCGAGTTGCTGGTCTGCTGCTCGCCGCCGCCGCCCTCGCCGCCGCCCCAGGGATTTTTCCCGCCTCACTTTGCCTTCCCCACGTTCCCAGACCCTGCGCGCGCGGGGTTCTGTTTGCTTTTTGCATGGCCCCAGCGCGGGAAAAATTCCGGCTGGCGGCGGCGGCGGCGGCGGCGGGAAAAACCGGGCGAGCGCGGCGGCGGCGGGGCAGCAGACCAGCAACTCGATCGCAAACCAAACAGCAAGAGCAGCAGCAAGAGCAGCAGCAAGAAAACCTCAAGAAGAATGTCGGGCAAGGGCAAGGGTGGACGCGGCAAGAAGGGCGGCAAGGCCACGACCCGTTCGGCCAAGGCTGGTCTTCAGTTCCCCGTCGGCCGTATCGCGCGTTACCTCAAGAAGGGTGGCTACGCTACCCGTGTCGGTGGTGGTGCCCCCGTGTACATGGCCGCTGTCCTCGAGTACCTCGCCGCCGAGATCCTCGAGCTCGCCGGCAACGCCGCCCGCGACAACAAGAAGGCGCGTATCATTCCCCGCCACATCCAGCTTGCCGTCCGCAACGATGAGGAGCTCAACAAGCTCCTCGGCAACGTGACCATTGCCTCGGGTGGTGTGCTCCCCAACATCCACGCTGTGCTCATGCCCAGCAAGAAGAAGGCCCCCGCCGCCTAAGCGACAGAAGCCTCTGCTTCCTTTCTTGCGCCATCGATCGCGCCAAAGCGAGTCATGGACGCGGAAAAACAAAACAACTCGTCTCTGTGAATCCAGAGACAAAAAACAACAAACCATCACGGTGTTTACTATCAACACCATCCTCGTACTCTGACGACATCTCGCGAGTGTTTCTGCACTCTGTCTTTTCTCTAGCTTTTCTTTTTGACCTTCTTGCTAAAATCTATAAAGCCAAAACATTTCTTGCTGCCTTGACTGCATCAGGCAGGGCGTTGCCGTACTATTGCTGTTACTGGTGGTAGCTAGTGGAGCTGACGCTACGGCATAGTAGGGCTGTTTTTATTGTTTTGGTTGTTGCAGACTTTCTTCCATCCAGCCCAGCTAAGCCGAACCGCCCTTATGAAAAGCTAATACGTATCCAAGATGCGAGCAGATTCAAGCTCTCAAGAGGAAGAGTTTGAACACTGTAACTCGGGACGGTGTGCAGTTACAAAGTACAGTAACTCGGTCAAGAAGCTATCCGGTTTTGGAAACATGTGCGTGAAAAGAGAGAGAAAATCTTGTTCTGGCCAATGTCCTCAATTAAAATCATAAATCAAGAAGAACAAAGAAGGAAAGATCCCCTTTCTTTTTCAATTTCTCCAACGAAGGAAGACATTGCCGTACGTCAAGCGACGATCCTTTGTAATAGCTTTTTATTAAAAAATGCTTGATTTTTAGTATTCGATGGTGATCTTGCCCACGGCCTTGCCAGACTCCTGGAGCTCATGCGCCTCGGCGAAGGATGCCTTGTTGAGGCCCTTAAGATGCTTGTTGTCGATCTTCTTGAGCGTGCCGTTGTCGTACATCTCGGCCACCTTTGCCAGAATCGCACCTTGCCTTTCGACCTCGAGACCAAACATGGGTCGCGTGAACATGAGCTCAAAGCTGATGGTGAGTCGCATGGGGAAAAAGGCCTTGTTCACGTCGATCTTGGAGCCATCGCCAACAGTGATCGATCCGATCCGGCCACCGGGGCGCATGATGGCGACGATGCGGTCAAACTGCTCGTCGAGGTCGACGCCGCAAAAGCAAACATCGACCTTGTCAACGCCAAGACGCTTGAGCTCCTCCTCGAAGTCGTTGCGGTGGTTGAGAATATGCGTCGCGCCGAGGCTCTTGCACCACTCCTCGGTCTCGGGACGCGAGGCCGAGGCAATGACGGTCTTGCAGCCCAGCACGTGACGCGCGAGCTGGATGGCTGCAGAGCCAACGCCGCCGGCACCGTTGAGCATCATGAAGACGATGTCCTCGCCGCTTCCGTCCGTGGGCAGGCGCAGATTCTCAAAGAGAAGCTCCCACGCCGTCAGATACACGAGGGGAAGCGCAGCCGCCTCGGCAAAGCTGAGGCTGGATGGTTTCTTGGCACAAATGCGAGCGTCGATGGCGGTCTTCTCGCAGTTCGACCCGACGGGTTTGGTGATGTCGCCAGCAAACATGACCTCGGCGCCCTCCTCGAATCCCTTGACCGCTGCGCCGACCTTTTTCACGATGCCGCATCCATCGTAACCGAGGACTTTTTCCTCGTGTCCCGAGAGGTTGTAAGCGCGGTTCTTGCAGTCGACCGGGTTCACCGCCGCCGCCTTGACCTCCACGAGGAGGTCATGCTCGCCCACCTCGGGCTCCGCGTAGTCGTCGACCTCGCTAAGGGTCTCCTCCACGCTGCCCTTGCCCTTGCACACCACGGCGCGCATCTTGCCCTTCCTCTTCTTGATCTCCTTGCTCCTCCTCCTCCGGCACGTCGGACGCGACGCTGCGCGGCGCGCTGCTTCTGCCTCTGCTCTGCTCTGCTCTGCTCTGCTCGTTCGTCATGAGCCGGCGATAGCGATCTGCTGCGTCGTCCGGCTCAGCTTCCGCCTCATAAGATAGACACTGTCGATCTTTGCATTGTTCACATGAGCTGTCTGAACTGTGTGGAGACCGACAAAAGAGGAAGATTTCGAGAAAACAAACCACTTGTGAAAAACATGAGGGACACGCACCACAACGATCGTCGGGATTTCTGCAGCGTTTGGGCGTGGGATGTATGGATGGTTACGAGCACAGGCAAGAGCGCGCGTGCGTGCGTGCGTGAGTGAGGGAGCGAGTGGCAGCGGCACAGCCAGCCACGCGGCGGCGAAAATCGATGACGGGATCGCAGAGGTAGAAGAAGTCTGCAACCAGCGGAAAGAATATGGCCGCTCATGATCGAGAGGCTACTTTCGAGAATTCGATTACGCGCTGAAAAGGCCTAGCATCATCCTGCTTCTTTTGTCGATACCGCTCCTGACACTGCTACGTCTTGGCGCACTCTTATGATATGGCCGGTAGACCAGGCACGTCACATCGGGTTATTCCAACAAGCCATGTCCGAGGAAAACACTTAAGATTAGTGACACCGACGAAATCATTCAGCAAGCAACTACAACGATTGGCCAAATTCAAGGCTAATCAGACCCCGAAGGCGTACACGATACACACGATACACACGATATACATAAGAAAAAAGAATTCGTTTCATTGGGTTTGACTCCCGGGAGGGTAGATTGGAATACAGCAGGCAAAAGTTTTTGGCAGGCAAGCGAGCGGGCATACGGATGGACGGGGTGCACCAAAAGTGCTGGCATCGCGACGCACTCGCCTTGCAAAGGCTACATATCAGGCAGAAAGAATAGACGCCAACGGCGTTGACTTGGCCGAAGACGCATATAGGTCGAGGCGCGAATCGCGCACGTCATTCAGAAGATGTCTCGCGTGTAAGCCGCGGCGGTTTCGTGGCGTCGTTTCTTGGATGCACGGTCGAGACTGTGCTCCCGGCCCTGGCCCGGCTCGGTGTCGGACGAGCCAGCATCGTCGTTTGCGCTCGGCTTCTCATTGAGCGTGTCGGCAGCGCCGTCAAAGACGAGAAGACTGCACTTGCGTGCAAAGGTCTCGACCTTGTCGAAGAAGTCCATTTCGTTGGACTGATCCGCAAGGTCCAGGAGACGATCCCCGAGCGCCTTGGCGAGCTTTGCGTTGGTGCGCAGCCATCGAACCACGTTCTTGGTTGAAGGACGGTGACCTGTGAGAATCCAGCGCTGCATGGCCGAGTCTGCGTGAAGGAATTCCTTGCCGGTGGCCTGGGCATCCTTTGCCGCCTTAAGGACAGCCTCAACGCTGTCTTCAGCGGCCTCGGAGCGCAAAGCCGGGACCTCGGGGCCGACGCTAATAGGGGCCCCAGTCATGGGTGCCCGACCTGACTCCGCGCTGCGGTCCACGCGCTTCTTGCAAAAGGCCATGACCGCGGCGACGTTTTCGCGAGCCGTGACATAGTCTTGGCCAGCGCAGGCGCGGAGCTTGCGCTGCGCCTTGGCGACGCGCTCCGTGTCCTTTCGCAAGAGCTCGCCCATCTCCAGATACGTGGAGGTGGTATCGGCCATCATCTCGTCGCGCTGCTGCTCGAGGGCGAGCAGCTTGTGTTTGAGCGACTCGATCTGGCACTCGACCTCATGAATCTCCTTGCCGCAGACGCGCTCAATGCTCTCTACGCGAGCGTCGCACTCTGACCGGCGAAAGGTCTCATGGCATTCGAGCATTTGCTGCGCGCAAATGCGCTCACGGCGCAGGAACTCGGCGAGCTTGCACCTGTTGCGTTCTACCTCCTTTTTGTCTGCGCGCTCGAGGAAGTCCTCGGGGTCGCCCGGGTCGCTGATGTCGTCGTCTTCCTCCATGCTGCGTAGCAGCGAGGACTGACTCCAGGTATCGTAGCCGCTCGTCGGGTCGACTTCCCCGTCACCGTGATCGTTTCCGTCATGGTCGTCGTCTCGAAAGTCGTGGTCCTCGTACCGCGCCTTGACGTGATGCTTTTCGTTGCTGCTGAAGCGGACCTTTTGCGGCGCGGCGGGCTGCGCGATCTCCTGCTTGTGCAAAAGGTGGCTGATGGCGGAGTTGAGTGTTTTCGAAAAGTGCTTGTCCTCCGAGCTCGTCTTGCCCTCCTCGGGTCTGTTGCCGCGGCCCACTGCACAGGCCACGACGCGTCCGGGGGTCAGCATGTCTTGCTGATGGGCCACCGCGCTCCAAAAAGGCCACATGGCGGCTACGCCAAGGGCCAGTTCGCCTCGCGGCGCCTGCATTTGGTACGCGAGTTGGTGCTGCTGTCGCTGCTGCAGCTGCTGCAGTTGTTGGTTCTGCTGCAGGTGCTGCTGCTGCTGCTGTTGCTGTTGCTGTAGCTGCTGCTGGTATTGGTACTGCTGCAGGTGCTTCTGGCGAGCCACCGAGGGCTGCCGCAGGTTGTTGATGTCGGCCACGTTCGCGGGCTTGACAATGACAACCGGGTTCCTCGCCTCCGCCGCGGCGACCGTCTCCTTGCGAGCCGCCGCTGCTGCTGCCGCCGTCGCCGCCGCGACCGCCGCGCCCGCCTCCGCGTCCCCGCCGCGCCCCGGGCCTGCTCCTGCGCCCTGGTCCTGGCGGCCGCCCAGCTTCTCGTGCGCCTGCAAAGCGGTCTGCGTCTCCGCGTTGAGCGTCGGGAAGAAGTGCATCTCAGGCCCCGCTGCTTGCTCGGCCGGCGGCCCCGCTCGCTTTTCCAGAACTCCGCGCCCGCCCGCTCGCTTTCTCGTCTGCTTCCCGCGCCAGCCAGCCACCCAGCCAGTCCCGCTCGCCTCGCTCCGCTCGCTCGCTCGCTCGCTCGCCCGCGCGCCTCGCGCTCTCGCCTCGGGGCTCGGGGCTGCTGGCCTCCCGGCGCTGCGCCTTTCTTTGCCTTCTTGCCCGCCCTCCTTGGGGGACTCTTTGTTTCTCTTTTTTTCTTCTTTCCTTTCCGAGCCTCCTCACAGAACTAGATGGCGAAGGGGAAGCGGCCCTCCTCCTTGCCTTCTAGCCTCCTCGCCGGCTCCGACGCCTCCTTCTCGCCGCGCCTCTCGCGCGCGCGCCGTGACACGACAAGGGTGGTCGCGCGTCTGCGGCAGGGGCCTGCCTCGACGAAGAAGCCTGCCTGCTGGCAGGGCGCCCGGAGGAGACAAGGGAGGGAAAGCAACGCGAAGCGAGGGCTCCGAGAGATCGAAGGATGACCGAGGACGAGGAATGCCTTCGCTCCGCCGCCGCCGCCACTGCCTCGCCTCGACGCGCCGCGCCGCGCCGCGCCTGCGTGCGTGTCTGTCTGTCTACGTGCCTGCGTGCCTGCCTGCCTGACTGCCGCGCGTCCGCTCGCTCGCTCCGGCGTGCTCGTCCGGTCTCGCTCGCTCGCTCGCTCGCTCGCTCGCTCCGTTCCAGCTTTGCTGGCGCTGCCGAGCCGCGCACCGCAAGACAACTTGGCGACGATCGCGGTTCTTGCGTGCCCGGCCGGCCTTGCCAAGCGCCGCCAGAGAGGGGGGGGGCTCTGCAGACGGCGCTGTGTGGGGCGGTGCGGGGGGTGGTAAAACTAGCAGCTTCCGGTCTCTGGGGGGAAACTGTACCGCGTGTAGAGGGATTGTTGGACAAATTTGCATTTGCCTGGAGACGCTGTGGGCACCTCCGAGCGCATGAGCCCCCCTCCGAGCAAGCTCCAGCTTCTACTTGCTGGGTCGCTGCGGTGCCATCCTGGACCACTCGCCCCGCACACAGCGCGCCGCCTTCGCACGAGAGAGAAAGAGAGAGGAAAGATGGGAGGGAGGGAGAGCGACCCACGGCGCACGCGCCAACAGCTCGCCCGCCCGCCTTCCAGCACCCCGAGGAGCCAGGTCTACGATACGCCGCTTCCCAGCCGTGCCGTGGCGGATGCCGTCGCGAATTGCCTGCGCAAGCGTCGGGTAGCTGCCAGGCGGCCGCGAGCTCCCTCACATCCCCTCCCCCCAATCAAGACACTCCTTGCGAGGCTTCTCGAGCGTTGAAGGGACACATTCAACCTGCCTGTTTGTGCGCTGTCGCCAACAAACTTATAAAGTAAGGGGAAGGGAAACGGACGCCCGGAGCGGACCTGCCCTGCTGGCTGCACCGTTGCCGCCACGTTGACCGGCGAGACAGCTAAACACAGATGGCTGGACGGAACTAGAGGCATCTGCCTACCAATGGCATGTCTGAAGAGCATGAGCACAAGCGTGAGTTTGAGTCTTAGCGCGAGCGTGATCAAATTCCAGCTCAGCAGCCATCCACCATGGCCAACGATAACGCGCCATGCCAAGTACAGCACAGCACAGCACAGCACATCACATGGCTCATCTCACAACATCACATCACATCATATCCATCTCTCATCCTGGCCGGCACCTTGCATTCACGGGGCGCGAGCACAAGCAGTCGCTCGCTTCGCCTTGCTAAGTTGGTGGTGCCTTGGGCGGTCCTGCCCGGTGCCTTCCTTGTGCCTTCCCTCAAACCGTGGCTACCTTCATATTCTCTCCACACTAAAAATATGGCCAGTCAGCCAGCCAGCCAGCCAGCCGGCCAGGCCGGCCAGGCCGGAGAGTTGAGCTCCGACCGCCCCCCTCCCCTCTCGCATCGCGTCGCATCGCATCGCCCCCTCCCTTACAGGCCCGATGGTCGCGTCCTGGTGGCAGGCTGTTCCTTACGGCGTCCTTCCGGGCGGGCCCGAGCGCGCGGGCCCCGCCTCGATAAGTAAGGCTCAGCCCCAGCGGGGCAGGCGAGCCCGCGGCGGCCGCGCGGTGGCTGGTCGGCGCCGCACCCAGGGCGGTTTCCTTGTCGCGGCGAGGGCGGCGCGGGCCTCGCGCGGCGGCTCCAGCACTGCGCGCCGGCGGCACGCGGCCGGGCCGGAGCTAGGGGAGAAACCCCGCGCCTTGCGCCGTGCTTGGCACAGTCGCCGCACAGGAGGCAGGCGCGCGGGCCTCGGAGCTGCCGCCGGAGGACCTCCGATTTTGCCGGAGGACGTTCCCTCACAGGAACGCAAATTTACCGCACTTGCTTTGGTTTGGTCCACAGCCAGCTTTGGCGTCGGCGTTGATCCAAGCAGACTCACGCTTCTCCAGCTTCTGTCTGTGGGCCGCAACCACAGCCTCGCTTCTGTGCTGTGCCAAATAAGACTGCCCCACCCTCACCCACAGCCGTGAGCGCTCGGTGGCCAAGTGCGAATGGCTGGCCAGCGAACCGGTCTTTGATCGCTCGGTGCAGGGCTGGCTGCCTGCGCCTCTTGCGGCTAGTCGGCTAGTGGTAATGATCGTTCGCCTGGCTGATTGATGGCCTGGTCGGGGGCTGCCGGCAACAGTGGCAGCTAGCTGGCCACCAACCAGTCAGGCGACCGCGAGTTGCAGCTGCAGCTAGCCTGTGTCACACTGTGCGTGTTGACAGGTGAGGCGCGACGGCAAAGCTGCACCAGCATTCCATAGCCTGAGTCAGTGCAGCTCAACTGTTTTTTCGGAGAACGACGACGACGCCGACGACAAGGAGGGGGAAGGGGAAAAGGGGGAAGGGGGAGAGAGGAGGAGAGCAGCGTCCTCAGCCACTTCTTCCACACACACACACACACACACACACACACACACACACACGCGCACACTAAATACATCCCGCTACAATGTCGGTGATTCATTCATTCATTCATTCTTTCTTTCTTTCTTTCATCAAGCCTAGTTTGCAAGGCGCCGCATCGGTCACGGACACCGTGAATGCAAGGGACGCAATGCTTGAGCCACTGAGCGTCTCACTAGCATAGCTAGCATAGCCAGCAACCATGCTGCTGCGGCTACTGGCTGCAGCTACTGGCTGCAGCCAGCAGGCACGAAGGGAGAAAGGCTGCGAGAATGAGAGCTTCATACTGGACAACAGATAGCAGCAAAAGGGCAAGATGAGAGGAGAATCATACCCATGTCCGGCGAAGTCGACTCGTGAATGGCATGTAGATGAGAAAGTGGTGGCGGTAGTGGCATGCCCGTCGCACAGCTAGCTGGCTGCAAGGAGGCTCGCCGCTTCGTAGCAAGACAGGGCAACCGGAAATGTCCATGTTTGCCTCAATTAAGCGCATTTAGCTCGTTGGCGTCAGCAAAGCATGCTAATGAGAGGTAAAAACGAGTGATGGGTGTCCTTCAAGCCGGCAGATGACTTTATGGTGGACGGACAAAACCACTCGTGTCGGATGCTGAGATGATTCATGACAGTCTTCAAGTTCCCCTTCAAGGATGGCCTGCGCCAATTGCATTCATTACTCTGTACCCGCCAATCTCATCCGTCTCGCCCATCCCTCTCGGTCTTCCACACATGGTCTGGCCAAATGCTGCATACCGTGCATTACATCGTCATTACTCTTGCCTTCATGATACGTATATCAACGCAGTACAAGCATGGTTCCCGTCAATAGTATGATCTATCTCTTTTTCCATCGCCACGGTCCTCGCCGTCATGACGAGCTGGCGTGACCGTAAAGGCCATCATCATGTTTTATTCTTCGCCATGTACGTACGTCGTTCCCCTCATCGCATTGAGGTTGTTCTTCTCCCGATCGCCATCGGCCTTGTTCTGCCCGCCAGGGGGGGGGGGATTAAGGGGCTGGCTATAGCGAGGACCGTCGATCTTCAACGACCGAGGGCGAGGAGGCCATCCAGCCAGGCAAACAGACAGACAGACAGACAGACAGACAGCCAAGCCAGGCAGGCGCGCGGACGCCAGGCAAGCAGGCAGCCAGGCAGACAGGCCTTGCGGCGGCGCGCAGCCGGCCCCCGTTGCTCGTGCTGGCCCGACCCGAGCTCGGCGCTCTGCTCGGCGCCTTGAGATAGAAACGAAAAAAGTACGCGGCCAGCCCTGCCTGCGCAACATGGCCGAGACCACGCACGTCTACGAGCTCGTGCCCGTGCCCCAGCGCGGGGCGCACGCCGGCGGAGAGGATGCCCGGGCCAAGGCGCAGATTGACCCTGCTGCTCTCGCAGAGAGCTGCGGCGCAGACTCAGAACGATGGGCACGATGCTGGCTCGAGCTCGTCTGGGCTGCCGTAGACGGCGAGATTGCCGTCGCAGAGGTCGCCACGTGCATGAAAGAGGCTGCCCAAAGCAACGAAAACAGCACACTCATGGCGGCTCGCATTCCTGAAGCACTTTGGTACGTCGGCATCGAGGTCCGCACGTTTGAGTCCGAAGAGGAAAAAATGCTCAGTCCTTCGTGGAAGCGACTCACCAAGCTCGTCAATGCCGTTTTGGAGACAGGCATCGTCGAGAAACAAACGCTCCTCGAGCAGCTCGAGTTTGATCTTATCGGTGCCTGCGGCTGGGGTGATGCCCTGGGTCCAGAAAAATTAAAAAAGGCCATCGTCAAGGCAAACACCAACGCTCTTTATCGGCAACGCAAATATAACCTACTTGGGGAAGAAAGCGAGGGATTCTCTAAGCTCGTCACCGAACTTGAGACGCTTCACAGTGGTAACGTGGCTACGGTGCTTGAAAACATGCAGCGTCTCATTGGCTACTTTCGCCTCGACCCCAACCGCGTCTTTGACATCATCCTCGAGATTTTCGAGATGGACCCCGAAAATGAGGCATTTGTCGAGCTTTTATCCAACTTTCGCGTGTCAAATCTCAAGCAGCTCTTAGGGTTTAAATTTCAGGCATATCACCCGCCGGCAACTCCGCCAACGGACGAGGCAGCCGTCTCCGCAGATGCTTCAGCGGCAAACGCTTCGTCTACTGCAACGTCGCAGGCACTGCCCGCCATACCCTCTGCGGGAAAACGCCCGTCTCCCACTCCGCTCTCGCTTTATTTTCTCACCGCCAAACTCTGTGCCCTCAATAACTCCAAATTGCTCACGCTTCGGGACATCATGCCGCACCTGCACCCTCCAGCGCAGGCTTTGGCGGCGCTTACGCGTGAAAGGGAGCGCCGGCTCCAACAGGCCATGCGTGAGGTTGGGGTCGTTCATTTGCGTACGCGAACACCAGAGGAAATCGCCGCCGAGAGAAAGGCGAAAGAATCCGAAGACGCCGCACTGCAAGCAAGCGTTGCCTTCGAAGACGCCTCAAACCAAAAATTTGGTCTTGTCGCCGGGTTCATCGCCGCGGGCTTTTGGACCGAGGCACTTGCTCTAGCCGACTCTCTCAACCGGGATGCCGCCTTTGATCACCCGCAGGTTCTCGCTGTGCTATTTGCGCAGCTGCATGCCGCCATCGACCCCCTCTACAGTCACTCGGGGATCGTTCCCCTCGGCGTGCTTGCTGCTAAACTGAAGTCTGCAAGTTCGTCTGAAAACAAGACAAAGAAGGATCTCTCGAACCACGCAATCGGCCCCAACAACCATTTTCGCCCCGTGCATACCCTCGACGAATTCTTTGAGCAGCTTGCCCCTGTCTTCAGCGTCGTCGGCCACCGCGTTTTCAAGGACATTCCTCTACTCACCAAAATTATTCGCATCGCTAGTGTACAAGCAAATATGCCGGGCGAAGTACCGATCGCACGCAAGCGCAAGCTCATTCATATGGTCAGCCACACGCTGCTCCCTGCCGCAGCCTTGCTTTCGAGCCCGAACCCTCCGCTCATGCTGGAAATCTGGGAAACAATCAAGAACTTCTCCTTTGCGGTACGCTTTGACCTTTACGAAATTCAGCGCACTGATCTCTACGAGCGCATTCCCGAGCTACAAATGTCCCGCGCCAAGACTGCGCACGAGGCCAAACAGGTGCTCAAGCGCGTTGCCAACAACAAGGACGTAATGCGCCTTATTTCACGTCGCCTCGGTAAACTCTCGCACAACAGTCCTATTGTCACCCTATCGGCAATCCTCAACAACATTCAGGCCTACGACAATCTCATTGGCAGCATGGTCGACGCCATTCGCTACCTGTCGCCTCTGTCCTTTGACGTGCTCGCCTATCTGCTCGTCGCGTATCTGGGCAAAGACGAGAAGGCAAAGATCAAGGACGATGGTCAGTCGCATTCCAACTGGCTCCAGGCACTTTGCAAGTTTGCAGGTTTTTACTATGCCAAGTACCCGCAAGTCGAGCTCGGAGGCCTTTTTGAATATCTTGGTCGTCAGCTCAGCCTCAAGCGAAGCCTCGATCTCCTCGTTCTCGAAGAGCTCATTTCCCGCATGACGGGATTGGAAATTATCGAAAATGTGTCCGACGAGACGCTCGCTGCCATGGGCGGCGGCGAGCAGCTGCGCGGTCAAGTCCGCGCCTCCATGGGGTCTTCTACCCTCGGTATTAAGAAACGCCCCATCCAGGCGCTGCGCTCCGTCCTCGAAGTTAACAGTCTCATCATGCCATTGCTTGTGCTCATTGCGCAGCAACAGCAAGCGACCCTTTTCAACACGGATGACAAGAATTTAAAGCTCATTGGCCACAAGCACGACAAGTGCGCCTCGGTACTCGAGCAATTTATCGAGTTTTTGGCCGTCCAGGTCCCCGTGCAGGAACTTGCTGACAAGCACGTGCTCCCACTCACGGATCTTTGCAGCAAATTTCACATTGAGCCCGTCGTCGCGTTTCACATTGTGCGCCCACTCCTTGCGGCTGCACTGCACCAAGTGTTTTTTGCTGAGTCGGACAGCACCTTTAAGAAAACTTGCCAAGACCCGCGCTGGCTTTTGCGCGATGAGGCGCTCGCACGCTGGAAACCAGACAGTGAGGAGCTGCAGACCATGGCGCAAAAGCAGATTGAGCAGCGTGGCAAGTGGAAGCGTCTCTCCCCTCAGCTCTATACTGTTTTTTGGTCTCTCTCGCTTTATGACATTTCTGTCCCTCGCACGCAGTACGATGAGGAAATGGACCGCCTCAAAGATCGCGCCAGCGGGGTCGAGTCCAGTCAACTCGAGCCCACACTCACGGACAAAAAGCGCAAGGCAGAGGTTCAGCGCTGCAAAGACGCCGCTGCTGCGCTCAAGGACGAGCTCCATTTGCAAACGGAAAATCGAGCCTTTGTGCTCCAACATTTCGACGCCACTAAGGCGTCCTGGATTCCTTGCACGGCGGAGCCTCCTGACGCACCGATCAACCTCATGGCGATCAATGAGTTTCTACAAATCTGCGTGCTCCCTCGCGCGCTCTTCTCCATGACGGACGCGCTCTACTCGGCCCGCTTTTTGCGTCTCATGCACGAACGCAGCGTGCCCAACTGCCCGACAGTTTTTCTCTATAAGAAGGCGCTGCAATTTGTGGCGGCCAACATGGTCTGCGTCACGGAGCGCGAGGCCGAGAACCTTGGAATTTTCATGAAGAACCTCTTGGAGAACCTCGATGCATGGACCAAGGACCGCAAATCTTTCCAGGCACAATTTGCGTCCAAGGCTGGCGCCTTTCGGAAGTTTACGGAGCCTTCCTCGCCAAAAATTAAGTTTGAAGAGTTCAGCCAGGTGGTCACCCGTTTTCACGATAATGTGGCCGGCATTTGCCTCAGCGCTCTCTCGTCTAGCTCGTACATGCAAATTCGGACCGCTCTGCTCATTACCTCCAAGATTGGGGATTTTTTCCCGACACACAAGTCAACAGCGCTCAAATTGCATGCAAAGGCGCAGCTTCTCATCGCCGACGATGGCCGGCAGGACGTTGTGACTATGGCAAGACGCTACGCCGCATTTCTCGAGTCTCGCATCAAAACGAAAAAGCTCGTCAATGATGCCAAGGATCCTCCTGGAATGGTGACTGCTGCGAAACGCGCTCCAGCTAAAAACAACAACAAGAATAGCAACAGCAACGCCGTGTCCAAGTCCACCAGCGTCGCAAATGCAACTCCAACTGCCCGAAGTGCGAATAGCGCCTCGTCTGCTGGAAACGCACCTCTGGCAGGGAAAAAGGCAGACGGCACCACCAAGCCGTCGATACCCGCTGCAGAGGCCCCTTCAAGTGATGCCAAAACACAAAATGGAGCTCCCGTCTCCTCCTCCTCCTCCTCCTCCTCCTCCTCCTCCTCCTCCTCAGGAAAGGGCGGCGCCAAGGGCCGAGCGCCTGGTAATGTCGGAACAAAGAAAGATGGGTCAAGTGGCAAGCAACCTCCCGCATCTGGGCAAGGAAACAAGGCGCAAGCCACGAGTACGAGTCAGCCCAGAGGCGGCAAGAAGCGTCTTCGCGACACTGATACCCCATCCTCGCAAGGGGCGAAGTCCGACGGTCGCGCGACCCCGCAAGGCGCTGCAGGACCCGGTGGTGGCTCGGGTTCACGAGCTGGCGCGAGTGATGAAGGAAGTGGTGCTGCGAAGCGTGCGCGACTTGATCCACAGTCTCGCAAGGTAGACCCCCCCCTTGCTCGTAAGGCTTCTGCCGCGACGGTATCATCCGACAAGAGCGGAAATGGAGATCGCCGTGGAAAGAGTCCATTGCCGCCCCCTCGAGATCACCGCGACCTCGATCGCGGGGGTCGAGGCCGTGATCGCGATCGCGACCGGGATCGCGACCGATTTCGCGATTCTCGCGACCCCCGCGACTCTCGCGACCCCCGCGACTCTCGCGACCCCCGCGACTCTCGCGACCCCCGCGATTCTCGCGACCCCCGCGATTCTCGCGATCCCCGCGACTCTCGTGATCCCCGCGGTTTTCGCGATTCGCGAGACCCTCGCGACTCTCGCGATCCTCGTGATTCTCGCGATCCTCGTGATTCCCGCGATGGTCGCGACAATCGCGATATCCGAGACCCACGTGATCGTGGGCGGGATCGTCGCGATAACAACGGCCCAAGAGGCGATGTACGAGGCCAAGGCAGCAATGCCGGTGGCGGCGGCAGTGGGAACGGACCAAGTACGAGCGATGACAAGAAGGCGCCTCCTTCAAGCAGCAACAACAAGAGCAACGACTCTGACAAGGGTCGTGCTGACGGCGGCGGCGGCGGCGGCGGCGGCGGCGGCGGCGGCAGGGGCGGTGGCAGAGGTGGCCGCAGGCGCCGAGGAGGCAGACGGTAAAATTTACGCCGGCACATGAACGGCAACGAACCGAGATTTGTCTAAGTAGAGTTAGTCAACACAAGTATTTCTTTCTAGTGCGGTCCTCGCGCCCGAATGACGTCCGGATTGCTAATGACAGCATCGATGAGCCAGCGAATACCGACTTCGATGCCGGAGCAGGTGAGCGCGCTGACGGGCTGCAACCTTCGCTCGCGCCTTTTCCCCGTGGCAGAGCGGTGGTGCGAATCGATGCCAAGCGGGTGCGTGTCCACTACATCCAAAAGGGCCCCAGCTTCAGCGTTCGAAGCAGATGGGTGCGAGGATCCCGAATTCTTGGCAGCAGAGGAAGCCGCATGTTTTGCGGCATCGTCGGTGATCTGAAAATAAGCGTCAATGTCCTCAAATTCCTTGGCCGTCGGGAGGTCCTGCTTGTTGGCACAGACAAGTAATGGTACACCGGTGAGTTCGGGATGGTCGACGAGAGACTCCATGGCCGCCTTCGCTTCTTCGAAACGGTCCGTGTCTGCGGAATCAAGCACAAAAATGAGCCCATGCGCCTCTGAATAATACTTGTCCCATATTGATCGAAGAGCGATCTGGCCGCCAAGATCCCAAAAGATAACGCGACAGTTGTTGATATCCATGCGGCCAATATTGAGGCCCACGGTTGGAGGGATTTTGTCCAGGGGAATCTGGTTTGCTGACTTGTGAAAGATCCCCTTCATCTGCTCCAGCAAAGTTGTCTTGCCAGCATGGTCAAGGCCGATGATCAGGATCTGAACCTCCGTCTTCGAGAACAGCCATTTGAAGAATCCGGACAAGAGCGAGAACATTGCGCAACGATTCTTCTCCGCCCGCTTTCGCGGCAGAGGACGAGCCGTGCGCGCGCCTCGCCGTCTGCGCCCGTCGGGTCAGGGCGCGCCGTGTGTGCCACGGGGTCGCCTCGGCCGCCGGCGGAGCGGGGTCGCCTCTTTTCGACCGTGGTTCAACTGCCCTCGGCCGGGCGCCAGTCTTCGAGCCACTGGCCCCTCGCCAGGCGAACCGACGCGCGCGCGCGCGCGCCCCAGACGCTCGGCTACGCGCGCCGCGCCGCCGCGCCGCCGCGCAAGAACTGCCGCCGCGCACGCCGCGTCGCGCGGGCGTTGGCTTTCTGAAAGTTTGCCTCGCAAAAAGCAAAGAGCAACATGAACAAAACAAAAGCAAAAGAAAGCGAAAGCGAAAGCAAGAAGCAGACAGAGAAAGAAAGAAAAAAAAATAGTAAGAAAAGCAAGAAGCGTCGCGTTGGCGGCACCATTGCGGAACGATTACGGAACGATGGATCTTCTGCGAAAAGAACTTCGAGTTCCTCATGACAGCTGGTTTGACGCGAGTTTTATTATGCTGCTGCCCAAAGCCGCACGCAAGCTTCTCAGGGTTACAATGGAAGCAAGCTAGTTTAATAGTTTGATTTATGTAGGCTATCTGGCTGGGGGCCGGGGGCTGGGAGGGGACGGGCTTTAACTGACTCTTCGTACTACGTCTCTTCCGTTGATGCCTCTTTATCGTATGCGCGAGCTGGCAAGTAAGCTCGGATTCTGGAGGCAGAGCCAGTCACAGCAACGTTCTGCGTAGATGGGGGCAAATTTTTGAAGTAAGACGAATTGAATTACACAAAAGGCATGGTAGTCAGGTCAGCAACTGATGAAGAAGCTGCAGCACACAAATCTTCTCCAAGAAACTCGTGAGCAAGATCAAAAGCTTCGCGAGGTAGGACGTCCGGAATCTCCGTCACAGGTTCAAGCGCGGAGACAGCCTGGGCACTGAGCTTGGAAATGTGCTGAATCTCTGCAGAGCGAGAAAGTGTCTCACTGGCGCCGCCAGCAAAGGTAGCAAGAGACGGGGTCATGTTCAAGGGTGCCGGCATTGCAAGGAAGCGGCTCGCGAGACGTTGCACAGTTGGAAACTTGGCGCCATGCTGCCGCCAAAACTCAAAAATAGCGCCCCGCGTGCTCGCAAGAAAGGGGTCCCGCAGCGGTGTCCCTGTCGGATGCATGGTGCCCCACATGACAGAAAGCTGAAGCCAGCGGCGGAGTTCGTCGTTGTCAGGCGCAAGTGACGCAAAGTCATCCAGGGGAACCCCGGAACTTGACGCCAAAGAAACGAGTAGGTCAGGAACGGTGTTGTCCGTCAAAGGCGCCCAATTGGCCATGGCGATTGGCCTACTTGCCCCGCTACGAGGAAAGTTGTTTGGCGCTTGCGTATTCTTGCCAGCTTGCGCATCGCTCGTGCTCGCTGAAGGGGGCACGAGCCCTTCAAAGTGAAGAGAATTGCTGTCATGCCGCCCTTGCGTGTTGTGCAGCTCGTGAAACCCCTGAGCAGATACGGAAGCTTCTTGGTTGCCAGTATTATCATTTCTATCCTCAGATGCTGCTGCACTAGGATCAACGCCGAGGCGATTAAATTCTTGCATGAAGGCACGCTCAAATAGAGGAAGACCTCGCCAAAAGACGTTCTTGTAGGCAGGGTGCATTCCCATAAGGCGAGGCCCAAGAGATACAAAGACGGGATCGCAAAACATGGCAATGAGGTGATCTTGGTCGAACTCTTGATCGTCATCGACCAAACGATCTAACTCCAAGACGAGGCGTTCTCGCAAGGCCTGAGCTGCGAAACCGAGATGACCGATGCCAACCTCTGCCGAGGTCGAGGTAAGGCCATCGTCCAGAGGAAGCAAGTAGTCGATAAAACCATCAATGACTTCGCAAGCCACGTCGCGGCGATGGAATGTAAGGCCGCGAGGGTCTTGCGCATTGCGCATGCGTTCCTCATCAAAGCCGTCGATAACACCAAGACGAGGCTGACTCAAAAGGAAACGGGCACGCAAGAGAGACAGCATGACAAGCGCCGATGTAGGGGACACTGTCGCGGCAAATTGCAGCGAGAGAGCGGCATTGAGAACCGCTTCGAGATCGGCGAGCTGGGCCCACCAGCCATCGTCAAGCCACTGCGCAAGACGATCTTCGTCGATGGGGGGCTCGTACGTACTGACCGCATTCTGGATTGCGGCCTGTTCTAGAAGCAAAGCCTGCAAAAGATGCCAAGGAGACGAGCCAATCGATGTTGAGAGCAGCGGTGAGGTCCATGGTGAAGCCATTTGCGAGGCAACGGCTGCCCAGAACGCTGGATCCTCAGTGAGTCGTTGCCATAGCACCCGAGCTTCGGCAACGAGTGCCCGCGCTGCTTCGATGCCGCTGCTATTGCTCACCTCATCTGGGCCAAGCTCATCTTGCTCACGCGTGTTTTGGTCGTGATCGTGGCCGTGGTCGTGGTCGTGGTCCTGGCCTCGCTCGCGTTCGTTGCTCACGCTATCGGCAGCTTGGTCTCGACGCGGGCTCGCGTTGCTTGATTTACGATCATCTTGGGGGTCAAAAAGTAGCTTGCGGACGAAAGCCTCGAGGTGATGGCCCTCTTGAGCAGATGTATGACGTGTTTCGTGGATGTGAGAAGATTTGAGGCCAAGAAGATCAAGTCTGCGCAGCGCCACGATGCGCGCGTGATCCACTGAAATGGCGACGCAAAGAGGTTCCCAGCACCTCACATCGATCCATGAAAGAGAAACAAGCAAAGCAGCATTCGGTTCTCTTGCGGAACCCATATGCAGCTGCACGGAAAAGGGGGTCCCCGCCAAATTTTCAGCCCGCTGTGCGCGACGGACTCTGTCAAGTGAGGTCTTAATGATATAGAGTCGACGCGCAAATTCCGTGGTGAGATCATCGTAGCGCATACCAAGAATCTGGGGCGTGAAATCAATGCTGAGGCGTGCAGCAGCACCGAGAAGCTGGTGCAAAGCACTCGAGTTCGAGATCGAAGGATCGAGCCCCGTCTGCGCAATGAAACTAATGAGTCTGGCACGAAGAATCTGACCCAGGGGTGATTCGGCGAGTTTGTCAAGCCTGGTCGAGGAAGCCTGAATGAGACCGGGCTTGTTTTCTCGGGTAGCCGGAACACTTAACACAGGGGCACAGAGACGCGACGCCTGCGCGAGACTTGTGCTCGCAGAGGAAGCACGAAGTAACGTCGAGGTAGAGCCGATGGGAAGGCTCACATGAGACATTGTGTGCGTCGCCGGAGGGTCATGCATGTGATCTCGATGGTGGCGTTGCTCTTCTTGAGCCTGGCTCGCACCTGCGGAAATTCTTCGGCGTTTGAAACGGCCCGTAGAGGCTAAAGGTGCCGCAGCCCTAGCCCCTTGGGCTTTGCCATCATGGTCAGCCTCGTGCTTGGCTTTAAGCGCCATCCACTCTTCCTTGTGATTATTCAGCATGTGGGAATTGGCATTGGCACTTTTGGCTCTGCCCGCAGAATAGTAAACAGCGACGAGGCAATCCTGCCAAGGTCTCTGCGCCTCAACGCACAGAGAACAGACGTGCGTACAGAGGGAGGCGGACTTGTTGAGCTGAGGAACCTCGAGTTTGAGGATATGATCCCATGCTGGCGCGGGTTTGTCTTCTTTATGATACATGCGCAAGAGCTCAGGGTGTCTGCTACGGACAATAAGATCGACGAACTGAACGTATGCATCAACTGACTCAAAGCGCTGTCCCTGCAAGTCTGAGACGCTCGTCGTGAAGGAAATAGACTGCCAGGTCCGGCTTTTGCGGTGCTTGACTCGCACCGAGAAGCTTGGGGGCGTCGCGGACGGAGTACCCGCATCTACGATCCCATCTGCGTCCGCATTCGCGGCTGCGTCCAAAGCAGATGCTCTTAGAGGACCTCCATCCTCATCCTCATCCTCGCCCTGTCGTTCATCGTCCTCAATCTCTTCCTCATTTTCAACTGCATCACCGGACGGGTGAATTCCTTGATCGTCGTTGGCCAGAGCGTGTCTCGCGGAGTGAAGGGAGGGCGAATGCACTGTTGCATCTCTTGTTGCGGACCTCTCGTGGTTTGTAGCTGACGTGGATGTGGATGTTTGATGCTGCCTTGGCGGCGGCGGCGGCGGCGGTGGTGGAGACGTCGACGACGGCGCTGCTTGGGCTGTTGACGCGTTTAAGGATGAGGACGAGGACGTCGAAGCCATTAACGTCGAGCGTCTATTTCTCCGCCTGCTTTGACTCACTCTGCTCACTTCACTTCACTTCACTTCACTTCACTGCCTGACTGACTGACTGAACGGAGCCAAAGACCTCCTTGCGCGTTTTGCCAGGCAGGTCGAAAGAGCAAGAAAGAGCTCGCAACACCAATCAACCCAAGGAACATCAATCAATCAACCTTTCCGCTCCTTGTCCACTCTCGATATTCCAAAGAGCTCGCGATCACAGTATCCACAGACCTCCCCGCTCTCCTCCGCCTCTCCCTTCTCCTCTTCCTCCTCCTCCTCCCCCGGGGCTCGCGCGTCCGCCGCGTCTGCTCTGGCCCTGCGCCAAATGCGCTTTGCCTCCTCTCTCTCCATCGACGACGCCAACTTGAAGGGAAAAAAGCTAAAAACCGCCTTATCAATAGGGCTCTTTAAAGGCCCATACTTCGGTTTCAGGCACACCGTTTCGTAACGATATTTTGATGCTGCTTTCCTTCCCCGCTGTTCTCCCTCTCACTCAAAACTTTGACTTGCTCTTTGCGAATACTCAACATTCCCTGGTTTTGAAAATACCGACTTTGATTTGAAATTTACTCATTTCACCCTCGCTTTCCGTTTATTTCCTACCGAGACGGAAAGTAGACAAACAGAGCGACTGAATAAAGAAGGAAAAACCTTCTCCACAGCAAGGCCAGTCTCCCTACAGCGGGGGCAGGCCGGGCCTCCTCCGACTCTCTCCGCAGACTTCGGATGGACTTGGTGTGGGAGGCTGCAGCCTCTTTGATTAAGCGCCCAAGGGGTGGCTAGCCTTCCCACCCTCCCCTCATGGCGCGCGCGCAGACGAGACTGTGGAGCTGTGGGCACGGCGGCGCGGTGACCGTTGGTGGCGAAGGCGCCTTTGGTCTTCGCTATTCCTGACTTGCGAAACGAGTATAGTCCAGTGTGCGGCGCGCAGGGTCTGTATTTATACTACGCAACTACCCTTGCCGGCGACCGCGTCCGTTTATACTTTGATTGCTCCCACACCGGCCTCCCTGCACGTTCTGCAGATTCGCCCCCCCCTGCTGCCCGCCGCACCCACTGTCTCTTTGCGCGTGCAGTGCGCTTCCAAGGACGCCCGTCCCCGCCACTTCCCGCACCGCGACGACGGCCGCGCCGCTTCCAGCCCTTGCGCGCAGCCATTTCGCACTTACCGCCGGGCCATTATCCTGTTGCGCGCCGCCATATCGACTTTGCCAGACCTGCGGGGCGCGCGCCTCCACACTTGGAAGAGAAACCGCCCCCCCCCCCCCGTGCGCGGGCGGCCACGGCAGCTAGCTCTCTCTCTCTCCCTCTCTCTCTCTCCCTCTCTCTCTCTCGCGCGCGCCTTGAAAGCACCGCGCCTCGAAACCTCGAACGGCGACTCCGTGGCGTGCGAGCGAGCGAGCGAACGAGCGAACGAACGAGCGAGCGGTCGGGCGGGTGGACGACCACGCGCCGCGGCAGTCGCGTCTCTGTCTGTCTGTCTGTCTATCTGAGCGCGCACGGAGGAGCGCGAGCCGACTTGGTTTTTGATACTTGAACTCTCCAGCCATCGCGCCGTCGTCGCCGCTCCTGCTGCGCGACGCCGCACCTGTGCTGCATCCGCGCGCGTAGCGCCTTCCCCTCCGCCCTCCCCTTTGCGCGCGGCCGGTCAGGCAAGCAAGTAACCAAGCAGCCAGCCAGCCAACAAGCCAATTGGTCGGTCGGTCGGTCGGTCGGCCGTCCATCTCTCGTCCGGCGCGACTCCGTCTCGTCGAGCGAGTGATAGCCCGACTCCATACGCTTAAGCGCGCACGCGGTCGCCTCGCTCCCGCGCTGCTCATCCATTCGTTCTCTCTTTCTTCGCCCTCGTCTGCGTACCCGCGCGCCGTCCCCGATTCCTCGACGCCCATAATGGGCGGGGGTGCCGGCGAGGCGCCTTGCCTTGCGCGCAGCATCTCCGTGGACACGCTCCCCGAGACGCCGCGCTCCGCCGAGTCCCTGGCCACTCGTAAGGATGACTGCGAGAGCCCAGCCTCGCCGCGGACCCCGAAAACGCCCCCTGGCCTCACCACAACTACGACCACGACGACAACAACTACTCTTGTTGACTTGAGGTCCTCCACCTCAGTCCTGCGAAGGCGTCTCCGTCTCGGCGGCATTCGCGAGAACGTCGTCGCGCCCCTCGTCGCAGCGAAAATGCGCGACGAAAGCCTCCACGAAAAGGATGGCCGCGACGAAGACGACGACGATGACGACGATGACAGCGACGTTGACGGCGACCTCGTCGATAACGCCGACGACGAGGAAGACGTGGAGGATGACAAGGAAGACTGCTACAGCACGAGTCGCCGCGAGCGTGCAGGCTCGGCGCATGCCTCGTTCCCAGCCTCGCCCGAGGCCGGCGAAAGCGTAAGTGGAATTCCTGGCTGCATTGGCCCTGCGCCGCCCCTCTCCCCGAGTGACTCGGACCAAAAGCGGCCTTGCGTCCTCTCCGTTGAGGACGAGATCGGCATCGAGGCCCTTTTGGATTTTAGCTCGGCCCTGCCGTCGCGCCTTCCCGAAGTAAGTGCCGTCGAGCGCGATCGCAAAGCGTATGCAGGCCCTACGGATGAGTCGAATTGGGTCATTCCTGGCCGCCTCATGGTCGGCGCGTATCCGGCCGAGGCCGATGACCAGGCCCACGATGCCCTCTTGAACGCTATTCTCGAATGTGGCGTGACCACCTTTGTCTGCCTCCAAGCAGAATATAACCACTACGCCCCGGCCACCGCGCCGATCCGCCCTTACATCCGCGATGCCTTCCGGCTCTGCCAGATGCGCGAGCGGGGAGCCTGTCAAAAGAGTCCCAACGAAGTTTGCGCAGCGTCCAAACTGGGCTTTCTTCACCTTCCCATTGTGGACTGCAAGGTGACGGGCGATGAAGTCGTGAGGGCCTTGGCAGAGGCTCTTTGCTGGCGTCTTGTATCCGGCGAGGTCATCTACCTGCATTGCTGGGGTGGCCACGGTCGCACGGGGACGCTTGTTGCGGTGATGCTCGGCATGCTGTATAAAATTTCCAAGTCCGAGGCCCTCAAGCGAACCCAGCTCTACCATGATTGCAGATCGTGCCCGCTCCAGGTGCAGTCCCCGCAGACCTTTTCGCAGCGTATGCAGGTGTTGCGCATCCTCGACAGTGTTCGAGGCCGACCTTCCATTCTCGAACAACATCTTGCCAGCCCGTTCGCGAGTCGAGACATGGGTCAGGTCTTCCAACTGCCCGTCGCGCCCACCAGCGCAGCGGCTTTGCGGGCCAAACGTCCTCTTGAAATCGAGCCTTTGCCCGTGTCCTCGATGCGCGACACGGATGTCTCGAGCCCGCTGGTCGCCAACGGAATGGATCGCGCTGGACGCACTACCACGGACATGTGCAAGCGTCGCAAGCTCGGTCCTCTTTCGCGACCTCGCTCGCTCAAACCGCCGCCCATGTCCTCTGGATACTTTCAGCCTGCCAACGTCGTGGCTGGGTCGACTCCGCTGCGTAGCGGAGCGAGTGAGCCGGCGGCGGTAACTTCGAACACTGCTGTCGGCACGCCCGGCACTGCCCGGAAGCGGAATTTGCACCTTGTGCGTTGACGTGGCGAGGGGCTGGCTCGTGTTGGTGGCGCGTGACACCACTCGCCACTGTTTTTCTCCTCTCTTCTTCTTCTTTTTTTTACCACCAGTGGAGCTGACAACGTGCGTGTCGGGATATCCGGCACGAGTGATGAACTGGGCATGACTGACCCAACCTATGTTACGCCCTACGGACCGCACGCGGCTCACCTATCCACCTACTCTCTTCTTTTTTTATATATACCGTTTCACGCAAAGAGCGAGGCTCAAGACCTTACTCTCGACGTGCCTCTGCGCATGTGTTTTTGGCAATCACTGGGCTCGAGACGGTGCGCGCCCCGCGCTGTTTCCCTTTTTCTTCTCGAATGCCCGCCCGTAATTTCTCTATGTATGACATGACAAATCTGAATTCGTACCTGACGTGAATGTTTTTGCTTGCTCACTTGTTCCTTTCTTTTCTAAGCGCTGCGTCAGTTGATTGTTCTCGCCTGGGAGTAGTATGGCAATCTACACGAGTACCATGGGCGTTGCCACGATGAGCGGCACAGCAACGATCGCCTGTATCCAAAGATTAGACTGCATCGTTTGAAAACCTGTAAAACATGCGAGCCAGCTCAGGGCGAGAATGATGCGGCCTGTCCAACGATGTACGAAGCGAAAGGACTGATTCGTCTTCGCTTTACCAAAGTCCGGGTGAATCGTGGCGTTAAGAGGGGGAATGCTCGCCGACCAACCGAAGAGCGACATGAGGCCAATCCACGCATGCCAGGACAAAAAGTGCTCCTTCCGCGCCATCTCCTTGTTCGTGTAAATCACATAGAATCCGAACCACAGAAGAGCCGTCCCGCCCGTGAGCAGCTTGGCGTGTGTGCGTGTATTTTCAAGGCCGCCAATCTTTTTCAGCAAGGTGCCCAGGGTCGCGATCACGAAGCACACCACCGACATGATGAGCGGGTGCCAGCTAAACCATGTCCACGACCCGGGAAGCATCGCGCTGTACGCGCCGACGCCGACGCCAAACGCCACGCACGGCCACTTGATCCGCGCATACACGGCTTCCTTGGCGTCCTTGCTCTTGGCGTCGCTCCCCATCTTGGACAGGACAAATTGATCCGATCCAAACCAAGCCGCTCCACCTCGACCTCGCTCTCGGTCTCGCCGCTCCGAGAGAGCGAGGGGGATGCACGCTCGCTCGCTCGCTCGCTCGCTCGTCTGTGCTTCAGCGCGGCTGGGCCCCGGGCGCGCGAGCAAGCCTAGCCTCCTCGCCGAGGGTGTTTGTTTGCTTTCGTAGTCGTTGTGGCTTTGCTGCGCTGGCGGAGAGAGAGAGAGCACAAGCCGAGAGAACACATCTTCATGGACCGGCCCGGCGAGCCTCCGCGGCTCTCGCTCAACACGCTCGCTCGTGCGCTCAAGGGCCGAGCGCTGCGCCGCGCCTCGCGGGCATCTTTGCTCGCTCGCCGGCTAGCTTGCAGGTTTGCGGCGGTCGTTCGCTGGTGCCGCAGAAGGGACGCGCGGGCGGCAACGAATTCCAATGACGGCTGTCTCGATCTCGTCTCTCGCTTCTTTCATCTCCTTTCTTTCACTTCACCTCTTCCGCAGCGGCGCTTCGTGCACCGAGCTCGCCGGCGAGCTCGCAGCGGTGGCAACTCGCGACCACGCTGGCCTCGGACGCGTGAACGCGTTCACGCGTTCAAGCACGCACGTGCGCAAGTATACGTTCGAACGGAGAATGCAGAAAGAAGCCTTCGCAATGCTCGGGTCTTGGCTTTTTTTGTTCTTCTTTACTTTTACTTTACCTTTGGCTTATTGCAAAGGGAGGAGATTTCGCGGATGATTCGGCTCCAGATCATCACGTTGATCGATTCTCCCTCTCCCGTCGAGGTTGGGCCACGATGGATTCCGAGAGTCCATACGTCAGGCCTCGGCGGCGAGGAAGGGCTTGAAGAATGCATGTCTGGGCTCAATGGTGTCGCTCATGCGATGGCTTTGGTCAGCCAGGCCGGATTGGTAATCTTCATTGCGCGCGATCTGTACTAGCCAGGTGAGCGCGCACGGGACGAAGGCCTGCAAATTGATGACGCGCAGAGTCACAGTTGTACACATCGGAGGGCATTATACTTTCTTCAAAGTTGCTGTTGGTCGTGACGGTAGCAGACGCAGATGCATCGGGCCGTTGGCAATGCCTGGATTATTTATTTCTTCTTGACCGAATGGCATGACATAGCATTCATTCATTAGGAGCGAAACCCCAGCTAGCAATCTGGAGCGAGTCCTCTCGAGCTTGATCGCAAGAAGTTTGCTAGAGTCTTTGAATCTCACTGGGACTGCACTGGCATTGATTGCACTGGCAGTCATCATCCATCTTGTTTGCGAATATTACCAAAGTAGCAACCGCGAGCACACTGACAGTATACCATGCGATCGTTGATGATGACAAGATGGAAGACAGGGCATGATCAATCAAGGTGAAAAGGGCCAGAAAGGAAAACGATCGATCTTCGTCTGCAAGTCGAAAAGCAAAACAGAAGCGAATGCCATCTGCGAAAAACTTGTCCGACAGAAGATACACAAAACATATTCTTGAGAGAGAAGGTGGTCTCTCAAACGAGGGAATTGACTCGAAAAGGAGATCAAAGAGGAGAGAGTAGGGAAAAAAGAAAGGTTTAAAGACATGACAGTGTTCTAAAAAGCGCCCTTGAGCGTTGCGCGAAAGACGATAAGGTCTGACTTGGCCTCGACGGAGAGCGAAGAACCGCACGGCTGGAAAAAGATATCGCCGCGCTTGAGGTCCGTCTCGTGTTTGGCCTTCTTTGTGGCTGCATCCGACTCGGCATCAGAAGCAGACGCAGCGCCGCCCTTTGCCGAACCCTCGCCTTCGAGCACGAGCACGACCGAGCCATATGAAGAGGGCTCAAGAGAGTATGAGCCATCCGCCGGCTTGAGCACGACGCGCTCCATCTGGAACTCCGTCACGGCCGGATCAGGTGGCGCGTAGATCTCGCTATGCTCGCCAGACTTGCGGCCCTCCAACATGTTGCCCGGGTGGAACTCGGCGCCCTCGTGGCTCGGTTGACGGTAGGTGAGCATGCTGCAAAGCGTTGACGTGTCGCGCAGCTTCGGCGTCAGACCGGCGCGCACCACGTTGTCGGAGCAAGCCATGATCTCGGCGCAGTCGCCCAAAAGGTAGGCATGCGGCTCATTGGCGCCCAGAAAAACAGCCTGGCCAGGGGCCAAGACGCGGTAGCACAAAATGTAGGCGCAAAAGACGCCGACGTCGCCGGGGTAGTCGTTGACTAGGCGAAGCGCAAGTTTGTTGGGCATCTGGAGGTCGCTTTTGCCTTCGAGACGCTTCTTGAGGGCCTCGGTCTGCTTGGCAACGAGGTCTGCGTCAGAGTTCATGAGCGAGCTAAAGAGGATCTTGAGCGACGCCTTTTGCTGGTCCTCCTCGACGGAGCCAAGCTTGGCTTCGTCGGACAGGAGGGCCTTCGCCTCCTCGGAGGCCTCGAGGAGTTCCTGGAGCTCCGGGGTCTCGCGGATGTTGCCGACGGTCTCGCTCAGAGGGAGGAATCCGCAGAGCGCCTCAAAGTCCGTGACGGCACAGGCCATTTCTGGCTTGTGGTTTGGGTCCTTGTACACAGAGGGCCTGTCGGCGTGCAGCTGCTCCGCGAGCTTCTTGTCCGGGTGCGCCTGGATCGAGAGCGCCTTGTTCACGCTCAAAATCTTGAAGAGGTAAGGGAGGCCATTCTTGGCGCACTCCTCCTGCTGTGCCTTGTCGGCGCTCACCGTCTCCGGGTGCTCCTTGAGGTACTCGGCGAGGGTCTGCTCTTCGATCTTGGCGGGGCCGTTCGGGTGCGTGCCCACCCAGAGCTCCGCGTACGGCTTGCTCTCGTCCACCTCGGCGCCGGCGGCCTTGGCCAGCTGCGCCACGGTGCTCTCCAGGCCGGGTTTGCCCCAGGCGTAGTTCTGCGCTGGGCACTGCAACGGGACCAGCATCGTCTCCACCACGCCGCGCGTCCTTCTCCCTCCCTCGCTCGAGCCCCGCGTCTGCTCCCTCCGTCTCTGCTCGCTCGCACTCTCGTCCCGCGCGGCTGCGTTGCGGCTTTGCTCCGCCCTGCGCTGCTCTGCGCTGCTCCTCCCAGGCTGAGGCTCTCCGGGTCCCTCTCGCGCGGGGTCTCGTGCGTCACCGTGATCTTCCTTCCCTTTCTTTCTTTCTTTCTTTCTTTCTTTCTTTCTTCTCTGACGCTTGCCAGCTTGGCGTCGGATCCAGCCTGCTGGCCGGCCGCGCAAGTGGGCTATGGCGCCGCGCAAGTGGGCGTCGCGCGCGGCCAAGTGCCGACAAAGGCCCTTTCTCGATTTGTGGCAGATGTGGTCAGGAAGGGCTGCGGAACAAACAGCCAGCCTCGTCATGGGACCATGTGCGGCAGGAGACTTGCGTGCAGTGGTTGCTGCTGCAGGTGCTGGCGGTGCTGGCGGTCGAGGGGAGCGAACTTGCAGCCGGCGATAGTTTGCTCGCTTGCGTTTTCTTGCTGGGCTGCCATAGATTTTGTCGGTCTGGTTTTTTGTGGGGGGGATTCGCTCGACGAGTTTCGTGATCATCGTGTTCAGTATCTTTATCAACTTCTTGTTCGTCTTGATCGAGATTTTTCATGATCGTGTTAGCCACCTTCTTCTTCTCCTTCTTCTTCTTGTTCTTCTTCGTGAGGAAGACCTCGTTGGGGGACGAGAACAACGCCTTCGCGGGAAACTCGCTGCTGGCTTCCACTAGCGACTGCGTGTTTACCACACAGAATTTGCACGGAAGTGCGCGGCAACTCGACGTCGGGCGACTCCTTCCTTCGACGTCAATATCTTCACGGTGAGGTCGCGGTCTTCCGTCGCCTGCAGCCCGCCCGCCCGCCAGAGAGCCAGCCAGCTGCGCGAGAGAAGAGCATCGCGAAGCTTGGCATAATTCGTTGGCGGCGAGCTTGTGAAGGCGTCAACAGAAGACACGCTGCGGCCTCAATTTGCGTTTCTTGACATGGCAGAGCAGTCGAGGAAAAGTTGAGTGCCTCGCTGGCGATAACGATGATGGGGCGCGTGCATTGACGATCAAGTCCCAAGTGAAGAGACATGAAAGATGCGGTGCAGGCGAACTTTTGTTGTTCTGCAGCTTGCCATCTCGCTGCGTTGATTGTCCTACGATTAGCATGATTCGGCGATTCGTGACTTGCGCATGAAAAAACAAAAAACAAAAAAACCTTGTACCGATGCGTTACCTCGCTTCCTTGCTCTCTCGCTCGTTTGACGGACGTCGTCTATCTTAACAGTGTGTAGTCAAATGTCTTTTGATATTCGCTCTTAATCTTCTCCCAAAGATACACGAAAATCGTGCCAACCATATTCAATCGACCATGCTGCAGTGGCCGCTGTCTCTCCCACGGCATACAGAGCCTCTTCGTTTTCAGACAAAGACCAAAGCACCTCTTCGTATCCGCACCGCATGGAGCATCATCATGAACGGCACAAACGTATTCCGCTTCGCAATTTACTGCGAGCTGCTGATCAAGCTCTTCCCTTGCCAGCCAGAAAAGGGTACGAGCGCTCGAGGATACGAAACGCTGGCGATTGCACTGCACGTCTCCGTACTTTAGGTCTCAGGATTCCAAGAAGTTTCTAGTTCTAGTACTACATGCTTGATGACTCGCAAGTCGACGTCGACGATGTTCGCGTCGTCGCCAGGCTCGAATACGTCAAAGGTGTAGTGCTGCCTCCGACACCAAATCGACAAGCGAAGAGCACACGACGCCCATGGAGAGACCCCTCGCGCGGCGGACCGGCATGGCCGCGCAGGGCGCGCGGCTGCCGGTAGCGGCGGCGGTGGAGGACGGAGGGTCCAGCGGGCCCCGCGGGCTCCGCGGCTTTCGCTCGCGAGACGCCTGGGTCGCAGACTTCATGGGCATGGACCTCGGCGCCCGCGAGGATGCGCTCGTTGCGCTCGCGCAGGCCACCGCGCGCGAGCAGCGCGGCGCAGGCTCTGGCGCATGCGAGAAAGAGGGCTTTGGCACGATGAGACTCGATCGTATTTTACAGAGCCTTCAGCGCGAGGCACTAGGCCTCCACAGCGATAACGGGGACGGACAAGACCTCGCGAAGCTCGACAGCGCCACGGGCAACGGCCATACTCTGCGTGCTCGCGCACCGAGCACAGTGCCAACCGTCGACTTTCTTGATTCGCGCACTATGCCGAATGCTCTGCGCCGGATCGTCCTCTGTTTCTTGGATCTTCGAGCTCTGGCGCGCGCGAGCTGTGTATCCACCGAATGGCGCAAGCTTGTGTGCAGACCCTCTGCAGACTGGATTTGGCATCAAGAATTCAAACGTTTGCACGGCTCGTCAACCTTTATGCGGAACCTCGAAATGTACGGAAAGACATGGCGCGGCCTCTGCCTCCTGCAAGAGCAAAGCAAGCTCGGCTGGCGCAATGGAACCGTGGAGAAACGCGAATTCTCCGGCCACAAGGATCGCGTGCGCCACGTCCGCATTCGCCAAGATACAGTCGTCTCTGCCTCGTGGGACCGCACACTGCGCATGATCGACCTCAGCGAGGAGAAAACCCTCGACGAGGCCCAGCAACCGTCCGTCCTGAAAAAGGTGGCCTCTCACGGCGGGTCCGTCTTTGGCGTCTGGTTCGATGGCCGCGTGGCCGTGACTTGCTCCGAGGACTGCACCATCAAGATCTGGTATGTCCATGAAGACAACAAGAAGATGGAGCTCAGAGGGCATACCACGCCTGTGTATCGCGTTGTCATGATGAGCAGTGAGGTTCTTGTGTCTTGCGCCAAGGACTTTGTTGGCGTGTGGCACTGGCCGAGCTGTACTCTCAGCAAAAGACTTGTCGGCCACCGTCACGATGTCCACCGCATCCAAGTGTCAGACTCCCTCATCGTTACAGGCTCCTACGATACGACTGTGCGGGTTTGGCTTTACCCTTCCCTTATCGTCGCCTGGGCCTCGGATCGTGTACACACTGGAGGTGTCTCCTCCTTACATTTCATGGGTGATATCCTTGCTACGGGATCAGCTCGCGGAGAGATTTTCATTTGGGAGCTTTCCACCGGTATTCTAAAGCACAAAATCGAGAGTAGCTACCACGATCACAGGACCATTTCTTGCATCATGGTGTCTGGCAAACGCGTAATCACCTCGTCAAATCTTGACAACCGCTCCAATTACGGATATGTTTGCATTTGGGATGCTGTCACGGGAGCACTGGTCAATCGCTTTCAAGAGCCCTTTTATATCAATGCGCTTCGGACCGACTTTGGCTTCATTTTTTGTGCGTGCTCTGATGGAGTTATGCGTATTCGCAATCCTACGGACAACTTTGAGGTTCTCAGCGAATTTCGCCACGGTATGTCCAATCTCTACGATGTCGATGTCCAGGGTCAGCATGCTGTTACGTGTGGTCTTGATGGCAAGGTGGTCGTCTGGACTGTCGAAGGTGTAGACACGGACATCTCATAGGTATACTACATGCCTGTTTGACAGACTGTGAGAATTTTGAAGCTTGAACGAATCTGGCAACTTCCTAGCTTTCTTTTTCCTTCTTTCTCTTTTGTTTTCACTGTAATTTTTTCAATACAATATCAAGCTTGCCTCTTTCTTTCTCTCTCTCTCTCTCTGTCTCTCTCCCCCATCTACTTTTCTGTTTACCTGTGTACTGAAACCTGATTCGCAGGCGTTACAGGTGAAAATGCTCATAGATTGCGAGCGAAGAAAAAAGTGTAAAGGCTACGTCCATTTCATTCCCCCCAAGGCACATCCACATTTTCAATGCTCCATGTATCTTTTCTTCTTTTTTGGTATACTTAGGTTAGCTAGCTCGCTGTTGTCGTCTGAGCTTGTCCATTGCTAGCTGCAGCTGCTCCTGCCGCCGCCTGGCTTTGTTCATTGCTAGCTACCTTCTCTTCCTCGGCCACCCGAAGGCTTTCCCGCACATTTTGGTAAAGAACCTGGTCAACGTAGGTGAGCAACTGAGTAAAAGCGGGAAGAAACGACGCTGGGCCCGGAGGAATCGGACTCTCTGTGGAGGATGGTGGAGCTGGCGTCGATGATCGCTCTTCGCCATTTCCAGCATCATTTGAAGTCGCACCGTTTGCAGCAGCCGAATCACCTCCATTAGCTTCGCTGCTAGGACCTTTGGCGGCACCAGCACTTGTAGAACTACCCTCGGCATTTTCTGCTGCAACAGCAGCCGCTGCGACGGCGGAAGACGCCGATGCAGTCGCCTCTGTGCCGCCGTTGGCCAGCGCTTGATCAATTTCCTTCTTGCGCTCTGCCCTACGTCGTTGCTGATCACGCGAACGCGCCTTGCGCTCATCCTCGCGGTCTTGCAACGCTTGCAAGCGTGCCTGCAACATCGTCTTGGCGCGTTCCACACCAATTGTCTGCGCAAAGATAAAAGACGGATCCGCCGCAATGTAGTGCAACTCCTCTGCCCCCATACCATGGCGATCAAATGCCAAAATTAGGTGCATGTCCATTTCGCGGGTCCATGGATGCTTCCCATCCATCAGAGACAGACGAGTAACATGCTGCGCATCCGGCACGCTCAGCACGTCGAGATCGTGCAAGGCACGAGCTGTCACGGCCATAAACATTTGTTCAATCTCAACCTCACCAGAAACCACCGAAAGAACGGTTCTCTCATGCGTTGGTGATGACCTTTCGCTCTTGTCGTCGCTGCCGGTCACTTTGCGGTTGGTGCTGGAATAACCGAGGCGGTCCATGATGCCGCTCACCTGAGCGGCATCCACACTGCTCGCTCCCGACTTCAAGAACTGAGCAAAAGGTTCGAGATTTTCTCGTCCAACAGTGGCCGGGGTGATCCACTCCAAAACTTGTGCAGATGTCATGACCGTATTTGCAGGCGTAGGGCTAAAAAAATCCAAGACCTCGACCTCAAACACGTCACTCGCATCACCCGCTGGTGCACCGTTTTGACGAGGAAGCAACATCGAGGAGTTCTGCACGACGCTGTCCGAGCTTGGGCGGCTCACAAAGAGAAGGTAGCTGTCCCGTTCCTCCGGCACGTCCTCCTCAGCGTACTCTGCAGTGATCATGACAGCATCACCACTTTCAGCAGCAGCGGCGGCGAGAATGGCCGCTTCTTTGTCATTTTCGTCGCCTGGAGTCCGGGGTGCGCAACTATATCGCTTTTGTGCAGGGCCAAGAATCACCGGCGAAGCATCGAGCGACACCGTGTGCGGCGAGTACATGGCCTCAACCAGACCCGGCACGGAGTCAAACTTTGACGCAGGGAAACCATTTACGCCAACCATGACGTCGCCTCGGCAGAGGAAGCCACTTTCAGCAGCAGGAGTTCCAGACATAATACCATTAATGACCCACTGCACAGACGACGAAGAAGCAGAAGATGTCGATGAGCCGCTCTTGTCCAGTACAGCACCAATCGAAATACCCGAGCGCGACAAGGATGAGACGCGAACTCGATAGACAAAGGCTCCGTCGAGAGATGTGGGGCCCCTTAGCGGCACGCGCGGCAGATCCGTGACCTCGTGCTTGTCCATAAGGATCTCATCTGCAGCCGAAGCCGCGGTCGAACTGATTGTGTGAATGTGATGGAGCATCTCGAGACGCTGCAAGAAGCGCTTCGCCTCGCCAGCCAACATGCTTTGAAGGAAAGCAGGCTTGGACAGAAGTTTGCGCGCGCTGTCAATCTCGCTCTGGCTTACTGTCACTTTCAACGCCTCTTCCACCACAGCAATGGCTGTTCTCGACGGATCGTAGGGGAGACCAAGCGAGCTGGGGCCTGAAATGGAGTTTGTGAAATCATGTTTGGCATACTTGTGCAGGACACGAACAACGACGCTTGCAAAGCGCATCGTACGGTATTCGTCGCCAAATGATTCAAGCTGTTCGTTTTTGCGGATGTCAAACCAGCGGCCCCATCCGTATCGCTGGAGTCCGCGCATGAGCTTGTTGCGCGCGTGCGGAGACCACTGACTCGGGGCTTTCGAGCGCAGACCCAGAGTAGCAGCGCGCTGTCGCGCAAGTCGAGCCTTGAACTTTTCGGCCTTGCGTCGCTCGCGCTCGAGCTCGCGCTCACGCTTGCGCTCGGCCTTGAGCTCCTTATTGGTCTTGCGTCTCTTCAAGGCATAGACGTCGTCCGGGTCATCTTCCGCGTCTTCAAAGTCACTGTCCGGTCCGAGATCCTCCGCTTCGCCGCCCCGTCCACTAACCATGCCCATGCGCTGGACCGCCCTCCGGTTACGCTTGCGACCCGACATGATGAGCATCTCGGTCTCATAGTCTCCGAAATCGACGTCTGCCTCAGGGCGCTCAAAACCTGCCACCTTTGTCCAGAACTCCGGGTCATCGACATTGACATTGCCGTCCGGCTGCTTCGGGTTCACAAAAACAGCTGTGGAAAATCCGGACAGAGCTCCAGACTTCTTGGACTGCGCCTCATCCGAATGGTTCACCACGTGTGTGGACTTGTCCAGAATTTCGTCAATATCGGCCTCGAGAAACTTGCGACTTGCCTCCTTCGAGTCTTCCTCGCTCTCGGCAAAGGCAGCATAGGCTCCATGCTTGAGGACGCGGTCCACCTCAGCTGCGGAAAGACTCGGCTTTGTGCCCTTGGCGTCATCGACGGACAGCATAGCTCGATCAAGGCCGAGTTTCATGGATGCTGCTTCAAACATGGCCATCTCGTACGTTTTACGCGTGAGCAAGCGGTAGATTTTGACCGGCTTCGTCTGCCCAATACGGTGCGAGCGCGCTTGCGCTTGCATGTCGTTCTGAGGATTCCAGTCCGAGTCGTAAATGATTACAGTGTCGGCACACGCGAGATTCAGACCGAGGCCGCCCGCGCGCGTTGACAAGAGCATGACAAAGCGGTTCGAGCCTGGGGCCGAGTACCGATCAATTGCAGCCTGCCGTACCATGCCAGTAATTTTTCCGTCCATACGCTCGTACAAGAAGCCACGCATGCGAAGATAATCCTCCAAAATATCGAGCATGCGCGTCATTTGCGAAAAGATCAAAACACGGTGGTCTCCAGCCTTGAGCTTGGGTAAGAGCTTGTCCAGCAGTACCAGTTTGCCAGAGGCCTCGACGAGCAGTCGGTTTACTTCAATCTCCCGCTTGCGCTTCGCCGCCTCGGCGTCATCAACCGCGACGGGGCCATTTCCAGAAATCACATCGTCCAGAATGCGCTCCTCGGCGCCACGAATTAAGAACGGATGGTTGCAGCACTTGCGCAACTCCATCATGACGTTCATGAGCGAAGGCCCGTTCTTGGCATTTCCGCCTCGAAACAGGAACTTTGTGTTGCGCTCGTAGATACTGCGATAGTACTTTTTCTGTTCCGAGGTTAGTTCGACCTCAACGATGGTTTCAACCTTGGGCGGCATTTGTTTGCCCACGTCTTCCTTGATCCGACGCAGCAAAAAGGGCCGGAGAAGCTTGTGAAGTTTTGTGGCTTGCTGATGGTTCGTGATGTCTCCAAACTCGGCCATGAACTTTTCTCGATTCTCCGCGCGAAACCAAAAGCCTTCCACTTGCTCCGTGTCGTCGTCGTCATCATCATCTTGGCCGGTTTTCTTGCTCTGCTTTTTGGCCTTGATGCTCTGCGGATGCTTTCGATGCCGCGTTGTGAGAAAATGAAAGAGCGCCCAAAGCTCCTCCGTGTTGTTCTGAATTGGCGTACCCGTTAGCAGCACGGTAAAGTCCCGCTCGTACTGGCCCAGCTCCACGGCCAACTTGGACTGCCAGTTTTTGAGGCGATGCGCTTCGTCGACCACGATACAGCGCCACGGAAAGCGACGCAAGAACGTCGCATCGCGCGTTGCGATCTCGTACGTAGTGATGAGTACATCAAAACGAGTGTACTCCTTGTCATACTTGCGCGCACAGTCTTCACCCTTCCAGGCATCCGCGTTGCGAAAAAAGAATTCGTACGTCTTGATAATCTCGCGGCTCTCTGCGACACCATGAAAAATGACAGCATTGAGCTTCGTCCACGTGGCAAATTCGCGCTCCCACTGGAATACGCAAGAAAGCGGGACGACAATAAGGTGCGGTCCTCGCGTACGCATCCCTCGCTGTTCCTTGAGCGGGATGTTCCGAGGTAGGAAACGCCCACTATACAGTGCTTCCACGAGACCCACAACCTGAATCGTTTTACCCAAACCCATCTCATCGGCCAGCAGACATCCTGCGCGACCGACGTTCCAGTTCAGCAGCATCCAATTCACACCGCTCACCTGGTAGTCACGCAGGTGCAGGCCCCCGTTGCCGTTGAGACCCTCAAATTCGGTCGATCCATCGAGGTGCACGAACTTTTCACTACGACGAATGTCCTCGCGCATTGGAGCATAGCGTTGTTTGGCTTCCTTGTAGTCGAAGTTCTCAATCTTGCGGTACTCGGCAAGCTTTTGCGCAAGGACGGCTTCATCAATGGCGCTGACAGGCTCCCACGTGTTGTCCGTGTACGGCATCGAGCTCCACTTGACCAGCACATATGCGTACCGCACCAGCGGCTTTCCGTTGCTTGCGATGAGCGGTTTCTTATCATCGTCCAAAACCGGCTGCGGCGTCTCTTCGAAAGGAAAGCCAAACGGCGAGCCTTCGTCCTCGGGGACGTCGATCTCATAGTAAGCAAGAATGCGGTGTACAGCCGTAAAGTCGGCACTAAAGTATGTCGGCTCCGCACCTTCGTCGTCGTCGTCGAGAAATGACGTCATTGTGGCTGCCGCGGAGGAGAGGAATTTTTGCACACGCTTCTTCTTCAGCGTCGCACGACTCCGCCATTCCGTGTGCAGGTAAGAATAGCCTTTAAACTTGATGAGAAACTGCTTCATGCCGTCTTGGTCGCGCTGGCCCAGAAGCTTATCTACATCGAGCGCCTCGGGGAACTGAGGCGTGAAGTGAACGCGCTCGCCCTTTGGATTGATCAATTTGGACTTCTTCTTGCCAGCACGTCGCGCCATGTTCGCACCTTCTTCATCACCATCCTCGCTCTGATCGTCGTCGTCCTCGTCTTCCTCGATTTCGTAATCGTCTGACTGTTTTTTATTGCTGTTGTTGGCGGCGGCCGCAAGCTCGAGTTCGTCGTCCTCGAGAATGTCTTCGTCGTTCTCATCAGCCTCCACATACGACTTGCGCGCACGCGAAGCTCTCCTGGGTTGGCTTCGAGCATGCATGCTTGCGAGTCTTTCTGCGACCTTGCGGTCCTCGTCCTCTTGATCACGTTTTGAGGGCCGGCCTCTTCCCTTGCCTGGTCCCTTTGACTGGCCTTTGCCCCTTCCCTTGGCGCTTCCCTTGGCCTTGGGCGGTCTCCCTCGACGCTTCGGCTTTGTTTCTTCGATAGCGCGCTCTTCTTGATCGTCGAGTTCCATGTATTCGGCTTCTTCGACCGCATCGTCGTTGGCGTCGCTGTCCTCCTTGAGGCTCTTGCGAGAGCTTGCCCGACGGCTTGGTCGCGCGCTGCTGCTATTGCGAGCTCCGCGGGATCGGCCACGCCCACCCTTGCGCGAGGGAATTACCTCTTCATCGTCGTCATCTTCAACAACGAAATCACTCATGGCATCGTCGTCATCGTCGTCGTCGTCGTCCATCGCAACGACATCCTCGTCGCTGCTCTCTTTGACTTTGCGAGGTCGTCCGCGAGGTCGCCCGCGCGGCCTCCCCGGCCCGCGCTTAGGTTTTTTCGTTTTCGGGGGCGCCTCGTCGGCGAGTTCGTCGAGATCAATGTCCGAGTCCAAGTCATCCTCCTTGAGGCTCTTCTGCACTCTGCTCGACCGCGACGACGCCCGTCTTGGCATTTTTCCTTTGACGGTGCCTTCCTTCAACGCTGACCAACAACAAACTGCCCCTCCAAATCGAACTCCCGACTCTTCTTCTTTCCTTTCGAGTCGGCGTCGCCCCTGTACACCACTGCTTCTCTCCCCGTCTTTTGCCGCGTCCTCGTCCCCTGTCCTTTTCCTCGTCGCTCTAGCGGTGGTTTGTCACGCGGTCTTCTGGGCTCTGCGCCTTGCGTCTCGCTCGCCTTTCCAGCGCGCCTCCGCTCGCAGCTGTCGCCGAGAGAGGGGGAGAGAGAGAGAGAGAGAGAAAGCTGCGCCTTCGCCGCGCCTCCCACCCGGCCCCCGCGCGAGCCCGCCTGCGCGTACGCGCCGTGCTCAGCGCCGCGCTCGCTCTCGTTCGTTGGATTCAGATTTGTTGATGCATCGTTTGTTTTTTCTTTGCGCTCCAAGCGGTTCCGCAGACGTTCCGTACTTGATCCGCGGGGTCTCGAGCAGAGAGCAGAGCCAAGGCAAACCTTGATTCATTCATCCATCGTGTTCGAGAGCGCGGGAGAGAACGGCGACGATGAGGCCGTCGCAGGAGATGCGACGCGGCCACGCCGCGACCCGCACGGCGGTGAAGCTGGCGCTCGTGGCGCTGGTCCTGGCGCTGGTGATGGCCATGGCGAACTCCGAGAGGTCCGGGGCCGCCGGCGGCCGCGAGGCGAAAGCGAACACGGCCAAGACGGCGTTGAAAAGCACGCGGAAGATGGTCGTAAAGGGCGCGAAACCGATGCCCTTGTCAGATTTTAAGAGGGAAGGCGCAAGGCCCGTGTGCTCGAGCCTTGATGGCCCGTACTGCATGATTTTGAATGGGAAAAGAGCTCCGCCGCACTCGCACGGGCTCTCGACGTCTTCTCTGGCGCCTAAACGACCCGGCGGGTCTTCTGCAGCTTCATCTGGAGATAATTCATTCGTCAAGTGGGAAACAACGTTCTCCATGACGAACAGTGACCAGAAAAGTGGCGATCATGAGCGCTTGGGGCTCGATGGCTCAAATACAGATTCCATGACACTCAACGAGCTCCTCGCCTCTGTTTTCAGTACGCTGGCAGAGAACGGCGGAAATGCAAAGTCGTACGTGGACAACTTTAAGCGGATACATCCTGACGCTGCGGGGCCCGGAAAGGTTTACGCAGAGGGCCACTTTACCATGCGAGCAACCTATTTCCTTTGGAACGAAAAGATGCCTGCTACTGGTGATGCTGGAAATACTGCTACTTCTACGACTGCGACTTCGGATACTGTGGATTCTGTGAATACTGCGAATGCGAAAACTGCTAGCCAGACAAAACTTGGGTCGAAAGGATCTCTCTCGCCCCGAGGTGGGGCAACACAAGCTGACCCGAAGAGCGAGACGGTTTTTATTTCTGCAGAACCTGATCAATGGATCCTTCGCCCCGGGGCGGACTGGGTCATGATTGGCTTAGAGGGCTCCATCAGGCGCTCGTCAAGCCAAGCTGACACATCGGAGGACGCGGCGATCTATACGCTCGAGGCCGTGCTCGTCGATGTGGACAGGATCCCATTACCCTCTTGTTCCAAATTGCAGGCATCCGTTCGTGTACAGTCAGGCGACGGCTCTGGCGACGTAGGTTCCTGGGACGATATCTTTTGGGGACAAACGTGGAAGGGCCAGTACGTATGCGCTGGACTGCCGACAGAAGTAGAGCTGACGCTGTCGCACGCCAAGGAAGCCTCAGAGTGGCGCCTTCCTGGCCGCGATCTAGAGGGCACCTTTCGATTCACCGCGAAAACCCCAGGTTCCTCCCTCAGCAAGGGCAAGAACGGTGAGAGCGCTCTGGATGTACGGCTGACAGAGGCAGGGTGCAAATGCAAGTCTACGTGGGAAGCCGTGTACAAACGTCCAGACGGCGAAACAGTGAGAGAAATTGTGCGCTATGCTGCGTGCGGCAACCCTGGTGCAGCGCGTTCGCGTGATTTTTGCGCCATCGAACCAGACTCGTGCGAGTCGGCGCCTGTGAGTGCGTCCTGGGACTATTGTGTAAAAGACTGGCGCACGCTTCATGAAAATGCACGTGCGCAAGCGGCCTCTTCAAAGGCCGGAAAGGGCCAAAAGTTCAGTCTTACACTTGACGGGGACATTCCCGTATTTGAGCAGCAGAGAGAGGGCTATGGTCATATCGAGCTTTCGCTTGAGGATCTTCAGGCTATGCTCAAGGATCTTGGCGCCCAGGCTGGTGATTTCATCTACGATATGCTCTCCAATGATGACGTCGACGACAACGACCAACAAGGGAGAAACGCAGAGGGAAACGAAGCGCAAATTGACGATGATCGCTGACTTATTGCAATGGGATCTTGCAATAACAGCAGGAAGACGTAAAGCAGAAGATGGAAGGGGTGTCCCACCCAGTCTAGGCGACGACTCCCATGTCATTTATAGTCTTCAAAATTGGTCTATACTGGGAGATATATGGTCTAACGGATTGCTGGCAGCCAGAGGCGGCCAGCCTGAGACTTTGAAGTTCTCTTACAAGTTTGACTTACTTATACAGCTGCGCGACGGCTCGGGATTTCCCCGCACCACTGAAAGGAAGTTGTGTATTTCCTCATTACTTTTATCTATCGAGAGACGCGAAGCTGAGCCTGCCGAAGGAATGAAACGCTGGTCTCATCGACGCGCCAAGCCCCACTCCCCACCCTTCCTCTTCCCCCATCGCCAAGTACAGCACCCTCTATTTAAAAAAAAAAAAGGAGGACTCGCATTGCGGCATCCGAGTCATCATACCGGAAACGTGCACGCTCGTCCGTGCCTGCGAGCGAGCGGTTCTGGACGGTAAAAAGGAAGACGGTTGCTATGCAGGTTCACCCTGATCGCCTGGTGCGTGAAGCGGCAGAGATGTCGCCTCGTGGCAAGGTGCGAAAAAGGAATAAAAGGGCGACGGAAATCTCGCTCGTGGTCCTGCTGCTGATCGTCGTGCAAAATGCGTTTCACATCCTGATGATTTGCTTCGTCGAGTGGAACGTAGACAGCACATCGAATGCGTACACGTCGCTAATGGTCAATTTTCAAGAAGCAGCCGCTTGCGAGCCTTTAGGTAGCTACTTTGCACAAACCATTGCTTCAGTTCAAGTCCGCGGCGGCGCGTCGGATGACTGGGAAGGAAACTTGGTATTTGATAACTCATTGATGGAAAAAGCCTTTCATTTTCTCACGGACGACAACACGACGCAGAGTTTCTTGGCCGTGCAGGTCGGTCTTGTGCACTGGTTGCCGAACTTTTTCGTGCGCACAGTATCTCTCAATGTTGTAGCGCGGACCGAGTCACGCGTTTCTGTTCATATTGGTAACCCGGTGCTGGCGTCCGAAGCGTGCCCGTACGCATGGAACGAATCGAGCGCGCCCATGAATGCAGCGCTTACGCACTATTTGCTGCAAACAGCCGGACAAGTGGAGACGATGCTCTTTTCGGCGGAAGCGGCGCAAGCTGAAGAGGCAAGTGTCTCGGGGCAACGATGGCTGGCCAAGGAGGCTTGGACCTGCACCGCGCCCAGTTCAGACTTGATTCCTCCGGACCAGGTCTGCCAAATGGCCTCAGATCAGGCCTTTTTCAGGCCTTCTTATTACGTCTTTGTGGCCATCTGGGCCGCATTTGCGATTGTCTGCTTCGTCTGGTTTGTGGTGTTTGTACGCGCTTTCGTACGGGACAAGGTTTCGTCAGCGGCATCGTCCAAGCCTACGCAGGCGACAAAGGAGCAAGCCGCCAAGGGTACTTGGAGTGCGCCTGGTGACGAGTCAACCGTCAGAGCACCAGGTGCTGGTGAGCAGCCGTCCGCCACAGCAGATACAGCTGCAGTCGCAAACGAAGATGAGGACCGAATCGCTCAGATGGATGTCGAAACTGACTTTGCAATTGGCGTGCTGCGGACGATGCTTGTCATCGATGTTGACCTCACGGATGCTTCCGTGGGCCCCAAGCTTGCTGCGAAACAGTATTGTGTACTTTTGCTCCCTGCACTTTTGCCAATGCTGTGGAGCATTGAGCTTGCCTGCGACATGAACGAGGTCGATTGCACACGCAAGGTCACGATCCAGTTGCCCCTTTATTACATTGTGGCCGCCTACAGCGGGGTTGTGGCAGTCTTTCTTATTGGTAGCGTGTGGAAGATTTATCCTGGAAATGCGCTGCGCTTATTCTTGCGTGCGCTTACAATCTTTTTGTCCAGTGTCTCGGTGCTAATGCTTTGCACGCACATATTATGGCTGGCCGTGGCTCTGACCGTGGACCCGCTCACCGCGGGAAGCCGCATCATCGGCTTGCTGTCCATCTTCATCTATGCGCAACAAACTCTGAGCAAGGCGCGACGCACGTATGCGCAAATGGTAGCGCGGCTCATCGAGGCGGGTCACACAGGCGCAGAGCTTGAGTCCGAACTAGAAAAGCGCGGATTTAGCAAGCGACAGCTCGTTTCGCTGCTGTGGATCAGCACTTCGGCGCTGCTTCTTGCTTTCGTGTGGTGTGTGCTGTGCGGCGTCATATTCTATGCAAACCGTCCAGGGACCCCCGGTGGCTCTGTGCTTTCCTTTTTCACAGGCGCAGTGATTCCGTTTGCGGCTGCAGTAATGCACATCGCCAACGCGGTCAAGTCAAAGGCAAAGGTTGAAGATGTGACGCCGCTGCAAGATTTTGTTGCCAACGCAGAAGCGGCTTCTGAGGAATCGAACTTGAGTAATGCGCTGCAACATGTGGCTGAGACGATCAAAAAGCTCGAAAAGTCTGGCAAGACACTGAATCAAGATGCATCCTGAGCCAAGCATTTGCGTATGTGTACCAAGATGTTCGTTTTGCAATCAATCAGATGAGTGTAGCGATATTTCTAATCTAAATTTTTATGCTTGTTTTCCTTTCATCTCAGGACACGCAGCCCACACTTGTAGAAAAAGAAATGAAGCGTTATCTCCTCGCAAAAGAAAGTCGCGACGCAACCTTAAAAGGTGTGCAATGCCTGTCAGGCGAGAAATAGCATTAAACCAGGTGGCGGCGTTTGTAACGAACGCAAGGACAGACCGATCGATTCCTTAGAGGACCGTGGTATCGAAGATCTTGGAGGTGACAACGTAGGGGTCCATATTGGATGCGGGCCTACGATCCTCAAAGTAACCCTTACCGGCCTCCTTTGTAGCGTTCGGGATGCGAATTGAAGCACCGCGGTTGGCTACACCGTAGGAGAACTTCTCAAAGGAGGCCGTCTCATGCTTGCCCGTGAGACGAGCCTCGTTGCCCTCTCCGTAAGCAGCAATGTGCTCGGCGTGTTTCTCGCCAAGTTTCTCGATGGCCGGGATGATGACCGAATCGAGCGAGCCTTCTTGCTCGCGCATGGCCTTGGTGGAATAGTTGGTGTGGCAGCCGGCGCCGTTCCAGTCACCAGGAATTGGCTTGGGCTCGAGGGACACGGTGACATCGTGCATTTCGCAGACACGGTTGAGAATGTAGCGCGACATCCACATGTGATCGCCGGACTCGATGCCGGTGCAGGGGCCGACTTGATACTCCCACTGACCGGGCATGACCTCGGCGTTGATGCCGGAGACGTTGATGCCGGCCTCGAGGCAGTAGCGGAGGTGGTCCTCGACGATATTGCGTCCAAAGGCAACGTCAGCGCCTGCGGAGCAATAGTAAGGGCCTTGTGGACCGGGGAAGCCCATTTGCACGGTGGGGCCGCCAAAGGAGCGCGCCTTGGCGTTGGGCCAGCCGAGAGGCACGCCGTTCTTGAAGAGGGTGTACTCTTGCTCGATGCCAAACCAGGGTTCCTCGGCGGGGGCCTGATCGAAGATTTTCACAGCCGGTGCGCGAGTGTTGGTGGGGATAGCATTGCCCTTGGGGTCGTAGCAGTCCGTGAGGACGAGTACGTGGTTTCCGCCGCGGAAGGGGTCGCTGAAGACTGCGCGGGGCACGATGATGACCTCGCTGTCATCTCCTGGGGCCTGTCCGGTCGAGGATCCGTCAAAGTTCCAGTCCGGAAGATCCTTAAGCTCGACCTTTTCCCGCCCAGGCATCACCTTGGTCTTGCAACGCAGGCCGCCATCTGCGTCGATCCACACGTACTCGGCGAGAACGTACGGCATCTTTTCACGAGCTGTTGTGGTAAAGCTTCTTCGCCTCTTGTGCTGGTCCTGCTTCCGCCTCGTAGGGTCGCGATCTTTCAGCTCAGCGTTGCGGTTCTGCTCTCCAGATCTGCGTGTGGAATCTTTCTTTGTGATCCTTCCTCGACCTGTCTGCCAGTCAGTCTACTATCCGATACGCCGACTCCGTGTCCCGTGAGCCTGCCAGGACGCAAAGCAGATCATCTCGTCCCGCCAGGAGTCGTTTCTTGTGCCCCCCGCCACGCTCGCGGCCAAGACCTCGAAAAGCACCATTCCTGAAGTCGTCCTTCTTCAACGCGACGCTCAAGCCCAGCATCATCCATCATCCATCATCCGTCATTCATCCATCATCAGCAGCAGCAACAAGGCCAGGACGGCGTCGAGTTCGTCCTTGGCCGGCCCAGCCTGGATCTCGCTCGCCGTCCCCAGACCATCAAGGCTTCAAGCTCGGCCGTCTTGGCAGCCCGCAGGTCAGCTTAGGAGCTTTTTCTTCCCCGTCCAACTTGAACTTCCTCCCGCTTGCCGTCGTTCGACTCCGCAGCCGCTTGCAAGCTGCGGAATCTTGGCCGGGACTGCCTCTCTTCTCCGCTGCTCCGTCACCTCGAGTGCGTGCGACCCCGCCCCGGCTCGGACCGCGGCCGACGGACGCACGGGCGGACGCGCAGCCGGGCGTTTCTCGCGCCCCGCCGGCCAGCGTCGAGCGAGACGCGGCGAGCAGGACGGCCACGACGGGCTGGGACGAGATGAGATGAGACGAGACGCGCAAGATGACCAAGATGAGACGAGCAAGATGAGCAAAAGATGAGACGAGCAAGACGAGCAAGACGAGCAAGACGAGCAAGAAAAACGGAGACTGAGGCGAGCAGACGATGAGACGAGCGACCCAGAACGAACGCAGCTCGGGAGAGGCGGCGGCGCGGCCCCAGGCGCGCCGAGCAGGCCGAGCGCGGAGAGGAAGGCGCGAAACGCCTGGCCGGAGGGAGCCATGGAGCGATGAATGAATGGGCGCAAGATCGACAACCGCGCGCGCCTTGACGGTACGCGAGCGCGCGAGCGAACCAGCGGGCGGGCGGGCCAGCGAGCAAGCTGCCGCGGACCAGCGAGCGGGGCGCGCCAGGCCGAGCGCGCGCCCGGCCGCGCTGCCCGTCTGCGTCGCAGTCGCTTTCGCGCGCTCAGGCGGCTGCCGCGAGGGGAAAAGATCGTCGAGGCCTGGGACGATTTCGGGGTGTATCTTGGGACAGACGCGGCCGAGTCTTTCAGGCCGCAGGCTGGGAAAGCTGAGAGCTCGCTCGAGCTCGAGCTCGTTTGCAGCGGCGGCAGAGACTCGCGCGTTTGCGGCC
>KN805405.1:172190-186142 GCA_000818945.1 Schizochytrium sp. CCTCC M209059
GGGGGGAGGGGAAGGATGCCAAGCCAGTCGCGCGTCAGATGGAGGGTAGGGGAAAAGGGAGGAAGGGGGTCAACCGACCCGGCGGATCGATCGAGCGATTGATCGGTCGACGAAGATCTTATTTGTGGCACAGCTAAAAATAACCGCGAGTGAAGCGTTTCGGTTTCCTTTGTTGCTTGGGACAGGAATAAGAACTCGCAAATCATGGCAGACTGACTAGGCAAGCTAACTGAGTGCTTGCGAAAATGAAACGCTTTAGCTGGCCTGTACCTGCAGTCCGATGTAGGCGAACTGTGATAAGAGCGGAAAGCTCGCGGGGACGATCCATGAAACGAACTTGTTCGTCCCGGACCGACTTGCTCCAGCTTGCTCCGATTTGGAAATTGTATGCACGAGTTCGTCAAGACACCCTTTTCCCAGCCAGCTTCTGTGTGTTTTGTGCGCGGATCGATTCAGCCTTGAAATTTATGTCGTCTAGCCCATCCGAGAATCCTTGCATCTATCGGATCCACCATCTTTGGATCATTCATTTGTTTGGACTGGACATACGCATCCATCCATCATTCCCAAAACGCCTTGCCAGAGGTCCCATGGTGGTGAAAAAAACTATTGAAATGGTCGCTGTCGGTCGGTCACCCGCAGTCTTTTCACGCACAAGCTCTCTCCTTTTCGGACCCGTGACGGAAATTGCTTCGCATAGTACCATCGTCAAACGTTCCCAGCAGCCAGCTGTCGAATGCTGGAGCCTTCTTCTCCCAAATTATGTAACCCAAACCAGGCACCCTGATCAACAAGGGGCTGAGTAAATCTGCGAAACCCATTTTTTTTCTCTATCGTAACGGCTCGCTTTCTCTTGAAAAATTGAAGCGTTCTTATCGTGCATCAAGCATCATGAGGCAAGCCTTAGTTCGCCAGTCGAGCGAGGGCAGACGAAATCGCGCGGCTAAGAAGGACACGTCATCTTTCCCTGCCTGCTGGTGCTGCCGCCGCTGCTGCTACAGTTGCCGCCGGTTGTGCTCCAGCTGCAAGAGAACATGACCGCGGGTGAAGAGACGCGAGTCCTCGACGAGGTGGATAAGGAGCTCTTACAGGAGGTCGAGCGACTTCGTGCGCAAGACGAAGAGCGAAAGAAGCAGGCAGATGCCGTCGCCGAGCTTGATCAGAGCTTGCTTTTGAGTGGAAGCGAAGGTCTCGATGCCGACGACCCCAATGACCAACGCGGAGACCCTGCCGAGCAAGGTGAAAGTGCTCTGGAACCCGGACAGGAATATTATACTGGCGGACTCTTACCAAATGGAGTAAGACACGGCAAGGGCACTCTGGTGTACGGCAATCGATTCTTTCGGTATACGGGCGAATGGGCTCATGGCGTCAAGAACGGCCAAGGTACACTATTTTTCGGTGATAGCGGTGCAGACTTTTACGAAGGCCAATTTCTTGACGGCGAAATCACCGGTCGTGGAATTCGACAATGGGCAGATGGTTCAAGTTACAATGGTGAATGGGTATGGGGCGAGCGATGCGGCGAAGGCGTTTTGCTTTCCGCCGATGGCACAAAGTATGAAGGTGCCTTCCGTGCGAATCAGCGCCATGGTTCTGGAACTCTCACAAAACCAAATGGAGATGTCTACCTGGGAGACTTTCGGCACAATAGAAAGCATGGCCGAGGCACTCTTGAGTGTGTCAATGGGGATTCCTATGACGGCGAATTTAAAGATGGACTCTTTCACGGTCAGGGCGAAGCCGCTTGGGCAAATGGGGATACCTACGTAGGCAGTTGGGCTTTTGGTAAGCGTGAAGGGCTTGGCACTTTTGTCGATGGCGTCTCCTTGCTACGATACGAAGGAAGCTGGGTCGACGACATGCCTGCCAAAGTACCGGCACGGATTCACCACGATCTCCCCAAACCTGAAGAACGCGCTCCCGAGGCAGATGCTGATGGACAAGGTGAAAGTGAGGCGAAAGAGGCTTCAGGTGACCAGGAAGGAGGTGAGAGCGAAGATGACGACGTCGATGATGATGAGGAGGAGAAGGCAGGTGAGGAGCAGACTTCGATGCCCATTCCTTTGCAAGGAGCACGAGGGCAGCCGTGGTCAGAGCTCCTTTGCATTGGTATCGTCACCGCCAAGCCCAAAATCGTGACGAGTCGCAACCTTGAACGTGCGCTCGTTACCGAAGAGTCCGGAAGGGTCCTCGAGCTCATTGTGGATAAGCCAGAAGATGATGCAGCGCAAAGCAACGAAGATCTTGAAACCACAGAAGACGATGACAACGAGAAAAGAAAGCCAAGAGTTTTGTGTCGCATTCAGGTAGACCATGGACGTGCGACAATTGACCCATCGATTGTTGTGCCGGAAGGAGATGAGGGTGAAGTTGATTTTCTCCCGGGAAGTACTGTAAGTCTTCGCCTTCAAGACGCCACGCAAGGTTTGCGTCCTGAAGAGCGTGTTTGTCCAGTGCTTTTGCAAATGACTTTACCAAAAAAGTGAGTGAACTAGGGAGCACCAGACTGTTATATAGAGAGAAGAGGTCCAATGTCGGGTAGGCCTATACAATAAAGAACAAGATCCATTTTTCATTGGTTGGCTGGCTGGCGGCCTGTACAAACGCTATCCTTTATGATTGATTGATTGGCGTGACTTGATGCTTTGCTTTTCTTCCGAAGAAAAGCAAAGCATCGCGGGGAATGTCAGTCAAAAGAAAAAGGTCTTCGATTGACTTGGTATGTCAAAACAACAACAAAACTCGCACATTCATCGGCCATAGGCCTAGCAAGATTTTCAATGCCACCATTTCCATGATTTCTCCATAAATTCTACCATTTCTTACAATAATTTTATTTATAGACGTCGTGAATCGTAGCTAGAAAACAGAGAAATTAACCGCATTGAAACGATGCAGTTAGCTTGTGCGTGCATCGCATCGTCCAATGAGCCATTAGAGTGGTTGTGCCGCTCCTTGCACGACCGCGTACGTCAGGCCACCCCGAAAGGCCGAACCCGAGGCAAGTATGATCCTGGTATTGTCCTCGACCCGACGCACCTCATAATGATTTTCCTTTTGGCTCAAAGACTGACGCCCACGTGAACGCGCCATATCGTGTGCCGTCTTGAGCTCCATTGAGGGTGTCACCACAGAGAGGCTAATCTCAAACGATTTGAAGTTGAGTGAGGAACCCGGGTCGAGCGCAGCGGCGACGCAAGCAACTTGGCCATCGGCTGTCTCAAAGAGCTCAAGCGTCCACTCGTCACGTAGAGGTCCGGCGTTGCTCCCCGTGCTGATGCCAGGTACCCGCTTCAGGTTCTGCTGAAATTGAGGATGTCCACAGACCACAGGTGTCGAGACGTAAATCATGTATGAACATGTAGACACTTCGACAACGCTGAGGAGGCGTAGCGCGTCATCGCAGACAAACTCGACGCGCGATTCGCGACCCACATTGCCCGTGAGCGCCTCGCAGCGCGTTCCCTCATCGTAAAGCTGGTTGACGCCATCCATCCCGACATAGGTCCCCAGAAGAAACGCGTTGCGGCCATGAGACTGTGTCACTTTGGACTCAAAGCAAAGCTCATACTTCCAGTACTCGATGGTTTTGCGAATACAGATGCCATTGAGGCGCGCGAGCATGGCCTCGACGTCGCCGTGCACGGCTTGAAAGACCTGCTGCTCGGGGGATCCGGCCAGATTTCCTCGAAGACCGTTAGCATTGTTCGCATTGGCGCCGGCGCCGGCACTGCCTTGGGCAGCGGCCGGGTCCTGGCTGCTGGTCACGTGTGAAAGCTGGCACGAGACCTCCGTTTGCGCCTTGGTGCGCAGCTTGACGACGGTATGGGCCTCCTCGTCCTTGGCGACGAAGAACGGCTTGACGGCGCGCGACTCCTGCGCCACCGCCCCAGGGATGGCCGCCAGCAGGACCACCAGCAGAGCCGCTGCCAGCAGCGTCGACCGCGCACTCAGGCGCCCGCGCGAGCCCGGTCTGAAGCGGGCGGCGGCGCCGGCGCCGGCGGCGTCGGCGGCAACATGGCGAGGACGAAGTCCATGTCGCGCTCGCGGCCGGCGTACGAGCATGCCTGCGCGAGGCGCGTGAGCGCGGCGGCGGCGTCGGCGTGCGGGGCGTCGGGGAAGATCCGCGGGTCTGCGTGCGCCGCCAGCAGCGCCGCGCAGCGCCGTAGCGGGTCGAGCGCGAGCCGCAGCGCCAGCTGCAGATCGGCTCCGGGTCTGGAGCCCAGGGCCTCGAGGCGGCGTCGCGCCTCTGCCTGCGCCGGCGCCGCGGGCGCGGCCAGCAGCGCGCGCAGGCGGAATGGGTCCTCGAGCAGCGCCTGCAGCGGCCGCAGCAGCGCGTGCGTGGCGCAAATGTCGAGCAGACGACCCAGAGATGGCGGTCCCGCCGCAGCCGCAAGCGACGCCGCCTCCTGGACGTGCCCGCGCGCCTCCAAAAAGGCGCTCGCTCGGTCCTGCTCCTCCGGGCCCAGCCTCCGTCGCGCCCACGCCATGGCGGCGTCGAGAAATCCCCCCGAGACGAGGAAAGCGAACCGTGAAAAGGCGTCGTCAATGGACGCACTTCCGTCGAGACCCAAACCTTGAGCCAGAATGACGCGCCCGCGATGCACCGTGGCGAGCGCGGTCGCAGCCCGCGGGTAGGGCACTGCATTTGTCAAAATCTCCATGTCGCACCCACGGACTGTCGCCCGCTCGTGCGGAAGCAGAGCTGGCATCCAGAGCACCTCTTGCGCATCTTTGTCCATGACACCGCCACCCGCTGTTGTTGACGTGGAGGCCTTGCTTTGCCGCAGCCGCATGGACGCAAGTCGAGTCCCTGATGTGAGCGCAGAACGTCGGTCCTTTTGGTTGAGTGCCTTCTCACGAAAGGTATTCAAAGTGCTCCGGACGTGCGCCAGAGGAACTGCGTCCTTGGGGTTTCGTGCTGCCCAGTACACCACGCGCACGTCATCCCGCGTGCGCACGAGAAGAGTTCCATTGAACCACTCAATCTCTTCGACCGTCTTGCCTACGGATGCACTTCCTTGCCAGCGAAAGCTCGCCTTGCTTGTCTGCACGCCCGCCGTAGTTGTCAATGTCAACATTTCCACTCTTGGTCCGTACGCAAGCGCGCACGTGAGCGAAGAGAGTGAGGGCTCGAGCGTGAACGGTGTTGCTGAACCCATACACGACCATTGTACGAGACTTGGCGTTTCGATCTCGTCGCCACACGGACGTAGCTTGACAAAGATTAGTTCTTGCGCACCTTCAATTTCCACGGCAGCCGCATCACGATCCGAGAGCGCCGCGGGCAAGGTTGTCCAGTAGAAAAAGCGACTCTTGAAGGCGAGCATGCGATCGCGGTCGAGACCCTCTATCCCACCCGCGAGTGCCTGGGCGCTTGTTCGACCCGTGACTGTTGAGTCAGAGTCAACAGAGGCCCCCATGCTATCCATATCGCCTGGCGTATGTGGATCATCGCCTGTCGATTGCGTGCCAGTGCTCGGTCGTTCTGACCATGATGTTCGCGGTGATACATTGCCAAAGCTCACCAAGAGCGCGGGTCCACCCCCGTGCAAGGCGATGGGGTCGCAAGCAAGAAGAGCGATTTGACGGCCTTCAACGGTCACGTGTTCGCCAGAGAGCGTAAACTTGGTCAAACAAAGGTGCGGCGGCCCCACAGGAACCCCAGCTTGTTCCTGCTGTGATACCAATCTTGCAGAGTGTCGAAGGCTTCCTGCTCCGGACCCGGGGGAGGTGATTCTTGCCATCGAAAGGTTCTTTGGCCCTTGACCATCGCTTCCTGCCGACGGGGAGCGTCTAATCTGAAGCCCATGGTCCTCACTGCCGCCAGCGCTGCCGCCTCCGCCACCGACACCGACACCAGAAGAAGCAGCTGCAGCTGCAGCTGTAGCAGGAGGTGATTTGGCTGCCACACTTCCAAGCCCCGACGCAGAGGCAGTGGGCCCCTTGTCGATCGATGTAGAACTCGGGCGAGTCATGAGTGAAGCCATGCGTTTACGTGCGCGAAAGGATCGACTCTTTGGTTCCACCGTGCCGTCTTCCGCTCCTCTATTTGAAGCTAGCGCGCGATACCTGGTCTCGACGCCTGTCACCAGTGTTGCCAAGCCTGGCTCTTGCAGACGGGTTGGCGTGTCGTCATCACTAAGTATCACCTCACGTGGCGTCCAGCTCCATGCTACGCTGCTTCCGATGCCTTGATCAACTATGCTTACGTGCCAATCGGGCTTTCTTGTGTCATTTTCGTCATCAGTTTGGCCGTCGCTTTCCCCGTCAGCAAAAAAGTCCTCGTCATTTTGCTGTGTGCTCGCCATCGACAAAACTATGTATCGCTCCACAAGAGGCCAAACTACAGCCACGAGACATGAATTTACGCGTGCAAAAACATGAACTTGCGGTGTTCCCGGCCACTGAAGAGTACGCGGCCCAGAACGAACGCCAAACTGCTGAGGAGAGGCCATCGAAGACAAATGCGAACACAACGTGTCCGTGTCAAATTCTGCACATGATGGCGAAGCGTTCTGCGGCGCCTCGAGCGTTTCGACAGAGATTCTCGCGGCTTTGAGCCGCTGTTCATGCATAAAGAAAGCCACACGACCGCATCCAGGGATCGAGGCACACGCTCGCAGCTGGGGCTCGACTTCACAACGCACAATGTGCACTCCATGATCTGAGATTGCGCAGACAACGTCTGGCTCGCGAGGATGCTGCACAAGTCGGCGAATCAGAGGCAACGGACATGAGTCGACACCCGGCTTCAAGCCAGCCCAGAGCGAGCCAACACGCTGCAAACGCAAAAGCTCTCGGACGGGGGGTGCAGCGGTGCCTTCGGGCCTGCGCTCTAGATTGGGCGAGGCACAGCGGCCCCCACTCAGAATATCGCTCACTTGGCCCGCATCAGCGTAACCATAAAGCTCACCATCACGCAGAGGGCAGCCAAGTAAAGCACCGTCGGGAAGACTCGAAGTCGACATGCGCATGAAAAGAAAATGTGCTGCGTCTGGGTCAATGTCCCCCAGAAGTGTCCAGCGTCGGCGCGCTGTGGCGACCGCACTTGAGTCTTTATGACCATTGAGGTCCCACAGCACCAGTACAAGGTCGCGGCCAAACGAAAGAAGAGTTTCCTGCGTCGAGTCCACACAGAGGGAAATAACGCCGCCAGGGTGGGCGACGTCGTCGCGCGCAGAAAGCGTCAGGCGCCCGCTGCCTTCGAGATCAAGCCAGCCCGAACGGTCGAGAAGGTCAACGGCGCCTGGTTTTCGCGTCCCCGAACTGCGCACCTGCACACGCCAGAGGACAAGCGAGCCTTCGGCAGAACCCGTGGCAATTTCGAAGGCGCGGGTGCCCGAGCGCATCGCCTCTCGTGGTGTACTTGCCACAAGCGCGGTAATTCCAGTTCTGTGGAGTTTAGGAAGTTGACCAATGAGCTGGTCTCGGAATACATTCCATAATCGAACATATCCGTCGGCGCAGCCAAAAGCAAATACATTTTCGCCCAGCGAGCACGCAGGGCCCATTGCACGCGCGCCAGGCACCTGTGCAGCAAAGCTTTGCAAGCGTACGGATTCGCTGCGCAGACTACATATTGCAAAACAGGTATCAAAGATTGCAACGACGCGGTCTTGGCCGTGGAAAAAGAGCCCGCGCGCAATCGACCCAACGCCTGACTGCGTCGTGACAAAACGATGGATACAACGCCCGATCGCATAGTCCCAGACGGAAATGATGCCGTCGGATCCAAGAGAAGCGCACCAGTTCCTATCGGCGTGCAGACAAGCATCGACCTGAGCAAGTGCAGTCCTTTGCAGTTGTTCGACAGTCTTTAGCTGACGCCGGGCTGCCGCGCCGCCTTTGAGATCGATTTCCAGCTCGAATCTCGCCACGCTCCGCATGAGACCATGGTCCCGTAGACAGTTGGCGCTGTGAAAGAGGGAACCGCTTCCGGGTCGCTGTACCTGTTGGCGCACTTTCTCGTCCTGCACTCGTTTCTGGAACTCGCCACCGCCGCCGCCGCCGCCGCCGCCGCCGCCGCTACTGACATGGTTTCCTGGCAAGTCCTCCGCATCCTCGGTGAGGTCCTCATCCGCTTCTGCATGGAAGTTATCCGTCTCGATCTCCTGGCCTCTTCGTCGTCTCTGCTGCGTCTGCGGTGTCCCTCCCTCCTGATGCAGGAATCCGATACCACCTGCCCCAGCATCAAGAGATCCAGCATCCTCTCTCATCGCTGTCGTGGCCGAGTGCGCGCCTGTCGTCGTGGTGCTCGTCGTTGTCGTCGTTGTCGTCGTCGTCGTCGTCGTCGTCGTCGTCGCCGCGACGGCCTCGGCGGCCCCATCGTCGTCCCTGGGGGCCGCCGATCTTGCAGACTGCCGTTTTCCGCGGAGCGCCGCCGCCGCCACCTTCTTCGCGCGCATGCCTGCCCTCGCGCCCTCGCGCCCTCGCGCCCTCGCGCCGGCGCCCTCGCTCGCGCGGGTCTCGCCTCTGCGCGCAGCTCCCGCGAGCCGCGCCCCGCCGCGAGGGACGCCCGGCCTGCGTCCCGCCTCGGCTTTCGGCCCGCATGCGCATTCCCGACTGCGCGGCGGCGGAGCTCGACTTGCGCCGCAAGTGGACAATGCGCTTTCGGATTCTCTCATACAAAAAAGAAACCAAAATTATTTTTCATTTGTATTTAAAAAAAAAAGGAAAAAAAAAAGGGAAAGAACGAAAGAAAGAAAGAAAGAAAGAAAGAAAGAAAGAAAGAAAGAAGGGAAAGGGAGGAGGAGCAGAGCAGAGCAGAGCAGAGCGCAATCGCGCCGCCGCCGGGCGCGCGTGCGGGCAAGCGAGCGTGCGCGCGGGCTGGCGCGCGTGTGTGCGCGCGTGCGTGCGCGCGGAGGGGAGGAGACCGCGCCGAGGGAGCGAGAAGACGAGGTCGGGAGCGGCCGTCTTCATTCATCCTCGTCATCACCTGGCGTCGCGCCGCTCTCGGGCGGTCAAAGCGAGAAAGCGAGCTAGCGAGCGAGCGAGCGAGCGGCGCGCTCGCACGGTCGAGGCTCGAGGCGCGGGCTGGCGGGCGCGTGGCGCGCGCGCTCGCGGGCGTACGTGCGATCCCGGCGGATCGATAGCCTGTGTGCGCTCGCGGGCCGGCGGGCGCCATGGGCAAGCTTCAGATGAAACGCAGAAAGCGCAAGCGCAAGACCGGCACCGCCAAGGAAGAGCGCGAGGCCTGCGTCGAAGCGGAGCTGGAGAAACTCTGGGGCGACGAAAAGGAGGTGGCGCGCCTGGAAAATGCCACGGCCGGCACAATCCTGGGCTTTGTGCTGCCGCAATGGCCGAAACTCGTCTCGGAAAAGTCCCTCGAGCCCGTGCCCCTGTGCGAGGACGCCAACGACAGCGAGGCGGACGTGGAGGCGCTATGGAAGTACTTTGAGGAACGACTCACCGCCCAGGAACAGGAAGAAGCGCTCGTCGTGCGGGACCTTGACCAGGTGCGTCTTGTGAGGTGCGTGGTTCGTGCAGTGCGACGTGCCAAGCTCGGTTTACAAGACGGTCTCTTTCTCGCCGTGCAAACTCCAGGTCGGGACGCAGTGAGTTGTACGTCGTGCGTGCACTCGTGGGACAGCCTTCGGTGCGCTGGTGCTGTCTTTGAGCGCCCAGGAAAGGATGAAATGGAGGCTGGCCGAAAGCTCCTTGATTGCATTTTGATGCTGGACGCCACAGGGACGGGTCCACGCTCCGTTCTAGCGCTTCGATCGAGTCTCGCGCATGATGCACGGTCAATACTGGAAGCAGCACGGTCAACACTTCCGGGCCGCGGTGGCCTCGTGCGTACAGCCCTTCGCACGGGCGACCGCGAAGATCTCCGCACCATGACGGATCCTAAACGCTCTCCCGCGCGTACCTATGACAAAGTAGCGAGCACACTCCTCTCAGGATCACTTCCCAGTCTCTTTGCGACTCTTCTTATGCAGAGCGTCTTTTCCTATGTCTCGAGCCATAAACGCACGGGCGATGGACCTGGGCCACAAGTGGAGATGCATGTGAATTCGCTTGCATTTTTGGGTGACACGTTGGAAGGTGCAGCGCAGTCCGAGGTGCCTGGCGCCGAGGAGGTCCGTTCCAGTCTTAAACAGCTTGCGCAAATGCCGCGCGATGAGGCACTGTTACTTCTTTTCACATGTCCAGTGTCGCAATGGGGTTCTCGCGCTGACGCAACGATGCGTCTTTGTGCTGCAGTGTTGCAAGACTATCACGCCAAAAGCGTGGCAGACAAGCTTGTGAGTGGCGAGAACCACGCAAATGTCGTCGCCTCGGAGAAAGGTAACGAAGATTCGGGCAGCGAGAGTCTCGGTGACGGCAACCTCGTCGACAGGAATTGTCCGGAACTTGGAAAGTTGCCCATCGAAGAGAAAGCCGATCAAGAGAGCGAGGCCTCTTCTGTGACGTCCAGCGAGACCAAGGATGACGAAGCTGCCGATGAGGATGGCGACACTGTACAAGACGAAGACAAGGCGAGCGTTGAGTCTCCCGAGGAACATGCGGATTCGCAACATAGCAAGACTGCAGAATTCCCAAGGTTATCCGAATCAGATGACTCGGGGCGAAGTGGGTCCGATGCAGTATCAGAGTCTAGCCTCGAACCTGCAAGTGTGTGTGGCCCGCTCAATGAGGCCAACCTTGAGGCCATGGCATCACTTGCCCGCGAATCTTCGGCTGAAGCCGGAAGCGGGGAATGGAAAAAGGTAGAGACCGTTTCCAGGCGTGCTCGCAGGAATTCCAGTCGTCAACGACACTCTGCCCGACAAGCTCGAAGCCTCTCGCCATCTCGTTTCGCAGGCCCACAAAGTTCGGCGTTTCGGGATCAATCTTCTTTTACTGATGGAACCGATACAGCACGTCGCGTGGACTCATCTGAAACCAAGACTGTCCGTTCTACTATTCCAGTAGCAGCAGCGGCAGCAGACTACAATGTACATAGACGCCGTGGAGAGAGCGGTGAGACGATCTCGTTATCGTCAAGAAACTCAAGTTCGACCATGATTGCCGAGGACAGCAGCAGCACGCCCCCGAGCTGGCCCGCGCCGAGTAAATTAGCAAGCGCTGCGGCGCGAGCTGGTCGCGAAGGCGACAAATTATCGTCAACAGTGTTGAAAAACCAAGGATCGAGCGGTGCAGAGAACACAGCACACTATGAGGCGGTGCCGGGTATCGCTCTCACGCGCGATAGCGCCGGGCATCAACCCGGTGATACAGAGAACACGGAGACGAATGCCAAGAAGACCTTTACGAGAATAATCGGTACTGAGCAAGTTGTTCGCGCAGAACCATCGGCCGCAGAAGCTGCAGTTTCAGCACCTGCCGTCTCGTCCGAGACCAAGGTGGTTCCAAAGCCCCTGGCGGAAAGTCTCTCAAGTACCCCAACGCAGCCCCAGAAGCCCCCCGCTGCGCACATTGGCTACTCCGCTGAAGTGCGCGGAACACCCTTCCATTTCGGAAATGCTATCGGCCCGCCGCTTGTAGTCGAAGGTGTGGAGGCTGCGGTTTTGGATTTGCTCAGTCAAAATTTGGATGAGATGTCACAAAGTCTCGACCAGATTGCTCTAACACGGCGACCCTGGCAGCTTGCTGTGGCGGAGCGCATTCGGACTGCGGTGCAAAGTATCTTTCCTGGCGCGACAACGCGACTCTTTGGATCTCTCGAGACAGGCCTGGCGGCGCCGTGTTCCGACGTCGACATGGTGGTCCAGCGCTTTGGAGTACCTGCACGGGTGGCCATGCGGACCCTCGCTGACCATTTGCGCGGCCAAAGCTGGGTGCAGATGATCCAGAGCGTTGAGCACACCTCTGTGCCCGTGATTAAGCTAGCCACGGCGCAAATCCCCATTTCCTTTGGTAATCAGGGCAGTCTTATCAACGTCGACATTACCTTTGATAGCTATTCCCATACAGGTCTGCGTACCTGCGCGCTCGTGCGACGCCTCATGACGAACTATCCGCCTCTCAAGCCTTTGACACTGGTTATTAAGCAGTTTCTTGTCGTCAAGGGCCTCAACGATCCCTTTGTAGGTGGCCTTTCGTCGTACGGCCTCGTGCTTATGGTGACAGCCATCCTGCAACGCTGGTTTCCGTCGGGAATGCACGGTCTGCCGTGCCCTTCCAATCTTCTCGGGGCTGTGCTCATGACGTTTCTGCGAGAGTACGCCAATCCTGCTTTTATCGAGCGAGGCGTCTGGGTGCACATGGATCCTGCCCCGACGCCGGACATGCTTGCCATGATGCACATGAAAAGCCAGCACCTTATTGAAGTGGCCAAGGCTACATCTCCCGCGCCGCTGTATATATTGGACCCTTCCTCGGACGTAAATTCGATCTTCAACGTGGGCCGCACATGCTTTGGCATTCACCAAGTCGTGCAGGCCTTTGCTGAGGCTTTGGAGGCGATTGAACTTACCCCAATGCACGCCAACAGCGCACTGTCTCCCAACGACTGGAGTGTGCTGGGATCCATGTTCACCTCTGGCCATCATCGGCACGTTGTAAATCTGGTCGTTCAAGTGTGGTGTCCGCGAGAGAATCCCGTTGCGGAGCGAAAGTTTGATCTTCGCGAATGGGCCATGACGGCGAAGTCGGTGCTTGAGACGGTCGAACAAAAAGGTGGCTCCTGTGCGTGGTGTCACCAAAGGCCGCATGCACCTACGTGCTCGCTCAAAGGGCTCTTGGTGAATTTTCCTCATATGGAACTGAGCGAGCACACGGGGTAAAAAAAGAGGCAAAAGAGAGCTGCGTGGGGCATCATCATGATCATAAACATACAAAGAAGAAAAAGTGCCATTGGCGATCACAATGGGATCGCGGGGCTCTATTTTATTACTCCAGGGTTCGAGGAGTGTAACTCAAAGACTGCATATGCGGACGCAAGAGGTGGACATGTCGCGCCCATCAAGATATCGTCAGCAACGTGCATTATTTCTTTCTTTCTTTCAGAAAGAAAGAAAACGGAATGTTAAAATGAACAAAGATAAGATAAACATACACACATTTCGCGTTGCATTCGTTGGTTGTGAGATATTTGCTGCGCAAAAGTCATGATAACATGGGCAAGTTCATCTCTCGCTACTCTCCTTTTTTACTAATTTGCAAGCTAGCCGTCAGGTCCAATAAAGTACGGAGGCGGGTCGCTGTTGACGCCGATCTTGAGCAAGCTCCCTTCGAGGTCGCGCGAGGTGAGCTTGGGTTTCTTTTCGCCGTCGTCGTTGGTTTGGGATGCCTTGCGCTTCAGGTCGCTTCCCTCACGGCCAAACCAGCGAGCAGACGTCTCTGTGGCAATGTCGCACGCCAGTTTTTGCGCAGCGAGCCCGACAATGGCCACCAAGTCCTCATCCTTCATAATGCATCCCGATCTTTTCAGGTAATAGTCCACGACGGCCGCAGGAATCTGTGGCGTGGGCAAACGAGCACGTCAATGTGAGACAGAAAACGTTAGTTCGCGTTGCGAGGCCAAGGCGCCGTACAGCGCTACGCAGCGTCGTCGCCGCAGCGCGGACACGTTGGGCTTTCTTGGCAAGGCGTCGAGGCTGCTCGCTCGCTCCGTCTCCGCGCAAACGCGCGAACAAAGTACTTACCAGGGGTTCATACGTGCGCGCGGCCTCGAGCAAGTCTTGCGGCTTGCTCCCGCCCTTGGCGAGCGTCCCATCGGAGCTCGCCATGGCGCCTAGGCTCGAGGTTTTGTTTTTGTTGGCGCGGCGACGGCGGCGGCGTCGCGCGGCAAAAAAATAAATAAATGAAAAAATTAAAATAAAATTAAAGGAAAAGGAAAATGCAATGCAATGCAAAGCAAAGGAAAGGAAAGCAAAGGAAAAGCAAAGGAGAACTTCGTTCACGTGAGGCTTGTCACCTTCCTCTGCGTCGTCAGACTGATCATATGACTCCTTTCTCGTTCGTCATCAAAACTTCTTCGTCACCATCATATGGGGGGGGGG
>KN805405.1:186392-240716 GCA_000818945.1 Schizochytrium sp. CCTCC M209059
TCGCGAGACAAGGCCGCCGCGCGCGCCGCGGCCACGCGCGAGCGGTCCAAGGGCGTGCTCGCGGAGATCGAGGCCGCCCTGAGGCGCGTGCGCCCCGTGCTCCCTGCGCAAAAGACGCCCGGCGCAGAGAATGCGCGCGGGAACACGAACCGCGCGGCGACCACCGAGGCCGGCATGGCGCTCAACGAGGCTATCCTTGCTTACAAGCAGCATGTGGACGGCATGTTACCTGGATGGCAGGTGGAAATGGAGCAGGATGCCTATCGTCGACTGCGCAAGCTACAGCGCGCAGAACTTGCGCTGAAGAAGCGGCGCGGGGCCGCTGCAGCAGCGTTCGAAAAGGAAAAGGCCCTCCGCGCTCTCCTCGCCGACAAGGAGCACGACGTCGACTTGCTTCGAATGCAGGAGCAAGAAGAGCACGGCAAGCGAAATCGAGAACGCGCTCGGCTCGAGCAAGAGGCACGGGCACGGGCTCTCGAGCGGTACGCCGCAGCCGCTGCGAGACCAAGTCCCGCCGACGGTGATGGGGAGGAGGAGCCACCACAAACGCCCCAGCCCTCGCCCATGGCACGGCGCTCAACGCCAGTACCCAACCTTGTCACGCCGCTTCAACCCACTGCAACGAGACGTAGATTGCGTGCGCAGTTTCCAGACCTTGCCGATGACGAGGCGAACCAAGACAAGCGCGAGAGACCTCTTAATGAAGCCGTTATCGCGGCGACGCCACAGCGCAAGTCGCCTCGACAAATGGCTTCACCGCCGCCCACTCACCCCTATGATGCCACTCGTTTGAGACCAAGTCGCGACGGTGCGCAAAGCCCTCCTTTTGAGCTTTCCTATGAATGGCAAAGTGTGCCTCTTGGGAAAACCTTGCCAATCCAGGCAGAACAACGATTAAACACTGCCAAGGGTTTGGGCCGCATGGCTCGCATTCCCCGCACATGGAACCTTGAGGTCCTGCTTGCTGAGAATGGCCGACGCTTTGAGGTGCGTGTGCAGCAAAACGACGAGATCGAACTTGTTTCTCGAGAAGTGTCCACGCTCGCGTTCGGGGAAACCTCGCCGCTGACACTATCATGCAACGGCAGCGAACTCGACCCACGGCTTTCTGTCGGCGCCTACGGCTCTATGCTATTCACAGGTCAAGTGTTTGCGCGACGTGGGGCACCAAAACGGCTTAATGAGACAACGCAAGCTTCTCATCGCGCCCCGGATGCACAAGAAGGGGGGGAAGTGCGTCGCACCCCGGCGAGCGTTCAGCGATGGGACGCCATTGCGCAGGACCTTTCGGCACTCTTGAGCGCGCTGCGCAATCCTAGTGCATCTGCTGATCTACGCGCATCAAAAGTCGGATTGCTCGAGCCCGAGGACGATATTTCTCCAGCAGATACGAAGCGTCTCAAGAGCGAAATCCGTGCACTAGGTCGCGCTGCGCTCGACGCCGAGAGCGTAAGCGTCGACCTTATGCTTCAGACTCTGTTCTCGCTTCTCTCCGTTGACGCAGTTGGTCTGCTCTCCCTTTCTTTGCTGGGCAGTGGTAGTATGACGACTGACCTGGACCGCGTGAGTGACGCGTTGTACAAGTTTCATCTTTCTTGCAAAGACGGTCGGGAGCGCGTTTGGACCATGCTAGTGGACTATTGGCAATGGGTTATTCGAGAACGTCTTGTCTCGCGCGAGGACTTGGCAACGGTTTTTGTTCAGGTTCTGGTTCCCCCTGGCGAGCGCGTCGACGGTATTTGCGCTGCAAATATTCGATGGATTGTGCGTGAGTTCTCTTCGCAAAATGCGCCGGGCGCCTCGCCAGGTCGAGACGAAAAGGACAGTGCCTTACGCGAGACAGGTCCAACTGAGCGGCAATTTTCGTTCGATGAACTGCTTGGAGGGTCGCCAAAGCCATCTTCACGTGAGCAACAGTCGGGCCTTGACGTCGACGACGTTCACAGCGAGAGCACAAGTGAGCTTGACGCCAGTCTTTTGGCAACAGATCAGGCACAGGCAAACGCGCCACGAGCACCGCGTCTGCATTTGGCACTTCGTGAGTTCGATCAGGATGAAGATGACGAAGGTGAAAATGAAGGCGACGATGATGAGGAGGATAGGAGTGAAAATGGACGGCACGAGTTGACAGCCCTCGACCAATTCGTGGCTGCCAATAGGCCCTCGCAAACCTCTGAAATTCTTGGCGAGTCCGCTGGTGATCCTGACGTCTTTTCGGACGATGAGTTTGACTTTTGATTGCTGCCGCGATTACGCTTTTTCTTCTTTCCATGGACAACGTCCATCTATTGTCTTTTATCGACAAACCTTCGTGATAATATTCTTTTTGGGACCTCTTGAACACCATCGAAGAGACGACCTTGTTGCATCTTTGGCTTTCTGTTGATTAAAAAAACATTACTGGCGTAGATGTCGTAGACATTTCGTTTTGCTGCGTTTTGGGCGCGATGATCAATGTTTCTTCAAGAAATCAGGACATGCTTTATTGTAAAAAAAAGAAAGAAAAAAAGAAAGAAGAAGGTAGAACAAGCGGATAGTGACTCTTGTGCGGAAAATTCTTCTAGGGCGTCAGGGTAAACGACAGACTCGACGGCGGCTCAATATTGGACGAAGTGTCCTGCTTGGAAGATGAATTGTTCATGCGCGTGCGTTTCGAGGCAGCGTGAGACGCGCGCGATTTCACGGCCTGACCACGACAAATGAGAATGAGAAAGTGCGCATCGAGGATACGTGTCAAGTAGAGAAAGGTCCAAATGGAAATCCACGCGGGTGGGCCCGTGAGGAAAAAGGGAAGTGCCACGGCAGCAATGGCAAGAACAGAAAGGATCTTGGCTACAGCCGAGCCTAGGATATAGCGGCTCATTTTCTTCACAAAACGAACCCTTTCTTCTTCCGAATTGGCCGCGGCGTCATGCGAGGTTGCTTGGTGCAGGATCTGGCGGAAGCGCGACGCGTGCAAAATGTAAAAGCCCGTAATGAAGATGATGGCCACGAGATATAAAGACACGACGGGAACTTGTGCGTCTGTAGCTTCAACGGCGTGGCTACCAACGAGAACCATTGCAGTTATATCAACAATGGCGAGTCCGTCGGCGACGGCAAAAAGCATTGTTCGGTGGCGCGTCGCAAATGAGCCATGCACGGTCGAGTAGAGGCGCAGAGAATGAGAAACCTCGTAGAACAAATACCCTACAACAAAGGAAGCTGCCGTGAAAATTCCCGTCACCATGATCACCATGCACGTGCGGATGGATGCTGGAAGGGTGCCTTCCGTCCACAAGCCCTCAATGAGCGTAACGGGTGTGATAATCAGGTAAAAGACCCACAACAAAAGAAGTGCAATCACTGGAGCCGTGAGAAAGTATGGCGATCCCATGGTCGGATCCCTGGCGATTTGCCAATGGCGAACGAGCAATAAACTCGCATAGCACCATTGCAAGACCAAAAGGCCTCCGAGGATGCCTCGTCCCCAGACTTTGAGAAAGGTGCTGTTAAACATGCGCTCAAAGTCAGATTCTTGCACCCTGAGATTGACCGTAAGGTTGGCGACGCGATTGTTGATGGCTTCCCATACCACGTCCGGAAATTCGCAGTCGATGATGGCACCGTCAAAGCCAGCGTACCGGTCTTTGGGCTGAAAGAGATCGTCGGTCCACTCAAGACCGAGCCCAAGGTTTGGCTTGAATCTCCGCAGATCATGTACAACGACGGCAGGTTCCGTCTGGATTACGGTCAAAAGATCGGTTGTCTCAAAGCAGTCCCAGTTGCGCTCATTCTCGTCCATGTTCACGTAGCTGATATCCGTGACGAGCATCTTGTCGCCCAGGGCAGATTCTCCCAAGACGCATACCTCTTCTTCCGTGGGGAAGCCCACAATCTCGAGGCCATCATATTCCCTTTGCTGGACATTGCCCCAGAACTTTGAGGTGAATGCACAAAAGAATGTCTCGCCCGCGAGACTGGGCGGACCCACAACGGTCGAAAGAGCTCCGGACATGGCGAGTGTATGGAAGGAACAGTGGATGCTTCAATCAATGCATATAGCTTGCAGCTACTCTTCGCCCACGATTCGGGATTGCTGCCCTCGTCCGTGTCCGCGTCCGTGGCTTCTGCACGCTGCTGCACACGCTTAATTTTTAGTAGAAAAAAAGTGCACGGTCACAGGTCCAAGATGTGTCTGTGCATTCCACGGACACTCAAGTACGTACCTTCGAGCCCAAGGTGGAGATGCGCATCGCGACGCGTGCTCGGTCGTGGCCAGCTCGCTATCAACCAAACAAACGCGCACTGCACTGCGCCAATCATTTTCACACACCAGAGAGAGGGATAGCATTCTTAGGAACAGATGCAGTTTGTCGTCACTCGCAATCTTGCGCAAGCTCTTTCCCGGGCCGCAACAACATCTTTGCTTCTTGCTTGCACACCCTCACGAGTCTTCTCTCTCTCGTGCTTTTTGCGATTCGGGCTGGTGGTGGCCTTTGAGCCCGTCATGCCTTACAACTACTCCAAGTACCACACGCACGCGGCGCGGCGTTTTCTTGGCGCGTGGCACTTCTTGACACCCGCTCCCCCTGCTGCTGTCACTTGCATCTTACCTGCCTGCTTGCTCTTCAATGGTCGGTCAAGGGTGTTGCGGGGAGGTACTACGACTTCGAGCCGCCCATCTCCACCTGCACTCGACTCCTGACAGCAAGAGGTATATACTAACATCGTCAGGGATGGGTCGCGCCCCTCGCTGTGAACCCTCACCTTGCCCACGTGCACGCGCACGGTCTTGCCCTCTTTTTCGCTCGCTGCTCGTAGCGAAGCATCTCGCTTTCGCCACGCTCTTCGAGCTCTCTTTCCGTCTTGCCGCGACGCCGCGGGCAAGCGCTCTCGCCGCAAAGTCTTTCCTGGCCGAAACGTAGACGCGAAGCTCACTTCGCCTCACCTCCAGAGCGCGTGCAAGTCATGTGCTGAGTGGGGTGTGATGCCATGCGATGCGATGCGATACGTACAAGTGATGCGATACATACAAGTGATGTGATAGGTCATGAGTGCCGTGAAGAGGCGTCCGTTGAGAGGCGTTGTGACTGATTTTTTCTGGGACGCAGAATGCGAGGCAAGGCAATAACGACGTCCACGACTGCTGCAAGCAGAGCCCCTTGCGACAGACCTGCGTCCGCGACGTCTTCGGGCCTCGCGGGATACAGGTGCCCCTGCGCGGCGCGCCGCAAACCGCGCCGAGCCGCCATGGTGCGGCCGAGTCTCGAGGAGGACGTTGGGAGGTCGCACATGGTCGCGGCGCTGCGAATCTGGGCCGCCATAGCGCTCGGACTCGTAGCGCCAGCGGCGGCGCGGTCGCCGTACGAGGCGCTTGCGTTCATAGGGGACGGGACGTCAGTGGACTGGAGACACGAACCAGTGCATGCGTGGAGCACGGAGAGGCCCGCGAGCCTATGGAATGAGACAGACTATACGGCCATGTGTCTCGCTTCAATCGCTTGCTCCGGTGATCTTGATCTCACGCATGATGAAGGCGCTCGAGTGTGCAGTAGTCTCACCGCGGGGACGATTCGCATCACCGGCCCTCTTCGTCATCCTCCCGTTTGTCTCACTGAGATTTTGGGCGGCGGTATTGAGATTATTGACAACGATTGGGTGACCTCCTTGAATGGCTTTGGAAGACTTACCTCCGTTTCGGGCAGCATCATCCTCGATGGGAACCCCCATTTGGTGGGTCTCGGCGGTCTCGATAACCTTACGTCCGTTGGCGGAGATTTCATTCTACGCAACTCTGGCGATGCCTTGACCCTGTCTCGACTCGACGATCTCGTCGTTCAGGAACGATATCTTCAGAACGAGTTCAATAGCTACGTTAGAGACAGCGCGCTTCATTTTCCGCGCCGAAAGGGACAACGAATGGGGACTTCTGTCACTGTGAACGCGCTTGGGACGACCGTGTTTAGCGAAGACATTACTGCGGGTCTGCGGTCGCTTCATGGGCTTGGCAATCTAACAACGATTGGGGGCGATTTGCTGATTATTTCCAACACAGAGTTGCTGAACTTGCGTGGAGCAGAGAACCTCGCGCACATTGGCGGCTCGCTGCATTTGCGTCAAAATCTGCTTCTGGAATATGTCGAGGGTCTTGATGCGCTTCTTGACGTGGCGGGAGACGTGCTCGTGGAAGCCAATCCTCGACTTGCGGATCTTTCTGGGCTTTTACTTCTTGGTTCCATTGGCGGCAATTGGACCATTTCGCAAAATGAGGGCATGACTGAGGTCGGAGCTCTTTCAAGCTTGACACGCGTCGACGGAGGCATCTTCGTCTACCGGAATGAGCGACTTGCTCACTTTAGCCAGTCACAGCCCTTGGGTCTATCTGACGTGGGAGGGTATTTTGTCGTTGAGGACAATCGTCGTCTAGAATCGCTAGAGGGTCTCAACAATCTTGCGAGCGTGGGAGATGCTCTTATTATTGGGCGAAACCCTCAACTTACGAGTCTTTCGAATGGACTCGAGACGCTCGCAAGTGTCGGCGGCGACCTTTACATTCAGGGCGAGATGACCACCTATGTGGGACTCGATGGTCTCGAGCGCGTCGAAGGCTCCATGGTCGTGCATTCGATGCCATCGCTGACTTCTCTCGAGGGACTATCGTCACTTCAGCATGTCGGCAAGGATGTTCTCATGTACGCTAATCCAGTACTTGAGTCGGTGAGCGAGCTCGAGGCACTACGGAATGTTGGTGCACGGATACGCATTTACGAGAATCAAATGCTTGCATCAGTACAAGGCATGCTTGGGGCCCTTGCGCATGTAGGAGCCTATGTGCGAATTAGCTTCACAAACGGCACAGTAGACTGTCCCGAAGGCACTGGTCTTGCAGTTGGAGAGCTGCCGCTCATTTATGACACAACCGCGGAAGATCCATCGGTCACTGAAGCGGCGCAGATGACATCTACGTATGGGAATTGGTGTGTCTTCAATTGCAACTATCCAAATATTGTCTGGCCTCCGGGCCGGCCTCGCATGTGGCAAACGCAAAGTGGAAAAATGTGGGACGCAACGCAAGGTCCCTACTGCGTTGAAGAGGCCACGAGCTAATCAATGTAAATGTAAAGTAGATGAGCAAGCTTTTCTCCAAGGAGATGATTATGTTCATTTTAAGTTTAACTTTTCTCGTCTTATTATTCGATTACATGGTTTTCTGTGAAGCCTCTCAAGCCTCGGAGTTTAGTGAGTGTTTTTTTTTTTCTCCCCAAAAGCTATACCTAGAGCCGAGCTGTCAAGGGAGCCTTCACAAATCGGTCGAGTAGGGCCATCACGAGATGACCCCGACCAAACATAAAGTCAGTGTGAATATCAACGTGGTCGTGACGCTCCAAAACATAGGTTTCGAGAGCCTCATGACCAATGTGCACGAGTTCGCGGTGCAAGGCCAGCGTCGAAGTAACCGGGACTGTGTCATCTTTCTCCCCGTGCAAAAGCATGATGTGTGGCAAAAGGTCGCGTTCGTCAACAGAAAGCTGGCGCACAAGACGCACAGGGCTGCGCGCTCGAAACTCCTCGAGCGTGGTGCCGTTCGCTGGCTTCATAAAGGATAGCTCGTGGACTCCGCGACCGCGTTCAAAGTCATAGTGAGTCTCAATATCAAAAGGTCCAGAGAGAAGCAGTAGTCCGTCGCAAAGTTGTTCACCCTGTTGCGCAGCCTGGATGGCGGCGAGCATGGAAATGTGGGCCCCTGAGCTGTGGCCCATTACCCGTGTTGACGATGCCCCAGGATACCGCTCTCGGGCCCAGCGTAGTGCGAGATTCACATCTTGAGCTTGCTCGTCGCTCTTGGCCCATGGGTAAAGTCTGTAGTTTAGCACGAGGACGAGAAAGCCCCGGCGTTCGAGCTCGAGGGCGTGCAAGGTGTACATTTCCTTGTTTCCAAAGCCCCAGGCGCCACCGTGAACGAAGACGAGGATTCCGCGGGCAGCTGGCGCAGTGTCGGCGTCGCCATAGACGTCAACCGTGTGTCTCTTGAGAGGTCCATAGGCAAGGCCACGAGCCACTTGCGAGTCCTTGGCGCCCACCACGTAGTCGCGCGCGAGGCTCGGTCTAAGCGCCACGAGCGCCACGCCAGCGCCGACCATGAGCATGTTGTCGACGGCCTTGCCAAAGACCTTGGAGTCCCGGAGCGCGTGCTGCACCCGCACGGGCAGCACGCGTCCGAGGACCTCTTCTGCGCGGCCCATAATTCTCTTTCCTGCGCCCTCAGCCGGCCGGCTGATCGCTTGCTTGCTTGCTTGCTTGCTTGCTTGCTTGCTTGCTTGCTTGCTTGCTTGCTTGCTTCTCCTGAGCGAGCGAGCCTGCAGCAAAATCGCTTTTGGATTTCGTTGACGGCGCCTACGATGGCGTCGCGTCAGGCGCCCTCGGACGCTCAGTACCTGAGCGAGAGCGAGAACCAGGGCGAGAGCGAGGGCGAGAGCGAGTATGAGGAAAAGTTTGAAACATGGGACTCTGCTCCGCGCCGTCCCGCGCCGCGAAAGTTCCCGCTCTCGTCGTGGCAACGGCAAGGTATCCTCGTAGTGATCGCGCTCCTCGGGGCCCTGTACCAGGTGCGCAAGGCCTCGTCCATCTTTGAGAGCCAGGACGAGGAAGCCGCGCGGCAGTTGGAGCTCGCGGGATCTCACCTTGAGAGACTGGCGGACGCTGACCTGCAGTTCTTTATTGGCCAGGCATGGCACCCGCCCCAAGATGTCAAGGACCCACGGCGAACTCCACACAGTTTCACGGATGCTAAAACTGGGACGAGGAAGGCGCTCATCGCCGTCAGTGAAGGACATTGCATGGCCAAGGGGCATCAGGCTACCGCCGCAGATTTGCCAAGAGCCATGGTGATTTGTGCAGAAATCTTTGTGGACCCGGTGCAGCGACGCAGACATTCTGAACGTGAGACCCGACGTGCATTTCCGTCGTGGGCAGCAGCTCAGCAACAACAAGGATCATCCACGCAGAGTCATTCCCGCGATGCAAGGCATCGATCAAAAGGTTCCGCAAGGCATGCTGGTACGGAAAAGTCAACAAAGAGGCTTCCGATGCTTGGCATGTGGATTTATCATGCGAGCATGGAGCCTGCCGCGCGTGAGCTGCAGCGTCTTGGTCTGGTGGATCGTGTTTTGCAAGCCTTCGAGACGTCTCAAGATATCTCCTCTGCCGCCAGTGGGTCTCCGCATGTTGTGAAGAAGACCTTGAAGCCCCAGGAGGAGAATTCGGTTTCCTCGTCGGGCTCTGTTGCGGCGTCCAAAGAAGCTCTTGATAGCTCCCCAAGTTGCCAAAGCGCAGACACGAGCGCAGATGAGTCGTCGACCGAATTCCAGAGTCCCCATTCTGGCGAGACCTCTGCCGCGTCTGAGGCTTGCAGTGCCACTTATGACTGACAGACATGAGAGACCGACCGGCTGGTTTGCGAATCTATAGATTTTTATTGCCAAGTCTCGCGAAGAGAGGCCCTTGTCTTTTCCAACAAAAACAACACGGTGTTGTCTTGTCTTCCTTGGCGAGTCGTGGCGTCGACATCGAAAGGATAGAATATATCATTTTCAACATGTTGGCAGCTTTGAAGGCGCTTGTGCGACGATTACACCCCTCTCGTGTCATGGATAATTCAAACTCGTTCTTTTTCTGCTCAAGGCCGCGCCTGCTGCTTGAAACAATGTCATTGGCAGTTTTGTATGACGAGCCTGAAACGTTCTCGACCCGTTGTCCTTCCCTGTTCTCATTGGCGTGTGCAACCGTCGACCTTTCATCCGCGACAGTCAGCGTCTGATGCGACGGCTACAGCAACGCCTAAAACTGCACAAGCTAGATACTAGGCCTAAGCCTAGGGTTCAAGAAGGATCAAAAACGCTCGCAGTCGCAGTCGCAGTCGCTGTCCCGCGCAATGTCGGCCGCGAGTCAAAACCGTTTTTGATTAATTGTCGTACGCCTCCATGTCTGCATCGCATCCGAAGTTTTCTGTCCACCGCCACGCCCACCGGATCTCTCCACAACCAGCAGCAGCTGCTGCAGCTCTTTCTCCTTTCCTTCTCTGTTCTTCTTCAGCACGACGCCGCCGACGACAGCGACAAGCTCTCGCAGTCTGCTGTTTCCTGCATGACGAGAGAACCCCTTTCCCGTCGATCGATTGCTCGCTCGCCCGCTCGCTCGCTCGCTTGATTTCCCTGGCGGGTCGCAATCGAGTCGAGCTGGGTCGCCTTCTTGACTCTCTTGCCCAGGAGAAGACCACCACAGCGGCAGGTCGCGAGAAGGATGCGGCGCCAAAATCAGGAACGCCTCTAGCACCTGCGCTGCAGCTCGAGTCGCCCGACCCGACATTGCCACAAGTCAAGTCAACTCGACTCGACGCGACTCGACTCGGCAAGACAAGGCAAGGCAAGACAAGGCAAGGCAAGGCAAGGCAAGGCAAGACAAGACAAGACAAGAGCCAGGACAGCGACTCCTGGCTCGGCCGCAGCCGATGCGCATCGGAGGCGTCGGCGAAGACCGCCAAGAAGGCAGACAGAACGCGAAGAACGAGTCTGAGCCTCAGAGCGGCGAGCGAGCGAGCGAGAGATCCAGAACCAGAACCAGAACCAGGTGCTGGAGGACGGGGAGGAGAAGGACGAGAAGAACGGGAAGAGGCTGGAGACGATGAAGTCGAGCCTGAGCGCAGCCATCATTGCTGCCGTGCTGGCCAGCACGGGCCCCGCGTCGAGCGTCGCCGTCGAGACGCAGACGAGCATGCTGCGGACGGGGGAAAAGAGGTCGATGCTCTGGGGCTGGTGGGGGGATGACGACGATGACGTCGAGTGCCCGTCGGTGCCTCCTGTGGACGACTTTGACCTTAGTACGTGGACGGCGCAGTCGTGGTACATTCACGCGCAGCAGGAGACGGCGTACCAGGAGAGCGAGTTCTTCTATTGCGTCGTGGCAACCTACGAGATTCAAGACAACTACGTTGAAGTGCTTAACTATGCGACGGACGCAAACCAGTCCGAGATCCAGCAGTCGGGCGGTAACTTCTTCTCGAACCTCTGCGCGCGCCAGCTCGAGACTGGATCCGGAGATCTTGAAGTTGCCCCATGCTTCCTCCGCTATCTCGGCTGGGTCGGTGCCGGGCCGTACACGGTCATCCTCAAAGCCGACGACTACTCGTGGGCCGTGGTCTCCGGTGGACAGCCGACGGAAGTGGAGCAGACAGACCCTGTGCTGTGCACCACCAAGACCGATACCACCAATGGCAGTGGACTTTGGATCTTTACGCGCTCGCAGACTCGCGACGACGACCTTGTCGAGGATATCAAATCCCAACTCGAGGACATGGGAGTCTACACCGGTCTTCTTCAGGATGTGAGCCAGGAAGGCTGCACCTACGAAGGCACGACGCTCAAGTAGTCTTCAGCTTCACCTGAGGAAAACGATTAGTTTATCTATCAGCAAGTCTCTTCAACGCGCCAGAGGCCGCGCTGTCACTTCATCCACATTGACGATCATTCTATGCAAAAACAAGCAAGTTACCTGTTTATTTATCTGTCCGTTCAGTATGTTTCCAATTCAAGCGTGTAAGACGATAGTGATTATTGCACGGCCCCGGAAGTCATGCCAAAAGACAATGTGGAGCAATGATCTCTTCCTCTCTCGCTCTCTCTTAGCCTGCTCATCACGGATCAACAACTTTTCCCAATGATCACATTAATTTTTTTCTATGAAGCGAATCAGGTTCATATTAAAACGCAAAAGCCGGTGCGTCCAAAACGCATCTGAATATAAATTCATACTCAATCATGCATTCGTTTACGAGAGTCCCATCTTCGCAAACAGGTAAAGCAAAACTTTGAGATTATACCAAGCTTGTGCCTCCGTGAAAGCTCAGTCTACTGTCTGTCGGCGAAAGCTCAGCTTAGGCAGATTTTGTCTTGGGCTTTGACGGCGCGAGAATGTACTGCTGCACGTAAAAGTTGAGAAAGAGAAAGAGGAAGGGGACCACAATGTAATATGGCGTCAGGTACTCGTAAAAATGCGTGTGCACCAGCGGCTCGCAGTCATAGTGAAAGTAAATTGCCGTGTGAATAGCAATGCTAAAGATGAACTGCACAATCTGCAACTGCGTAATGAGAGGACGAAACTGCTTGGGGAAGGGACGAAAGTAGTGCGCGTACATCACCGTGTGAATAAAAGCATTCACAGCGACACCATACTTGATGGATGAAAGGAAAATGTGGTCGATCGCGTAAAGCCAAAAGGTGGTTGCGTGGTGCAAGACATGCAGAAAACGCAACTTATTGCCCTTGATGATGAGCAATACGGTGTCGAACCACTCCCAGATCTTGGATGCCGCAAACAAAAAACTGATGAGCTGAAAATGCGGGTGCGTGAGCCGTTTGCACGTCGCCGATTCCAGACTCGCAAAATGGTTATCCTGCACCATGAGGTAGGTCGTATAGATCCACACGGCGCCAGAAAACAGACACAGTCCGAGGTTGTGCACTCCGCGGAGCGCCATAAGTCCGCCAAGATACCCTCGCAGCACGTACGTGACGGCGAGTGTCATAAAGTACAGCGCGGTTGACCCTACCAGCAGCCATAGCGGTTCGGGAATCGTCATCGGGCCCACATAGCTGTCCTCCTTGCTGTACGTGACTTGCCACTTGAAGGCCGCCGACGTAGCGTACTTGGCTAAAGACTCCGCCATGCCCTTGTATACTTCGAGGTCCTCCATCTTCTTCTACAAGCCTTGCTTGTTTGCTGGCAGGCTTGTTTGCTTACTTGCTAGTGTGCTTGCGTGCGTGGTAGCGTGCTCACGTGGCAGCGTGGTAGCGTGCTCACGTGGCAGCGTGGTAGCGTGCAGGCGTGCGAGCAGGCAAACGTCTGTGCCCAGCCCCGTTCTGGTTTTGCGCCTCAGGCGGCATTCACTAACACCTGCAACCGACGTCGGCTTCGCCAAACAAACTTGTAGGGCCTTTCGACGGGCCCAGAGTCGACTATGGGGCCGGGATCAGGGAGCGCCGACGCGGATTCAATTGATGGACACATACTAGGCCTAGGCCTAGGCCTATAGTACCTTCTGCCATGGCTGTTCAAGTTGCTTCCTTGTCAACTTGCTGTCATGCGGCAGCTACTGCAGAGAAAGAAAGCGTCATCGTCGATGTGGGCTGAAAAATGGTGGTAAAGGTTAGGGCTACACGTCGTGGTCTCGGCGCAAGACCACGACGACGGAGAAGACTATGACGAGCGCTAGTGGGACGAGCGGAGGGACGGCTCGCGAGGAGGCGGCGAAGGGAATCAGGAACGAGCAGTCGAGACCCTCGAAACGACGCCAATCCCGGGATCGGTTGTAAGGGTTCGGCCACATCATGCAATTGCAGACGCCCGTAGAGTGGTCGCACTCGCCGTTCGGGTAGCTGCAATTGTTGAGGCACTCCATCTTGGCGCAGCTCGGACCCGTAAAACCTGGATCGCACATGCAGCGACTTACGGGATACTCGTAGGAACACCAGCCGTTGCCGCTGCAATTGTTGGGGCAGTCCTTCATAGAACAGTCGAGACCGACAAAGGGCGGCGCGCAAAGACAGTGGCCATAGCCATCGCAAATACCCTCGGAGTTGCCTGGACGCTCCAACGAGCAACTAAGCTTGCCCACATTGGCAACATACTGGTCATTGTCCGTGTGCGTGTACGGCGCATGACAGCAATGCTTGCAAACTTGCTCCTGCGTAATTTCATCATAATAGCAAAAGTCACCAGGACATGAAGTATTCGAACAGTCGATACCATAGTAGCCCGAATCACACGTACAGAATCCATAGCTACATGATCCGTGATCCGAGCAGTTGCCAATGCACTGATGAAGTCGGTACTCCCAAAAGTCTGCCATAGCCAGAACCGGGTGCGTAAACTCTACTTGCTCGAGCTGTTCCTCTTCAAAGGTGTGCCCTCCGTAGAGAAAGAGCGTTTGATATGTCGGAGAATACGTCATTGCATGGTTTGCGCGCTGCGATGGCCGCTCATACTGAAGCTCCCAGGGAAGATCCTCTCTATCGTCGTCACGATCCCGACATCCGTCCCATCCGGGTGCCTGGCGACGGGTCACATTGACAAAGAGATCCTCCGAGGCGCGCCCATAAAGGCCGTCGACAAGACGCCCTCGCGTCGGCGAGGCTGGCACCGTCTCATTGGCCGTGCAGTTGACTGGATATCGCGGATGCACGAATTTTGTCTTTTGCAGCCATCGGTATGAAGTTGTGTTGAGGTACCAGACTTCGTCAAAGAAATGATTCGATCTGTAGCCACCAGCAAGAAAAATGAGCTCTTCGGTCAGTATGAAAGAGTGCTCAGTGCGAGGCGCAGGCCAAGGCCTTGTGTCTGTGCTTGAAGGCTTTTCTACACTTGTCCACAATCCACTGCTGAGATCGTACTTCCAAAGGTCATTCAGAAAGAATTCATAGTTCGGAAAAGGTCGATATGCCGTCGTTGCGCTTTCGTCAGCAATGGTACCGGCTCCCGTTCCTCGGGATGTCGTCGTGGGAAAGGGAAAGTACGTCTTGTACCCTCCAAACATGTACAGATTGTTGTTTTGGTACACCAGGCCGTGACCGCTCCGTGCCGACGGCCAAGTTTCGTAGCAAGTCCTTTCCTCGCGTTGCTCCCAGGTAAAACCTGGCTTGAGAAGGCCACTGTCATAGAGAGCTCGATAATAGCATTGTTTGACAGGAAATATCTCCTGCCACTGCACCGTGCATGCTGCCAAGGTCGTGAGCCGCGTTTCCAGCGTGTCAGACGCCATGGAAGCGGCATCGACTTTGCAAGCTGAAAGGTCGAGCTCCCACAAATCATTCAGGTAGCCCCCCTCCGGGAGCTCCTGAAAGGAAGACCAAACATTGTCACGCGAATTATCATCGCTAAAACCGTGCCAAAGGCGATGACCGCCAAAAAGAAAGATTCGCGCATCGTCAACGAGCGTGGAGCTCGACTTCCAACGCTTACCCGGCGTCGAGAGAGGTTCCAGCTCAACCCAGCGGGCCCCTGCCGTGTCGCTAGAGTAGTCCTCACCATCTTGAGGGAAAAGAAACATCCAAGCATCATCGCAGTAGTCTTCGCAAAAATGCGAAAACCCTCCAAAGACAATCATGTATTGATCGTTCACAACATGCGCTTGGTGCGCGTATCGCTCGTGCGGGTGTGTGCAGTGGTCCACACCATCAATGATGAGACAGCCGCCACGCGCGGCGCCGGGGTCCACGACTGTCCAGCTCTCTGCGATGCAGCCGTCATCAGCATACCTTTCGCAGTCAAGATCGTACCACCAAACGTCGTTGAAAAATGGGCTGGTAGGCACGTAATTGTCGGCGTCATGAATCTCAGTCATGTTCTCGCCATCGAACTTACACTCGGGTCGCGCTGCCGCTGCCTCGGGGTCACTTTCAATAAGTGGGACGCACTCTTCAATAAAGACGTCCCCCCCGATGAGCTCGACGGACTCTTGCGTGCCTTTGCTCACCGGCTTTTCATCGTAGGTGGCGAATTCTAGCTTGCCCTCGACCTCTTGAAGCTCAAAGGTTTTTGGCGTGTGAAGGCGGTTCTCGTTGTTGCCCTTGCCTCCAAAGAGGACAACCTTGTTCCCGAACATGAGTAGGGAGTGCCCGCGCCGCGCCGATGGGTGCGTTTTGTCGTCCGTGCCATCCTGCGAAGTCCACAGGTTCCACGCCCGCGACTCGTGCACGTCCGCGAGAGCTGTTGCCAAGAGAAGGACCAGAGCCGCTGTCTTGGTCGCAACACCGCTGCCGCCTCCGGAACAGAGTCGTCGTCGTCGTTTCCTCGGCCTCACCGCCATCATCCTCGAAGCGAGCATTTCGCCGCGTACGCACACGGAGACAATGTCGCTCGGGTCTCTCCGTGCACGGAGCCCGTTCTCGGTTTCGTCTCGTAAGCGCGGTCCGCGGTCTTCGTTCACGATTTATTCACGCTCGCGAGCCCCCAAAGAATGAAAAAGAGGTTCATCTTCGCCAAGTTGCAAAATAGGCCCAACGGCTGCGCCGTGTCGCACACCTTTTCTAATCTTTCTGAGAACGTTGCGCTCGTCGTCAGGTCACTTGACTCTTCGCGTTGAGAACCTTGCTTCGTTCGGCCTATAGCTTGCTATCTCTGCAATTCACGACCCCCTTGCTGTCGCGCTCTTGACAGACCTCGCCAGGAGCGATGCACTGATTGACCGCGTTCGGCAGCGACCAGAAGTTCGTCTCGGCTCGCTCGAGCGCGGGCAAAGGCAAGGCAAGGCAAGGCATGACCAAGGCAAGGCAAAACAAAACAAAACAAGGAAGGCAAGGCAAGGCAAGGCGAGATGCATAACCATAACCAGAACTAGGCCTAGAAGGCGATGAGCGCCGCGGCGAGGAGCGCCGTCGTGGCGCTGGGCGTGCCCGAGGCGGCCGCGCGGGCCGTGGCGGCCGCAGAAGCTGCGTCCTTAAGCGCACGTGCAATCGAGCCCACGCCCGAGTCCGTGGAGAAAGCCGTCATGGATCTTGTCGCCATGATGGAGAAGGCTCCCACGAGGCTGGACGCGGCGGGAGAGGGGCTTACACTCGATGCCGAGCAGCAGCAGGATAGCGACAATGAGGATGGCGAAGACGACCCGAGTGTGGAGCGCGAAAGAGTCAAGCAAGATTTGATCGCTTTGCGGCGTCATTTGCCCGTGGGCGCACTCAAGCGACGAATTGGAATCTTTATGGCGACAGCCCATCTTGTCGATTTAGCGGCATGTGCGCGCCTCGAAAATGCCTTTCGAAGTTACTTTGCAATCGATCTCGGCGCTGATTGTCGCTACGTTATTGGCGGACTTCGCGCAGCGGGTTTGTGCCGGACAATTTGCGCCCTTGACACGAGCACAAACTATGCGCAAGACGATGGTAATGATAACGAAAACCAAGACCGTGAGCGCTTTGCCGAAGAAGAAGATGATGGCGGCGATGACAACAATGACGATCACGACGAAATTGGTAGTCTCTATCTTGGATCGGAGAGCGAAGATGCTCCATGTTCTCGGGCAAAGACATTGCTGGAGATGGCAAGTTCACGATGTGTACTCTTTGAGCTTGCACGGGCCAACGTTTGGTTGTTGTCTGGCATCCGCCGCGACTGCGAACTTTGCAGATGCGAGGAAAGTTGCGGCGCTCTTCTCGATGCACTGAAAGGAGTGAGGTGCGGGTGATCGTAACATAGTCTTTTTTAAAAAATTATTGGAATGGAAAATAGGTTGCAGTGCTCAGAGTTATGGCAGATACAGTACGTCTTCTTTTTCATCATCTCATCATCTTCTTCATTTGCGAATTTTGCGTTGCGAGGCGGACAGCGCACGCCCAAAGCAAAGCTCTCTTCATTTACTCTTTTTCTTATCCCTTTCTTTTGTCTGTTTTCTTTCTTCGGGAATTGACCCTTTGGCCATGGCCAGATCACACTCACTCGCGGGGTACTCTTGCGAAAGAGACACGTGAATGTGCAACGCCCTTCGGAAGTCGCCGCTTTCAATATAATTGTAAAAACCCAAGTGCAGTTTCTTCCCGTCCCCCAGACTTTCGTAGCCCCCACCTCGGTCACTTGATTGCTCTGCTTTATCGCAAACTTGCTTGCTTGTTTGCATGCGCTCGCAAGCACGTGCATTATGCAATGCAAGCGCACACGGAATATTGTCCTTGTGTGTGTCGTGCGTTCGACGGAAAAAAAGAAAGGAAGAAAACGCATGTTCAGCCAGCCCTCTGCATATCAGTCAGTCATGTTCTCATCACCGTCATCGTCGTTGTCGGCGGCGGCGGCACGCTCAGGCCGCGACGCAGTGATCACGTGAGCTCAATCTCGAGGTTGCGTTCGTCTTTGACATCCCCAGCTTCCTTAGCCTCCGTCGTCTCGGCCTCATCCATGGTCACGCTGCCTTCCTCGGCGGCTTTCGCGGGCGTGGTGTCCTGCTTTGCAACAGAGGAAGACGACGATGAGGATGCTGATGAAGGGGAAGATGCTGCCGGGGCTGCCGATGCTGTCGCCGCAGGACCAACGACTTTATCGCCCAAGAGAATGATCATCATAGAAAGGTTGTCGCTAGAGAGACGTGAACAGCTGGCCTCCTTGACAATGGCAGCGAAACAGAGATCGATCCGCTCAGGAAATGACTTGGCGTCCTTGCCCGCATTCTGGACACCCTCCAAGATCTGAAAGCGCTTCAAGTGAGCCACAACGTCGGCCGACGAGAGCGCGTCCCAAATGCCATCACTGGCGAGTATGATACAACGGTGCTTGGGCTCCCGACGAATGCAAGTAACATCTGGCTCGTTACTGATGGCACAGTGTCGGCGCGGGGCCGTCACAGGTTTGTATGAAACGTCGCCAATGGTACGCGATACGGCGAGATCGCCATTGACGCGCATGTCGGAAATAAAACCGCCGGCTAATTGCACGCGGATCTCCTCCGCGGGCACGGTCGGCTTGTGGTCGAGCGTGACAAACTCGAGCGAGTAGTCAGCATTTACGAGAACCCCTCGTGAGTCCCCCACATTTGCAAAAGTGATCAGTTCTGGCTCCACTAGAGCGGCCGACAGTGTCGAGCCATTATCATCAGCGTACGAGGGTAGAACGCGCCGGATGTGCATGTCAATTTCGGAAATAGCGCGGTCCAGTCTCTCCTTGTAAATTGTCTCCTTATCCACAAGTGCTTTGCAAGAGCTTGCGCGATCCCCAAGGAGGCCTGGGCTTCCCGCGCTGCCGTTGCTCTTGGCGCTCGATGTGGAGTTGGTCGCATTTGGTGCACCGCCGGCGCCGGCGCTGGCGCTCGAGACAGAGTCTACGACCTGGACCCCGGAGTTGGCTGCGGTCACAGCGCGACTGCTGCTGCTGTTCTTGGGCGCCCCTGATGAAGACACGCTCGTGGGCGTCGAGGCGCTTGGGCCGGTCATGTGTTTGTTGACGACGCGCGCGAGGCTTGCGGCGGCGCACTCTGCAACGAGATGGCCCTCGCCCTCGAGACCGTGGCCATCGAGGACGGCAAAGAGCCCGGCCCTGCCGTCACCAATGGTCGAGTTCACCACGCGGTCCTCCATGTAGGGCCTGAACCCCTGCGACTCAAACGAGGCCGTGGCCGTGACCTCGTACTCGGCAGCCTTTTCCTGGTTCACGGTTTTCTTCAGTTCGGGTGGGCCCTGCATGCGCCGCTGCAGCTGCGCGTGCCACAGGGTCATGCGCATGCAGCAGTGCGCCTGGAACTCGCGGATCTCCTCCACGAGCGGCGGCGGGTCCGGGTTCGGATCATTTGCCGCGTACAGCGACGAGACAGGCATGGCGTCTGCGAGCGCCCCTGCCTGCCTGCTGCCTGCTGCCTGCCTACCTGCCTGCCTACCTTAGTCCACCGCGGAGCGCGCCACTGCCGCAGAGAGCTCTGCGCGCGAAGCCGTCCGCGCCGCCTTGCACGCACGCGTATGTATGTACGCGGCGCCGCTGCGCGCCTTTATCCGAATCTCGCGCGCCGTTCCGCGCCCGCTCGCCCGGCCGCGCGGGGGGGGCGCGTGCGGGAGGATGGGAGGGCGCCGCCGGAGGGGGCGCCGCGCCGCGCCGCGCCGCGCGCCCGGTCCGAGGGAGGGGCGGTCGGAAGGCCCTGCCTGCTGCTGCTCGCTCGCCGGCGAGGCAGGTTGATTGATTGACGCTTTGCGGCGCGCAAGGAAGGGCCTTGCGCGCCGCCGCAAGTGCGCTATCGGCCGCTGCAAGTGCGTTATCCGCGAATACCGCCCTTCGCCGCGGCGGTATAACCCACTACCGCGCTCCTTTACCCGCCGTCTCCTTCTCCTTCTTCTTCTTTTTTCTCCTTTGTCCTGCCTGGCCGTGGCCGCCCCAGCCAAACTGCGCCCAAGACTGCGCCCGAGGCCGCCCCGCGCGGACCCGCTCTCGGAAAACCTGCACGCAAACGTCGCACGGGGGTTCCCTATCTCCCCGCCGGGCTTCCGCGCGCCCTGAGCCCAGGCCGGGTCCGGGTTCGGCAGCCACGGCGCGACCTGTAGCGCCGATAAAGGTGACGATGATGTTGATGACGATGATGTTGATGACGATGGCGATGCCCGGAGCCGCCAGCCGCTCCGCGTGGCACCCCGACCTGCTCGAATTCTGACGCAGAAGCTGCTGCTGCTGCTGCTGCTGTTGCTGCTGCTGCTGCTGCTGCAGCAGCAGCTCTTCGTCGCCCGGGTCTGCGCGGGATCTGCAGTGCAGCTGCCAGCCGCCGCTTGCACAAAGCTGCGCGGTTGTCGTGTCGCAGTCGCACACCCAGGCAATAATACACTCACAGTCACTGCCCGGCGTCCTTCAATGCAATTCAACCCGATATAAACACAGCGGCGAGAGAGAGAGGCCTCGTTCACTTCGTCATCGTCTTCACTTCACCTCACCTCACCTCACCTCACCTCACCTCACTTCACTTCACTTCACTTCACTTCACTTCATTTGCAGCTGCGCTAGATCGAGCAGACAAAGCACGATGCGCACAGCCACGCCGAGAAGGACCCCCAGGACGGCGCGGAGAAGCAGCACACGGCGCACGGCAGCAGCAGCAGTGCAGACAGCAGAGCAGCCGGAAGCTCGGGTCGCGTCACAGGAGCAGCAGCAGCGGAGAGCGAGAGCGAGAGAGAGCAGAGCAGAGCAGAGCAGAGCAGAGCAAGCGGAGCTTGCTTGGCCAGGCCTTGGAGATAAGCCTCACGCACGGGCTCGAGAGGAGCGTGACGGGATGCGATGCGATGCGATGCGATGCGATGCGATGCGGCGCGGTGCGACGCAGTGCGGTGCGGTGCGGTGCGAGGTGGTGGGGCGTGAAGTGGTGTGGAGTGATAATAAAAGGCGACGTGACCGCTTGCGATGCGCCACACGCCTCGTGCACAGCACAGCATTGCATAGCTTCACGCTGCTGCACAGCATCACAATGTCAGCGGACAAGAACTTCTCTGAAAGCGAACGAGCCAGCGAACGAGCCAGCGAGCAAAGCCCAAGACAGACCCCAATCCAGCGATTGATCGGACGACTCAGCGAGCTCGAGCTGTTGCGGCGTGATCGGGATTCACGATGAAAGGGTCCTTCTGGCGCGGAACTCTGGTCGTCGCAGCAGTGACGACGGTCGCAACGTGCCGCGCCGACGAGACAAGGGCGTGCTCGCTCAGCGTGTGCAGCACAGCGGAGCCAGACGAGCCCACCGTGGAACTCTCCTGCGCGGCGGTGCACAGCAACATTGTCTCCGTGGCCACCTCAAGCGGTCTCAACACGACCTGCTATGACGCCTCCGACGCAGAAGGGACATATGGAGCATTCGAAGGCAACGTAGAGGCGTGCGCCTCAGCGCGAGCAGCCGTAAGCCAGGCCTGCAAGGGCGAAAAGTCGTGCAGCGTCGACCTCTCCGACGCTCTGGCGGCCTGCGGAGGCGACGCCGTCCACGTTACCGTCCGATGCGACGAGGTCCTCGACGTCTTTGCCATCATGGGCTGGCTTCTCGTGATCAGCGTCGCCGTCGCCATGGGCGCAATGGTACGCGTAGAGGATATTCGCAAGGTCTTTGACGAAAACAAACGCGGTGTGCTCGTCGGCTTGGCGTCTCAGTACGTCTTCATGCCACTGCTTGCCTTTGTTTACACCAAAATCTTTGGCTTTAGCGACCTCGTTGCAATCGGCGCCGTCGTTATCGGGTCTTCACCCGGAGGAACCTCCTCGAATCTCTTTGCATACCTCTCGCGGGGCAACGTTCCTCTGTCCATTGTCATGTCTGCCTTGTCTACGGCGGTGGCCTTTGTCATGATGCCCTTTAACATTTACCTCTACGGAAATCTCGGTCTTGGCCTCAACGAGGGCGTGCGCGGCATCCCATTTGCACGTATTCTATTTACAATGGTCGTCGTCATTGCAAGCACCGTGCTTGGAATGGTCATCCTGCGCTTCTCCGCGCGAGCGGCAAAGTGGGCCACGCGCATCGGTGCGCTCCTCGGCGTGGCCTTTGTGGCAGGAGCTTTTGCGATAGCTGTGCGAGAAAATGGTGAGCTACTTGACCCGTCTCGCTTTCCCAAATTGTGGATCGCCGCGGCGCTTTTCCAGCCACTTGGAACCCTTTTTGGCGGCCTTTTTGCTGGCTATGCTGGTCTGCGACACAAGGACCAACGAACAGTGGGCATCGAGACGGGCGTGCAGAACTTTAGCATTGCATACGCGCTGCTCAGCAATGTGCTGCAGGGTTGCGATCGATCCGAGGCGCTCAGTTTTCCGCTCTTGGCTGGCGCGTGGTTCTTCATCGATTGTATCATTATCACAATCGTGTTGCGATGCTGCCACGCTCCGTGCGACGGCAGAGAGCACCTCGAGACTGAGACTGACAGCCAAGTCGAGATTCGCGACTTGAGTAAAGCGAACAAATCCGGCAAAGTGCAGCATGGATCTCTCTCTGACGATGAAGGTGAGTCTTTGTCGCTAAGCAGTAGTGACGCGTCGGCGGGCGGTGCTGCCAGTGAGGAAGAGACCCCTCGCTTGCGCGTTTCTTCTCCGTCGGATATCATGACGGCAGTTTGATGATGTGAGTAATTGATGAATTTGATCGTGTTGTATCTTGCTACGCTGCGCACCCAAGAAGATTGCCTGTCGCTAGGTGAAATTTGGACTTGTCGTCGACTTCGTCACATGGACGTCCATGACATCACCTCTGCGCTTCTTGATGCATAGTCAAATTTGGAAGATGTCTTTGGTGTTATCTTTTATTTTTATTTCATAAATTGATGAAGCGGTTCGTGTTGCGCTGCGCACACAGTATAGCTTGCTTGTCTGCACGTGTCATCGATTCGATGACACGGTTGGCTTAAGAAAGATACTCGCGTATAGATTTGGAAAAAAAAAAATGAAGGCGTTTCGGGTTATTTGTATTGTTTTCTTCTTGGGGGAGAAAAGGAGGGAGTGGTAAAGTGTACTTCGCTGACGAGACGTACGAGTTTGATATAGGTAGTTCAAGCTTCGTGTCACGAGAAGCAAAAAAGAGAAAAGAACTCGTGTCTACATGGGCGGGTAGCCGCCCATGCCGTTGGGAGGCTGCTGCATCATGCCTTGGCCAGGCTGCATCATGTACTGCTGCTGCTGCTGGGGCTGCTGCATGGCACCCGGGTTGTAGGCCGAGTTAGCGATCATCATGGGACCAGTAATGTAAGTCTCCGGAACCTGGCCCGAGCCACTCGAAGGCTCGGCAGGCTTGGCCTTCTCCTCGAGGTCCTTGACCCTGTTGGTGAGGTCTGACACATACTGAATGATAAAGGGCATGGCCATGTCGGTGAGCTGGTTGCGCCAAGCGAGCTCAAGAACGACATCTGGCCGAATCAGATCGTACGCCTCGTAGAGCGTGGCAGCAAAGGCCTCACGGTCGTTGATGGCAACAAAGAACTGCAAAAGCTCCTCGACAACGGCCTCGTCACGCGACTGTGCCGCAGCCTTGATGGCATCCTTGTACAGCTTGAGCTGCTTGGCAAGGTGCACACTGTCGGCAAAGCGCTTGTTCTTGTTGAACAGGTGGCAGGCAATGCGCTTCATCTCGATGAGCTCGTGCTTTTCGAGTTTCTTGGCAAGAGCAATCTGATCAAAGTTGTCATGCTCATCGACGCTCTCGCGCAGACCCTCGTAATCCTCGTTCTCGACAAGGACCTCGTTCACGGCCTCGTTCACGGCCGCAATATTCTCCTTTTGCACAGCCTTGAGGTAGTCCATGATGAGCGGCAGGTTATCCGACTGACGAATCACCTGCACAACACGCGAGTGGTCAATGTCCTTGAGCTGCAAGAGAAGCTTGTTAAGCTTGAGCGGAGCGTACTGGAGGTAGAAAGGAATAGCGCCGTTCTTGTACCACAGCTCACGGTTGCGGACCTTGGTGGCCGTATCGCGGAACTTATCGTCCTCCCAGGCCGTCTCCGGGTGCTCCATCATGACGTTGAGTGCCGAGTCGTAGTCCTCCGTCTCAAGCATGAGGAAGCACGCCTCCTCGTAGAGACGCGCCTTGTTGCAGGCACGGAGGACCTTGGGTGCATTGCAGCGACGCGAGTACACCTTGAGGTGGTCCATGAGGAACTCCGGCTTGTATTTTGAGTAGAGCACGGCGAGCTCGGTAAAGACGCCGGCGTGCGCGGCCTCGAGGCCAAGACCTTGCTCCATGAGTGAGAGAAGCTCGTCGACGAGGCCCCGGCGCTCGTACTCGGAAATAAGGTCCTCGACATGGTCCGGGCGCGTGACAATGTTGAGACCCGCAACGCCAGCCAGCTTGGTCTCGCCGGCGGCAAGGCAAGCAGCCGAAACCTCCTTCCAGGTCTTGACTGAGTTGGCCTTGCGTGCCGCGTCGACAGCCTCGCGATAGAGACCGAGCTGAAGGTTGCAGCTCGCCAGCTTGGCATTGTTCGAGGCGGCGTTAAAGAGGATCTTGGCCGCCTCAAAGAGACCCTGATCGTAGCAACGGTCACCGCAGGCCTGGATATCGGCAAGGTTAGGAGCCGTGACAAAGGTCTCGAGCTCGGCGAGCTCGTTCGTCCGCGCGTACGCAAAGACGAGCTCGCTGTCCAGGAAGCGGTCCTTGAGCTTGGTGCGCGCCATCTTCAAGAAGCGCACGAGATCCTGCCACTTGTCCTCGCGCTTCGCGGCCTCGACCACCTCCTTGTACCCATCAGTGGGGTCGTCGGCCTTGATGTAGCTGGCAATCGCGTCCGGAACCAAGTTCGCGTCAAGCTGCGCCTTGGCCAGATGGCTCCAGACCTCGCCCTCGTCGCAGCGTTCGGCAAACTCAACACCGCGCTCAAGGTTCTCCATGTGGTTGAGGAGAACGTCGACAGCGTCGACGTTAAGCTTGCTCTTCTTGAAGATCTCAAAGGCCTCCTCAAACAGCTGGTACTGCTCTGAGCAGGCGATCTTGGCAATATCAGCGGCATCGTAATTGTCCATCCGGTGGATGTAGTCCATGACGCGTCCGCTGTCGGCCTTGATGGCGGTAAGAATGAGCAGGTTCTGAAGGTTGCGGTTGTTCGAGAACTCTGAACCCTGAAGCACAATCTTTTCCAAGAGCTCAATCAGCTCATTGGGCAGCTCCGCCGTCATAAAGGCCTTGACCGTGAGCGAGACCTCGTCCGGGTTCTTGGACTCCGGCAACGCCGTCTGCACGGTCTCGTCGATGACGCGGCGGCGGTACGGGTTGTCGTTGACCAGCACGCGTTCCCAGAGACCCATATCCTGGCGCTCGACGCAGTAGCGGGCCTGGTCCTTGAAGAGTTCGTTGGCGTTGGTGACTTCAATGAGCTCGTCATCGCAGGCGCCCCAGGCGCGCTTGTACGCGAGAAAGGCCAGGTAGGGGTCGAGTTTCTCGCAAAACTTGCCAACCTCCTTTGAGTCGTAAAACTGGTTGTTCTTGAGCCACTCTTGCGGATCCTTATTGATGGTCACGTAGATCTTGCCAATCGCATTGTGCGTAGCCGCCTCGGTGTTACCCTCTGCAACGCGCTGCTCGAGGAACGGCTGCAGCATGCGGAGCCGGTTGCGCTCCTCGACCTGGCTTACGAGCTCGGCCACGGGGCACATGTTACGGACCGAGTCGAGAAGACCCTTGATGAAGTCCTCGTCGCAGTCGAGATCGAGCAGCTTGCCAATGACCTCGGGCGTGCGCTGCGGCGAAACCTTTTGCACGTAGACCTCAATGTGCTTGGTGAGCTTGTTCGAATACAGGTAGCTCGTGAGCTCGCCAGTGTAGCCGTGGCGATCGCAAACGTGGATCAAAGGACGCGGGTCCGGGAGGTTCTCGAGCAAGAGGAACTCCTTGACCTTTTCCGGATCATAGTACTCGGACTCGCGGCACTGGCGAATCACGGCATCGATCTGGCCCATCTTGGCCGCGGCCTCGATGTACTTGAAATGGACGTCCGGGTCCTGGGATACGTGAATGATCGATCCGCAAAAATAGCAAAGACCCTCGTACGACTTGTACGACTCAAAGAGCTTGATGAGCTCAGAGGGCCCGAGCTGTTCTGCGTACTTTGTGGCAGCCTGTACCACGAGCTGAAGGTTGGCTTTGATGTTGTGCATCATGAGCACGTTCAGGCACTCAATGCAGTGCTCTCCCGTGAGTAAGCCGAAAAAGTCGACGAGAAAGCCGGGCGAGATGGACTGCGTGTTGACGATGACACGCTTGATGTCATCGATTTCCGTGTACAACTCGAGGGCGCGCTGGTAAAGACCAGACTTTTCGCAGAGCTGCGCAATGTGCGCGCGATCGTAGTACGAGAACATCTCACTGGCGAAAATGGCGTCTGCCACCTGAGGTGCACCACCGAGGAGGTTGATCTCGAGGAGACGCGTCTGCAAATGACCCTCGTCCGCACGGTTGCCCTTGAGGGCGTCGAGCAGAAAGGCCGTCGTCTCTTGGATGCGGTTCAGCTGCATGAAAACGTCCACCACCATGGCCACGTCCACAAGACGTCCGCCCTCGTTGTTGACGAGACTTTTGGCAAAGTCCTCGGCGGCCTTGGGGTTCTGGCGCACGAGGTTCTGAAGCATGAGAATGTAGTCCGGCTGGTAGCCCACCTTGACCGAGTAGGGAACGATCTTTGCAAAGTCGCCCGTGAGCACAAAGCACTGCACAACCTTTTCAGGGACGTTGGCGCGCAGGTAGATGCTGAGCGCCATCTTGGGGTCCGATTGGATGACCATGTCGCCGAGCTCCTCGCTACACTCGAGCTTGTCCTCCTTGAGCCAGGTCTCGAGCATTTGCTGACGGCCCTGTTGCAGCACGCGGCGCGCCAGCTCGAGGGTCTCAATTACGTTGAGCTTGCCCTTTTCGAGCAGGGTGCTAAAGTACATGAGCACGGGCTGCGGCTGGCCTTGCTGCTGCGGAATCTGCAGGAAGCGGTTGATGGTCTCCTGTGTTCGCAGCGACTGTCCCGAGGACGCTGCGATCCGTGCAGCACCCTTGTAGTCACCTGCCTGGAAGAGGCGGTTAAACTCGGTCACATACATTTCGCCGGCGCCGGGCAGGTTGAGACGGCCGGCGAGTTCCATGGCCAGCTGGCTCTGGTTGCCTTGCTGGAGGAGGTATGGGATGAGGGCCTGCTCGTTGATGGCCACCTGGAGCACCTGACCCTTGCCCGAGGTCACACCCAAGATGCCCGTGCCGTCGCTCATCGGCGTGGACACAAAGACGGTGTCCGTGGTGATGCGGTTGCAAAAGATGAGCTTGCCCGTATGAATATCGTGCAGGTACAGGTAGCCCTTCCTGGTAACGAGATGGAGGATGTCATACTTGCGGCTCGCCAGCAGCGAGACGGGAAAGTCATCCGGGGCATCGGCAGGAAAGGCAATGTCCACAGGCGGGAGCTTGAAGACGCCGCCGGGCGCGTCCTTGTCCTTGCCCACCTCCATGCAATAGAGTTTGAAGGCGGTATTGGGCTTCTTCTCGATAAAGCAGAACATGTTGCGCGAGTGACCATCCTTTTGAATGGTCGTGAAGCTGCCAGCGAAGCCCTGCAATGGCTGGCTCACCTTACGTTCTACCGAGTACAATTGCATGCTACCCATGACCTGGCCGCCTTCGCCCTTGGAAATGCCGACAATGAGGAGCCACTTGCCATCATCGCTGGCCTTGTAGTTGATCACCTGCGCATTTCGTGGAAAGCTGGCGTGGCGATCAAAGACCTTGCGGGGATCCTCGGAGCCCTCCATGCTCCAGTGGTACACGGAGGTGGCCGTCACAAAGGCGACCGTGGTGCGGCTAATCCACCGCCAGAACTTGATTTCGGTTCCGTCTGGGAGCTTGAAAGACTTCATTTTGGTGCGTGTTTCCGTGTTGAAGATCTGCAGGTTCTGGCCTCCGCGGAGGGCGATTTCCCTGCCCACAGGGTTCATGATGGCGGCCTCTGCTGCGATCGGTCGTCGCTGCATCTGGCCTCCGGCGTTCATGTCTACCGTCGTCAGCAGCTGCTTGCCATCTGGCGACTTTTCGCGCACCAGGATAAAGTTTTCCGACTCCATGGTCAGCTCTCCGAACCGGAGCGACGAAGCCTCCACGCCCTGCGCGGACAGGTTCAGCCGCTCCGTGAACATGATGGGGAGCTGTTGCTGCGACATCGTGCCTGCTCTACTCTTCAGCTACTGCTACTGCTCTTGCTGCTGTTCTTATTTCGCCTCGACTACGCGCGACCGAGTCGACGCCCTCGAAGATGATCCGCGCCGTCGGAGAAGCCACAGGGTCAGGTAATTGAAGATCAATCCCCCGACAACAGGAACACCTACAACAGCAGCAACAAGAAGCCGACCGAGGCCAGCCAGGCTGTCGTCGCCGGGTCACTTCAAACCCAGCCCGCCGAGGGTGTCGCGCTCGCGACCGCTCGCCGGCCGCAGCTCGCTCGCTCGCTCGCTCGCTCGCTCGCCCGCCCGCCTGCGCTTTCTCTCGCTCCCGCGCGCCCGCTCGCTCGCCCGCCGCGCGCAGAGAAGCTGGTCTCGGCACAGCGTGGCGTGGCGTTGCTGATCTGGAGCGAGGCCGCGCCGCGGAGCCGCACTCTAGCCGCCGCCGCCCGCAAGTCGACTATAGCCGCCCCGCAACTGCCGCAAACCGCGCCGCAACTGCCGCAAACCGCGGCCCCCCGCCGCCCGGGATCTGAACGAGGCGCGAAAGATATTATTCACCGCCTTAACACGTCGGCCCCGGCCCCGCACCCAAGGAGCTTCCGGCCGCCTCGTTAAGGTGGTTATGCCCTTGATATTATCGTGCACGGTACCACTGACGGCGCGTCTCCTGCGCTTCAACCGCCTCGAAACGTCGGCGAAAGTTATAGGCGTTGTGAAACGGATATTGTGCGGCATAAAGAGCAGGAAAACATTGTCTCTGTGTTCTTTTGGCGTTCACTTTTTGTTCCGTATACTATGCCCACTTTTTTGTCACTCGAAAACTTTCTTTCTTCCTGCATGGGACGAGTTCCAAAACGAAGAGTGAGAAAACTCGCGCCTCTGCCTGCGACTGCGAGACGCAGACGCGTGCGCGCGCGTGGGGCTGCCGCCAGTGGCTCGCTGGTCGAGTGTAGGTATACCTGCTTCTTGTCCTCCGCTTGGCGAGGCAAGTTGCAGTCGTTTTCTTCAAACCCCATTGCCCCCCGACTTCCGGGCACACGGTCGGGGATTTTATATTCTAAGCTAGGATCGGGTGCCTGGAAAGTGCTTGTTCTTGCAGCAGACGCGGACGCGGCACAAGCAGCAGAAGCAGAACCTCAACCTGAACTTGGAGAAGAAGAAGAAGAAGAAGAAGAAGAAGAAGTTTGATGATGATTGCTACTACTTCCTCGACACTGAAGATGCCGCGACTTGCGTGGCCCAGGCTTGCCTCGGCACGACCGCAGACGCCTACTATTGCCGCTGCTCCTGTAGCGCTAGCAGTGTTCGGTGGTGAAGGCCGAGCAGCGCTGTCGACGACGTCGACATCGACGTTGACAGCGCAACCTAAGATTGACGGCGAGAGCTTTGACGCCGTAGTCATCGGTGCGGGTCACAACGGGCTCACGACGGCGGCATACCTCGCCAAAGCCGGCAAGCGTGTACTCGTTCTAGAGCGTCGACATCTCGTGGGAGGCGCAGCGGTGACGGAGGAAATTGTGCCTGGGTACAGATTCAGTCGAGCGTCATACCTTGCAGGTCTCCTCCGTCCACGCATCATCAAGGACCTCGACCTCCACCGCTTCGGCCTTGAGTACCTTGACAGAGACCCCTCTTCGTTCACGCCAACACTCCCAAGCGACCCTGTATACAAGGGTCGCTCGCTCTTACTCGGCGCTGACGATGCCGCCAATTATGCCTCCATTGCGCAATTCTCTCAGCAGGACGCGGATCGCTTCGAAGCGTACGAGGAAATGCTCGCTCGCGTGCGTAGCCTCATTGTCCCTCTCTTGGACAGCCCATTGCCCACCTGGCCGCCGCAGTCTCGCAACGACCTTGTTCGCATTTTGCGTTTGTGCCGAGAATTGGCACCAAAGCTCTCGCCGCGGGCTATTCAGGAAACCTACGAGCTCTTCTTGAGTCCCGCCATGACGGTGCTGGACCGCTGGTTTGAAAGTGACATTGTCAAGACTACGCTAGCCACAGATGCTGTCATTGGCGCGCTTCTCTCCCCTCGCGATATTGGGTCCGCATACGTTCTTCTTCACCACGTCATGGGTGAGGTCAACGGACGACCCGGAGCGTGGGCATACGTGCGTGGAGGTATGGGGTCCATCTCCAACGCCCTTCGCGCATGTGCCGAGTCGCATGGCGCTCAAGTGATGGTGAACGCGCGCGTGAGTGGCGTCGAGCTCTCTGACGACCGATCCAGCGTTACTGGCGTTACCTTGGAAGACGGCACCACGATTCGTACAAACGTCGTCGTTTCAGGATGTGCCCCCCAGCATCTTGTTGGCAACCTTCTTCCAGAACACTTGACAGGAGATGTGGTCAACTTTGCGCAGCGCGTGCAATCGCAGGACGTGAGCTGCGGCGCGTTCAAGATTAATCTCGCAATCAAAGAGGTACCAAACTTTACGTGCTGCCCGAACCGGCCCGGTGAGCCGGGACCGCACCACCGTGGCACGATTCACTTCGAGTCGAGACCAGATGAGATTCATCGCGCTTTTCGCGAGGCGAGTGAGGGTCGGCCCGCGACACGGCCCGTCATTGAAATGACGCTTCCGTCTGTTGTGGATGACACGCTTGTGGACACCCCGGGCCACCACGTGGCGCAACTCTTTGTTCAGTTCGCCCCCTTTGAGCTGGAAGGCGCGTCGTGGGCGGACGAGGCGTTCAAGCAAAAGTTCGTGGACCGTGTAATTGACGTGGTCGAGGAATTTGCACCTGGTTTTCGCGACTCCATCGTCGGCATGGACGCGCTGAGCCCTTTGGACCTTGAAGCGATTTTTGGCCTTCCTCGAGGTAACATTTTCCATGGTGCGCTGGCGTTGCATCAGTTGGGGTTTTCTCGACCTGCTCCCGGTTTCCACGCGCATCGCACGCCCATCAAAGGTTTGTACATGGGGTCTGCGGGAACACATCCTGGAGGCGGCGTCATGGGCGCTCCGGGGCGCAACGCTGCCGAAATCGTTTTGCAGGATCTCGCTTAAATTACTTAGGTATAGTCCAAGGGCGGTTTTCTTTTGTGGTATAGCCCAAGAACGTTTTCCTTCTGCTGATCTCGGTGTCGCTGAGCACTACAATATCTCGCTAATGAGTTTCAACGCTGAAGAAACATTGCTTGCCTCGCCTCGTTTTATGCTTTCCTGGCAGCGAGGTTATTCAGGCGCTTTTGCAAACAACTACGGTACGGGAAAAGGGGGAGGGTAAGAAGAGAAGGGAGAAAGAAAGAATGTGGGTCAAAGTATGTTATGGCCAAATCATTGTCTTCGTGTTATTTTTTTGTTTTCTTGTATTCTTAAGGTGGTGTGTGCTGACACGCTGTGTCGGCGTCAGGTTGTCAAGTGCAGTGCAGATGGCTCGTGGGACAGTTCATCTATTCGCAAAGGCTACGGCGTTGCATTTTGGATCCCTTCGGAGAGCCATTGATGAACCCGTTGGTGCCTTCTTGGGACTGGATGGAAAGCCGCTTGAGCGGGGACAAAGGCATTGCGTTCATGTTACTTGTTGCGCGCGCAGCCCAAGCTGGTGTCGGGTGGGGGTGGACCACGTGGGCACGCGGCAAGGAGGCCGTCTGATAGGTGCGGTGTGTGGACGCAGTAATAAACACAGGCGACTGAGATCGCTTGGGACTCGTGTCGATTTGCGGTGGCGTTTTCCGCGAGGGACATGCGGGGTCTTCGTGAGTCTGCGACACCTGCAGGTTCGCTGCCTGTGCGGGCCGACGCTGGGGAAGCATTTGACCATCGCTTTCATCGTCATCATCGTCATCATCTTTGGTCTCTTCCTCCATGGCCTGCTGGATACGCCGCTGTGGGGCTTTGAGTTGCTGGCGACCCTCGCGATGCTCGTCTTCATCGTCCTCCTCTTCTTGGTTGCCACGTTGGTGTTGGTGCTGCTGGTGCTGCTGGTGCTGCTGGTGCTGCAAGTGCTGGCGGTGATGGTGTGCGTGAAGTTGCTGCTGGTGCTGCTGGTGCTGCTGGTGCTGCAAGAGCTGAGCGCGCAGGTATTGCTGCTGATGGTGCTGAAGTCTCGCGGCCGCCACTGCTGCTGCTGCTGCGGCGGCGGACCCCTGTGGGGCGCCTCCGTGCGGGCTCGACTGAAGCGAGCTGTGCATGGAAAAGCCCTCGGCGGGACTGTCATACTTGGGCGTACGCTTGGGTGGGCGTGGACCTTGGCGTTTGGCGAGCTCGTGGGCCTCGCGAATATCGCAGAGGACGAGCTGGATGGCACGCTTGGCGTATGGGGTCTGTTCTGGGTTTGCAATCTTGACAATGCGCATACGGTAGCCTGTCGTGCAGGGATTGCCTTCGACCTTGCGTGGCTTGCCGTTCGCAGTAATGTACGAGACCAGAGGCTTGGCACGAGGGACTTCATTAATATACGAGGTCTTCTTCCACTCGAAGAACTTCTTTGTCCCTTCTGCCTTAGGGAAACCGTAGCCGGCCTTGCCGCGCAAGTGCTCGCACTCGAAGAAAAACATGCCTACGCGAGGTTCTGTGTAAAGCCACGAAGGCTGTTTGGGTGTTCCCGTTAATTTGCAAACACCGAGCTGCTCTGTCGTGTACAGAGGATAGGAGCTTTCGTCGGCAAGCTGTTTGGTGAGAAAAGCGCAGAAAAGCAAATAAGCAAGCAAGCGATTGAGTCAGTCATAAAGTCAAACCGGTGATGCCGCCTCGTCAAAGGATCGGTCGAGTGCGACGAGAAGGAGGGAGAGAGAGGGTTGCTGTGGACAAACTTACGAATTCGAGAAAGATCCGGCGGTAGTCTGCTGCAGACGGCCACGGATTTGGGTTTGGGGTCGAGTTGAGAAGCTGATGATCTGAGCCACTGTCCGTGGCGCTGTCTTCCGACGGCATGGTGACTGACGCCTTTTTCGAAGCAGGAATGATGTCGCCGGCGTTGGCTGCGCTGTGCTTGGGCAGAGAGCGAAGAGGAGGCGAACATGCTCCACCAAGATAGGGGATGCCTGCATCTTCGCTGATGCTGCGCTCGCCACTGCTGTTCGGCCTGGATCCACTGTAGACGATCTGCTTGATGGGCGAGAAGGCGCGTTTGATGTCGCCAACAAAGTTGAAGGAGTGGTCCTCGTCAGCTTCTGGCTTGCTCGGTCCCGCTGCGAGGGACTCGAGAATTTCTCGCTCGAGCTCGCCCTCGTCGCCGCAATGGCTAGAGTGACGTGGTCCAAACTCAAAGCTACTCGCGCCTTCGTCATCACTCAAGAGATCCGGTTCGTGGCGCATGAAGGAACTGTTGCCGTTCGCATGCGCGTAGTGAAGGTGATGACTGCGTGCATCGCCTTCACTTAAACGCTCTTTGTGCAGGTGGCTCGCGAAGCGGTGGCTGTCCATGTGTGCGCTGTGTTGCTGCTGTTGTTGTTGCTGCTGCTGCTGCTGCTGCTGCTGTTCTTGGCTCATCTGGGGCTGAGGCTGAAATTGTTGCGCATGTTGGAGGTGCTGCTGTTGTTGTTGTTGGCTGTAAAAGTGCTGCTGTTGCTGGCCAGGGTGCATGCTGGCCTGTGCTGCCTCATCGGCGCCCAAAAGCTGAACAGCTTCATCGAGCAGGTCATCGTCGCCGAGGAGCGCGTCAAAGCCAGCTTCGGTGACGTCCTGGTGTACACTGTCGCCGAGTCCGAGGGTGTCGGGGCTGAGCGGCTCAAAGAGCCAGGCGCCATCGCCGCCTTGTTCCGCGGCCATGTTGGCGTCGGGTTTCGTGAAGGCGAGTCGTTCTTGCTTTACGTTCGTTACTACGTGCGGATGCGCTTGAGGTCGAAACAACTCTGCACTCAAGACGCGAGGCGAGGCGAGGCGAGGCGAGGCGAGACGAGACGAACAGGGCGGAAGTGCGACGCTCGAGGCGCGAAGCACGAGCGCGAAGCACGAGCGCGAGCTTCACCGCGTTCGCGTTTACGCGTTCGCGATGAGCTCCGGCGAGCCAGCAAGTGAGCTTTGCAAGCGCTCGAGCTTGTGATACTGCCCTCTCCGGTGTGCTTGCCTACTCCGGTCGCTGGCTCCGCCATATAATTGATAGTGATTTATCCGGTCAGATCTTGCGCTCTCAGCTTTTGACTTTAGCCAAGGGAGGCCTGGCTGGCTGGCTGACTGATGCTACTCAAGGTGGAAGAACGGAGGCGACAACCGACGGACGCTCCTACCGGCAACTTTGGACTGCGCGTATACTCGTGCTTTGCGTGTGCTTTGATGCACTTTACTTGTCCGGCCCGCCCGCCTTGATGACTTGGAGCGAGTGATGGCCTGCCTCTGCTGACCTGCTTGCTTGCTTGCTTGCACACGTGCACGGGATCAGAAGTATAGTCCTTCTACTAATACGACGCCTAGCAGATTCTTAGACGTAACCTAGGGATAAGGGTGGGCAAATAAATAAATCGAGCGATTTATGAGAAGAAAAGAGCAGGGAAGCCAGCATCATACGTACGTACGTACGCATACGTGCGTGCGCCAGTACGCGTTGCCCAGACTGTTTCTTTTGGGAGTAGATGAAGAAAGAATCGCGTGAGATGAGCAAGGACCAAATTATTTGCATGCACATCTCGCCCAAAAACAAGACAATTCAAGACAGCGTATGTCAAAAGGAGAGCGAGGAGAGCAGGGGAAAGGTCGATCTGTCTCCGAAAGTTGATGATACACTCTTTCGTTGTTCCGCACCCCGTTGAGCGTGCGTGCCATTGTCCTTCCTTCCTCCCTCCCTTCCTTTTCCCCTTACCCACACATGCCTAAATTTATATCAAGCAAGTAAGCAAGTATATGAATGTGTGCGCTGCGGACTGCGGCACTGTGGCGCTTACGAATCACATCGATTCGTCCAATTACTGAGACTTTGGCAGCCAGGCAGCCGACCAACAAAGGAAAAAACGGACCAAAGAATCTTTGGTACCGTGACTCCTGACAACGTTTGAGCCTTACGGCCGGCCGGGACGGCCTCTGCGCTGAGCTTGGCCTATCAATCTAGCACAAGTGTAACTTGCATCGTTGGTCATCAACGGCGCGCTGCCGGCTGAGTAATCGCAAGGCGGTTCTCCGACCCCACCATAAATTTTTTAAGCAAGTAAGCAAGCAAGCAAGCAAGCACGCAAGCAAGCAGCCTGAGCGTTCGGGCAAAGACAAGAGGCCAGAGAGGCAAGGCAGACAGACGGTATTCTGAAGCCATAAAAAAGCCACCCGCCTTTCCACCTCTAGGCTTCATTCTCGTTCAGCTTTTCCCTCCCCGCAAGGGAAAGATGGCAGCCGGCCAAATCTTGAACACGATCGACGGATAGCTCGCCAAAGTGCCTCCTCGACTCGCCTTGGAGCCAGCCAGGCAGCCAGCCAGCCATCTAGTCAAAAGCTCCAGCTGACTGTGTGAAAGCGCAAGCTTCGCCACAGAGCTAGTTAGTCAGCCGCACCGGCCGCGCGTACGTGAGCGGCAGCAAGCAGGCAAGCATCACGTGCCGGGCCGGGCGCCGGAATTCGTAACGGACAAGCCGCCCTCAGCACCACATCCACCGGGGCAGACAGCACGCGCGTGCGCAACCCTTTCTAGCCTCTCTTCCGCGTTGCGCAATTCTGCGGTCAGGGACTCAACGTCCCCGTCCCTCTTTTTCCCATATCTTCCCCTTTCTTTTCGCGCCTGCTGCACTTTTACATTGGTCGCACAGCCAGCTCATTCGAAAGCTTTCCGTCCCTCGCGCGGCGTCCGAGCACGGCGACGCGATCCTCGACGTCTGCAAGTCTCAGGAGCAAGGCCGCAGCTGCCAGGATGCGGGCTCGTTCGGTCTGCCTCTGACTAGCTGGGAGATAGCAAGCAAGCAAGCAAGCAAGCAAGCAAGCAAGCAAGCAAGCAAGCAAGCAAGCAAGCAAGCAAGCAAGCAAGCAAGCAAGCAAGCAAGCAAGCAAGCAAGCAAGCAAGCAAGCAAGCAAGCAAGCAAGCAAGCAAGCAAGCAAGCAAGCAAGCAAGCAAGCAAGCAAGCAAGCAAGCAAGCAAGCAAGCAAGCAAGCAAGCAAGCAAGCAAGCAAGCAAGCAAGCAAGCAAGCAAGCAAGCAAGCAAGCAAGCAAGCAAGCAAGCAAGCAAGCAAGCAAGCAAGCAAGCAAGCAAGCAAGCAAGCAAGCAAGCAAGCAAGCAAGCAAGCAAGCAAGCAAGCAAGCAAGCAAGCAAGCAAGCAAGCAAGCAAGCAAGCAAGCAAGCAAGCAAGCAAGCAAGCAAGCAAGCAAGCAAGCAAGCAAGCAAGCAAGCAAGCAAGCAAGCAAGCAAGCAAGCAAGCAAGCAAGCAAGCAAGCAAGCAAGCAAGCAAGCAAGCAAGCAAGCAAGCAAGCAAGCAAGCAAGCAAGCAAGCAAGCAAGCAAGCAAGCAAGCAAGCAAGCAAGCAAGCAAGCAAGCAAGCAAGCAAGCAAGCAAGCAAGCAAGCAAGCAAGCAAGCAAGCAAGCAAGCAAGCAAGCAAGCAAGCAAGCAAGCAAGCAAGCAAGCAAGCAAGCAAGCAAGCAAGCAAGCAAGCAAGCAAGCAAGCAAGCAAGCAAGCAAGCAAGCAAGCAAGCAAGCAAGCAAGCAAGCAAGCAAGCAAGCAAGCAAGCAAGCAAGCAAGCAAGCAAGCAAGCAAGCAAGCAAGCAAGCAAGCAAGCAAGCAAGCAAGCAAGCAAGCAAGCAAGCAAGCAAGCAAGCAAGCAAGCAAGCAAGCAAGCAAGCAAGCAAGCAAGCAAGCAAGCAAGCAAGCAAGCAAGCAAGCAAGCAAGCAAGCAAGCAAGCAAGCAAGCAAGCAAGCAAGCAAGCAAGCAAGCAAGCAAGCAAGCAAGCAAGCAAGCAAGCAAGCAAGCAAGCAAGCAAGCAAGCAAGCAAGCAAGCAAGCAAGCAAGCAAGCAAGCAAGCAAGCAAGCAAGCAAGCAAGCAAGCAAGCAAGCAAGCAAGCAAGCAAGCAAGCAAGCAAGCAAGCAAGCAAGCAAGCAGACTGGAGGGAAGACTGACGAGGATGGGCGATGATGATGACGACGACGCCTGCTTCGGCGCCTGCTTGCGTGTGCGACGACGGACCAACGGGTGCATGGGGTTTGATATGTGATGGGATGCGATCCGCACGCACGCACGCACGCACGCCTGGATCTTTTCCTGCGCGGGTGGCACTCACTCTCGGGATGCAAACCACGAACGAACGATCGATCGATCGATCGGCGACGCACGCACGCACGCACCGACGGCCGGGTCGCGGAGCAGGGCAGCAGCAGCAGCAGCAACAGCAGCAGCGGAGAAGAGAAGAGAAGAGGAAAGCAAGAAGAAAGAAGAAAGGAAAGATGTCCGCGATGGGAGGCTTCTCGCGCGCGGTCACGACCGTCGGACGTTCCGTGCGCAGGGCGCAGCTTCTGCGCCACACGCAGACGCGCAAGCTCAACATCCATGAGTACGCCAGCATGCAGGTGATGAAGGAGTACGGCGTGCCCACCCCCAAGAACAGCGTCGCCACCTCCGCCGAGGAGGCGCAGAAGATCTACGACGCCGGCGAGCTCGGAGAGGACGTCGTCATCAAGGCGCAGGTCCTCGCCGGCGGCCGCGGCCGCGGCACCTTCAAGAACGGCTTCGAGGGTGGCGTCCAGATGGTCTCCAAGAGCGAGGAGGCCAAGGATATCGCCAGCAAGATGCTCGGCCAGCTCCTCGTCACCAAGCAGACCGGTGAGGAGGGCAAGCCCTGCGAGCGCGTTCTCCTCATGGAGCGCCTCAAGCTCAAGCGCGAGACCTACTTTAGCATCCTTCTCGACCGCTCGCACGTCGGCGTCACCCTCGTCGGCTCCCCTGCCGGTGGCATGAGCATTGAGGACGTTGCGGCCGAGACCCCCGAGAAGATCTTCACCGAGAAGGTCGACATCATGAGTGGTCTTCAGGAGGAGCAGGTCGACCGCCTCGCCAAGAACCTCGGCTACGAGGGCGAGGCCCACGGCAAGGCCAAGAAGGTCATCCAGTCGCTCTACGATCTCTTTATCAACTGCGACTGCACCCTCGTCGAGATCAACCCCCTTGCCGAGACCGAGTCCGGTGACGTCTTTTGCTGTGACGCCAAGCTCAACTTCGACGACAACGCCGAGTTCCGCCAGGAGAAGATCTTCGCCTTCCGCGACCGCAACCAGGAGGACAAGCGTGAGGTCGAGGCCTCCAAGTACGACCTCAACTACATTGGCCTCGACGGTACCGTCGGCTGCATGGTCAACGGTGCCGGTCTCGCCATGAGCACCCTCGACATTGTCACCCTCCACGGCGGCAGCGCCTCCAACTTCCTTGATCTCGGTGGCGGCGCCACCAAGGACGCTGTGCAGAAGGCCTTTGAGCTTCTCAACGACGACGACAAGGTCAAGTCCATCCTCGTCAACATCTTTGGTGGTATCATGCGCTGCGACATCATCGCTGAGGGCATGGTGGCCGCTGCCAAGGAGATCGGTCTCGAGAAGCCCCTCGTCGTGCGCCTCAAGGGCACCAACGTGGAGAAGGCTCGCGAGATCCTCGGCAACTCCGACGTCAAGCTCACTATGCTCGACGACCTCGACGAGGCCGCCGCCACCGCCGTCAAGCTCGCTGCCTAAACAGCTCGCGTGCACCTCACTCCTGTAGCAGAGCAAGCCAGCCAGCCAGCGAGCCCGCCATTACGCGCGCGAGAGAGAGAGGGAGAAAGAGAATATAAGGAGGCCGCAGGCGCCGCCGGCGCAATCGCACGCGCCCGCACCTCTCCATCTTTCCTTCCTCTCCCCCTCGTCGTTTCTGTTCCGGGCCTCTCACGAAAGACAGACAGGCCATGCCAGACCAAGGTCGAGCAACTCAAGAGAGAAGAAGTACGTACGCACGCACGCAAGAGAACAAGACGCGAGCTCGCTGCCGCGCCGCGCTGCAGCCGGCAGCGGTTGGCCTTCTCTTCTTCCCCCGATCGACGATACATACACCCAGCCTAACTAAAGAAAGATACCCAGATCTGTCAATCCTCTTGGGCAAGCTCATCCTGGGGCTTTGCTCCTCTTTTCAGCGAGGGCGGCCGTAGCCTAGCTGCGCTGCGCGACGGCGACGGCAACGTCGGCCCGTCCAGCGATCGACTCTGCCGCCCTGATTCCAACATGCGCAGGCATCTTGGAAGGCCCAGCGCCAATTCGCGGATCTCCACGGGCTGGCCAAGGAAATCCGGACCCGACGCCACGCGTCATGGCTTGCCCTCGGTGTCGTGGTTGCTGTTGCTTGCTGAAGCTTGCTTGCATTTGAGCTTGTTTGCATTTGAGCTTGCTTGGTTGGCACGGCATGATGACATTCCCCATCCACGTTATTTGCAACTTGAAAGGAACAAGTCAGGGGCCTTGCTGGTGACGGGGTCTGAGGTTGGACAAACACCTCGCAGGTTCGCTTGCACCGCCAGGGAGACAACAACGACGATGGCGAGCACAACATGGTGAACCAACCCATTCATGGGAGGAGTGATGATTTTTGATGGGATCATATACAATAGGAGATTTTACCTTTTAGGCCTATGCACCACATATACTACACTGCAAAGAGAGTCGCGGGGAAGCGGGCCTCACAGGATGCAGACGAGTCGCAGACTCACGAGGAGGTAATCCGTGGACCAGGCGTCCAGGCCGCCTCGCCCTGCGTCCGTCCGCCCAACCACTGCCACGCACCGAGGTCGACGCGCTGCAAAAAAGGATCCTCAGACACCAGCGTCTCGAAAGAGACCCCCGAGCGCAGCCGGTGCGCAAAGTCCGGACAAATGTCAGGGTAGCGCACGTGGCCACCAAGCCACTCATAAAACTCCAGGTCCAAAGGAACATAGACACGGCCTCCATGCGTCCGCAAGAGACGTTCCACGTGCATGTGTCCAGAATCGTGAGCGATGGACACGGCCGTGGCGTTGCGTCCACTCACAGCCGCACACTGCGACGAAGGCGGCACGCGCGCGTTGACGTTGGCGCCCGCGTCCAAAAGGCTCTGAGCAACCTCGATATTTTCCATGTGGGCCGCCAGCATCAGTGGCGTCGAGCCGTACTCAACGTCAATCGTCACGTCCGGGTCCGCACCAAGAGCCAGCAATAGACGAACCGTGGACAAGTGGCCAGCCACGCAGGCGCCCGCCAGGGGAGTTACCATGAGTTCCTGCCACACCATGTTCACGTCCACGACGCCAGAGCTGATGAGCGAACGCACGGTCGAGTTCTTTCCCTGCACGCACGAAACGACAAGCGCCTCGAGCGCCGAGGCACCAGAGCCAATGAGCAGCTTTGCGACATCGTCGAATCCGAACGAGCACGCACACAACAATGTAGAGTCCTCGTCCGAGGTGCGATCCATGGGATCGGCGCCTGCCGCCAGCAAACGCTCCACACACGCGTAGTTGCCAGACTCCACTGCAAAAATGAGCGCCGAAATGCCCTTGCCACGGTCCCGAAAGATTGAGTCATCCTGAGTACGGTCCTCGAGGTTTGCGCCGCGTCTGATCAGTTCGTCGAGAATTTCGACGTGGCCATTTCTCGCAGCCCACATGAGCGCCGTCATGCCAGACGACCCACGAATCGAAATCAAAGGCTTTGTCGCGTTCTTACGACGACGTTCTTCGAGTTTCTGCCGACGTAATTGGATCCGCGAGAGACTCTGTGTCCTACTGCTGATGCTGCTGCTATTGCGTGCGCCATTCTGTGCCGCTACGGGCGACGCATTCGTGCGATGGGGCTGCCGTTTGTTTCGATTACTTGCTGCGTCGTCATCGCCAGCCAGAGAACTGATGTCTTTCTGCATGGTTGCCGTTTGCGAGCCGCCAGAGTTGGCGACGTGAGCAGCATTTTCGTTGTAGCCCGGCGACAGCTCCAACAAAGAAGCGCCCTCACTGTGTACATAAGATCGTTGCTGCATCGCGAGTCTCTTTTTCGCTGCCTTCTCTTCGTCATCTTCGCGAAAAAGCCTGAGGACCTCTTCGAGGTTTCCTTTCATGGCGGCGTCGACAATGGCTGGGCGCTGCCATTCCTGGCACGATGCTGCGACTTTGTCACCATCCGTCCAGCACAAAAGTCGAAAGCAGTACGTATGATTGAAGATCATCGCCATGTTGGACGGATCCCACCCTTGGCGATTGTTCTGGTCGAGGTAATCCACGTCGACCATGGCCTCCGCCATGAGCATCTTGATGATGTCGGGCTGATTGCTTGTTGCCGCGATATGAAGCGCATTGTTATTGTCGACATTTGACGTCTGCAGCAGCAGGTCGATCCCAATAATGCGAATCAGACCTTGCGCCACGAGCACATTGCCATGTTCTGCGGCCGAGAGCCAAAAGGACTCGAGCGCCGCAGGCATGCGCCCATCCTCGTACCGCTGGAGACGCCGACATGAAAGCACCACCATTTCGAGCGCAATGTCGAAAAGACCGCACTCTGGCACAGACGGAGGCGCTTGCTCTGCCAGAAGATCAAAGACAAGCATGATTACGGGCTGCCACCACGTCTGGCTGACCCGATACATGTCCGGATCAAAGTGGCCGATGAGCAGATGCTCGACACAGCTTTCAACACGTGCACGCAATTCAGGAAGCTTGGTCAGGTCCAAAAGTCCTCCGTCAGCCTTGCGCGCGTCTGGCACCGAAGCGCGCCGCGCTTTTGGTCCATGGCGCCCGAATCGCCTTCGACCCAGGTCCGAACTCACGACAGAGCGACTTCGACGGCGGGACCATCGGCCCGGTTCCGGCGATGAGCCGGCGCCGGTGCCGCCAGCGGCACCGGTAGCCATGTCCGTGACAACTGGCGGGGGTCGCAATCCTGTCGAAGGCTTCGCGCGAGCATCGCGCTCCTCCTCTTCTTCCTCTTCCATCATTTGCACGTCCTCAACGTGGCCCTCGTCGTGATTTGCGGTCATCTTGTGGTCCGTGACAATGTCGAGCAGCGCGTTGGCAATGTATTCGGCTGCAAGGTGCTCTTGCAAGGACAAATGCAAAAACGCAAGCTTGCCGGGCTCAAAGGTCGGCGACCGGTACCGGTAACGAACCCGCGAGCGCGGCGGACGCGACAAGTCTCGCTGATGCTGGCGCTGCTCGAGGGTGCTTTCCTCGACAAAGTCCTCGTGATCTTCAATTGTAAAAATGGGCGCCCTCTGCGACTCGATGCGCGCCATGAGGTCACGCATGGCGAACTCTGCGCCAATTGCGTCGCTGCAGCGCTGCGCAGCGACATCGAAGTCTCGGAGACGGATCGAGCGCGTTTCGCGTTCATGCGTTGAGTACGCGACGGCCTGAAGAAGTTCAAGTAACATGGGGTCGACCTCGTCAAATGACTTGAGCATGTGAGAGGGGAATTCGATCGCAAGTCCGTGCATGTTCCGCCGAGGATATACATGGACAGTCTTGGCTGCGCCCGGGCTCCTGCACCCTACTTGGCGGTGGGCTGGCGAACGGCAGCTTGTTTTTGTTTTTCGCTCGATGGGCTCCCAAAGAAGAAGCTTGACGATGGCGCGTCGAAATAGATCGATCCGCGAATAGGGTGCCGTGAGACTTACACCAGGGCAAGGCTGCTTGAAATGGGCTTCGAGTGTCTTGTTGTGCACATCCCGTTCTATTGATCGAGAAACCGGATCCCATATTTTACGATGATACGCTGAATCCTCATTTGTTTCCGGCCCAAGCGGCACCGGCACTTGCGCTCCATTTGGCTGCATGGCCAGAATCACTCGTGGCTCGCCTGCCCACATGGCCATTGGCTCGCCACTCCAGGTAAATTTAGACGTGCGCGATCCCGCTCCGTCCTCGCGCTTTAAGACTGATAAGCCATCCTCGGGATCTTTCACATCTTCTTCTTCTTCTTCTTCTTCTTCTTCTTCTTCTTCGTTGTCGTTGTCCCCGACTTGATCGCCGCTAACACTGGCCGATTCTTTGCGCTCGCACGCCAAGCCGGCACGTGTTGGCGTGGCAAGTTTTGGGAGCGCGCCAAAGTCTTCGTCGACTTCGTGGAGAACGCTAATGAGGAGACTGAGAGCCAGAGGGTTTTTGCGAAAGGTCTTGTACCGGGGACGTTGGATCTCGGCGTGGAGCCAGTCAGGGAGCTGGGCCTTGCGCGCAAAGAGAACGGATCCAGGTGTCCCGCAAAGGCGGTGCGTGAGCATCGATTCGGCAAGTTCCGTCGTCAGAGGTCGCATGCGCAAGATGGTAAAGCCCATTTCGTAAAAGGATGTGCGATGCGCTGCTTCTCTATCTCCGAATCGTGCCGTCACGAGAATACGTAGCTTTGGTGCATTTGTTGTGAGGTGATCAAGGTATTTCACAAAGACGGCAATGCTTGCATCGCTGACCGCTTCGTCGAGAGCGTCAAGGAGGATCCAGGCTCGACAACGCCTGATGAGATCGCAAACAAATTGGGCGCGCTTCGTCTCGGCGGCATACTTGGCCTCAAAGAAGGAGCCTAGAATGTCATCGTCGGACGAGAGTTGCTCGGTCTCGATGAAGGCCGTCACGTCTGCAAGACTGAGAACGAGGGGTACAAAAGCTTGGCTTTCGGCGCCCCGGACAACGTCTTGCTTGGTGGCGCAAAGAACTGCCAGGTGCTTGATGAGCATCGTTTTGCCGCTCGAGGGTCCTCCTAGAATCACAATTCTCCTGTTCGATCGCATGTCGAGGTCGCTTGGGAAGATGCGCATGGCGGCCTCAAAGAAGACCGGCGCGAGCGCGTCCTCCGCATCGTCGAGGCTCGTCTTTCTCGTGAACTTTCGCGCCCTCCGCGCGGCACGGCGGGCCTCGTAGATTTGTCTGGACTCGTTCTGGTCGTAAAGCCTCTCCTCAACGGTGGTGAGCACGAGCTTCTGGCTGTGCTCCAGGATGTCGAGGCGCTCGCTGCTGAACGGGTCGACGAAGGTCCCGTGCTTGGCCGACACCTCCGCGAGCGCGCGGCGCGCGAGCTGCGCCTTGCTCATGCTGTCTGCACGAGCAGGGCGCCCGGCGCGCGGCGCGCTCCTCCTCCCGCACGCGCAGCTCGCCGCGCCCTGCGTGCCTAGGCGTAGTTTCGTGTGACGTTGGGGAATTGCTTTCCGCGCGCAAAGCTTCTCCGTCTCGAGACCTTGCACATACGCGAGCTCGACGTCGGGGACGACGGCCAGCACCTGCAGCTCGCGAGGACGCGGACGAGCGCGTACGGCAAAGCGAGCATGCCCGGGTATATACGTACAAGCTCGAGAGGAGGATGGATGGATCGACGACGGTCGTTGGTCACAAGTATCATAAGGGCTGGCTGGCTGGCTGGCTTGCTGGCTTGCTTGCTTGCTTGTTGCGAGCGAGGAGACTTTTCTGCGCCTCGAAGATGGCTTGGCTTGGCTTGGCTTGGCTTGGCTTGGCTTGGCTTGGCTTGGCTTGGCTTGGCTTGGCTCGGAGACCTGCGGCCTGCCGAAGGGCGATGGCGGAGCTCGAGGTTCTGGGCTTCGATCGATCGAGGGAGTCCGCCGGTCAAAGAGGACGGACGCCCCAGGAAGATGGGCGGCCGACTCCTCTGCACAAAGAGAGGAAGAGAGCAGCACAACGTGCACGGATCGATTGCATAAAAGGGAGAAACGCTTCTACGGCGAAAGGGCCGAGGCCGAGGGGAGGGGGGCCGATCAACGACGTCCGTGAAGAACAAACGCAACGGCGTCCGATGGTCGGCGACCTTAAAAGCGACGAGTGCCAACGTCAAGCGAGGAGAATATAAATGAAGCGGAATAGGTAAAAGGGTGAAGAGCGTGGGATAGGCCTAGCTAGTCCTTGTGAGTGGGAGACAATCAAGATACAAAAATCATCTTGTGCAAGAGGGATGGCTTCGCGAGATTTGGAAAAGGTGTTCGGTGTGTGGCTCCTCGTGCCTTACGATTCACCACATCCAAATATTCCCTTTTCCCCTCCCCCCTCTTCTTCCCCTCCTTTTTCGCAGGATCTTGATCAAAAACTTACTTCAGCAGAGAGGCTGCATCGCGGCCATCCCTTTGTTCGTTTCCCTCCAAACCAACGTGTCGCAGCAAGCAGCACAAGTCGTGTCGTGCGTCGGGCCTTCGCCATGATGTCGGCAAGGCCATCCTTGCTTGCTTCAAGCTCGTCATCAATCAACCGTGCGCTACAACTTGAAGTTCAAGATACTATGCTCTACTTTACCGGCCACCACGACGAGCGAGGCCCAGCAGGAGCAAGCAAGCAAGCAAGCAAGCAGGGGAAGAAGAGCAAAGAGGCTCGGCCAGGCTCTGGCGCGGTCGCGCGGGCGATCGATCGATCGATCGAGCGAGCGGGCGGGCGGGGAGGACGCGCAATGGAGGCAGAGAAGCTCGGGGCCCTGCCGCTGCAGAGACATTTGCTGCTCGAAGTCTGCGGCGCCATCTCGGTGCGGAACCTTCGGGTGCCAGAGGGGTTTTGCCAGGCAGCGGCGCTCCCGGACGTCTTTTGCGAACTCTGGCGCGGCGAGCAGCTCGTGTACCGAACCGGCCTAGTGCGCAGGTCGCTCAACCCGACGTGGACGCTGCGGTCACGCGTAGCCAAGACAGTATGGCCTGAGATCGGCCCTTGCCAAGGCGCAGACCCGAACGCCTCCTGGAAAGCCCCGCTGACGCTACACGTACGGGCATTAACGAATCCCCATGGCAGCGCCTCGGATGAGGGCATGGACGCCTTCCCTTACCACCATGAAGACGTCCCTGAAGACGCGCGATGCGCTACAATCTTCGAACGTGAAATCGTCATGAGCAAGCTCCAATCCACGGGGCGAAGCACAACGGAGCTGCACCGACTCGATATAAAGTCGCCTAACGAGGTCATCCTTGGCGTTTGGCCTGGAAGACTCACCGAGGAAATAAGTGTGCCAGATTCTGTTGAAAACGGCAAGACTTCTCATAAACCAAGTGTACAAAGCAACAATACGTCCGCTTATTCGCAGGCGTCAGAGCCTGTTGAAAATGGGAAAGATCCTGTATCTCAAGAGTTTTCCTCGTCTTCGACGTCACCTTTCTGGGCACTTGGGGTGCGTAAAGGCGCAGCCCGCGCAGGCTCGAGCCTACTAGCCTATCGATTACACGCCGGCGCGCAAGATGTGGCAATCATCACCACCTCGAACAGCAAGATCCCGGACAAGGACGAGGTAGCACAGGCACTTGGCGGTGTCCACGTGTATGATAAGCTTTTAGGAACCGTTCGCGACTTGCTAAACAAGCAACGTGAGATGCGTGAGGTAGAGAATGCATTGGTAGAAGTGGTCGCTCGCAAGGCTGCGGCGCTCCGCGGCAATGTAGCGGACACCACGCATAGACGTCGATTGCAGAGGCTTGTTGGTCAAAAGGCGGCCCTTGCGCGAGCGTGCAAAGAGAAACGAGATTCGCTTGCAGCGCGACGGGACGCGCTGCAGCGAACGCTCGACGCTTTGGGTAAAGCACAAGACAGCGTGATCAAAGCCAATGAAGAGACTGATCCTACGGCAAAAGCCGCAGAAGCGGAACAAGTTGCACGGCGTGCCTTGGCCAAGGAGCGAATTCTCACGCGGGTGCATCGTATTAGCATTCTTCGTGCTCTGCTGCGAATATACCCCTTGCAAGAACGAAATACGGATGCAGGCGTCTGGGTGTATACGATTCGGGGGATGCAGGTCCCAGCTACACCCATGGACCCGGCGCTCCTCGGTTCTTATGAGGAGGAGCAGGTGTCTACCGCGCTCGGGTATCTGGCTCACTTTGTAAGTCTCTTGAGCAAGTACGTGGACATCCCATTGCGGTACCTGCCACTACCGCACAGTAGTTCGTCAACGATATGTGACCCTCTGATCGTGTGTGCCGAGACGCCGCACGAGCCCATGTCACGTGCAGCACATCACCAGGTGAGCGGGTCCTCTTCATTTCCGCAACACATATTCGGATCTGCGAGCGGGCGTCTCGGCCGCGTAGTTGCGCGTCGGGCGCTGAGTAATGGGACTTTTCCATTGCACTGGAGAGACCTGAAAAAGACGCTCCGGCCACGATTCACGCAAGGCGTTGACATTCTCGCGCGCGACGTGCAGCTTCTCGCCTTTGTGCATGCCTTTCGCGCAGGCTCCGCCTCGCCCTCGCCGCGCCAGCACATGATCGCGCAGCTCAAGGACATCTTTGATGAGTTTGGCCCGCGTGTCAGCCACGCCAGTGCGATCAAGTCCTCTTCCTCCTCCAACCCGCGATGACGCTCTTTTATCCGACCCTTCCCACGATGTAAAACGCGGTGTGGCGTTTTATCACCACCTTCTTTTCTTCGTCACCTTTTGCCGAAAGTGCACTAGGCCTACGGCTTCTTTCTCCTTGACGGCTTCCCCCATCTTTCAACATTTGTCTAGGCTATAGGTACGTAGTAGGCCAACTATCCTCATCACCCACCCACCCATCATCACCATGATTATCACCAACCATCATCTTCTTCTCCTCCTCCCCCTCCTCCCTCTTCATCATCGCCGCCATCTTCTCCTTCGCCCTCCCCGCGCCTTCCTGTCTTCCTCACTTGTCGCCCTTGATCAGTAAAGAAGGAGAAGCAGAAGAAGGAGAAGAAGACCTTGACGAAGAAGAAGAAGAAGAAGAAGGAGGCGCACGCCGGCCCAGTGACGTGCACGCGCTGGACGCCGGCTGCACGTGCCGCGCCGCACGTACGTACCTCGCGCAAACGCGATCGCCGGCAGCGCGGGCGGGCGGCAGGCGAGCGAGCGAGCGCGCGCGGCGCCGTGCGCGAGGGAGGCAGCGCGCGCGGCGGAGTCGGCGGAGACGGCGGAGATGGCGGAGATGGCCGTCTTGGACGGCGAGGAGGACGAGGAGCAGAGGACGCCCGAGGAGGACGAGGTGAGGGCGCTCGAGGAGGACCTCGCGCGGCTGCGCGAGGTGGACGCGCTGCTGGAGCGCGTGAGCAAGGAGCCCGGGTCGAACACGGCAGGCTACGTGGAGGGCTCCGAGAGGAACCTCCCCGTGGCGGCGGCAGGGGCCGTGCAGCTCTTTTGCGCGACGCAAGTCCGGCCGGGCCTGGGGAAACTGTTCGCGTGCTTGACGCCCGCGCCGTCGGGGCGCTCGCAGGCTGGCTCCGTGAACAGCAGCCGCACGTCGCTGCGGAAGAGCTTCTTAAAGCGCAAGTCGCAGAGGCAATACGCGAGTCCGGAAGAGACCGCCGCCGCGCTCGGGCGGCTTCGCGCGAGCACCTCAGGCGGCTCGAGCCAGCCGCTCGACGCGAACGACTTTTGCGACAGATGCGCGTCCCTGCTCGACGAAGACGGCACCTGCGCGCGATGCGGCATCGTGCCGGACGAGACCTCGTCCTCTGGCGACTTGGAGCTCGAAAATATGGTTCACTCGCGTCTCTCGGTCTCGCGACGCACGCGCATGCGGCGCGCGACGCTCGCTAAATTCGAGAACGCTGCGCGCCGCCGCGTCAACACAATGGATGCTGGCTTTCGTCGACGACTCGAGGAGGCGCGCAAAACGTTTCAGGATGAAAATGCGCAACGCCGGCTCAACCGCGCCAAGACGCTGCGACAAGGGTTTTTTAGCGGCGAGAGCATGCACGAAATGCTCGATGCCTTCCGCGCCGCGAACATTGAATCTGACGTGTTTTCCGAGCTACGGCGCGAGGAGTCGCCGAGGAGGCACCATCGCGGGTCCGTTGCCCAGTCGAGCTTTGGCACCGAAGATGTGGTGGACATCCCCGAGGAGGACGAAGAGCTGTACAATCGCGACATTGATGAGTACCTTGCCGAGTCTCTGGAACGCATGAAGCGCAACAAGGCGCTCATGGCCAAGGGCGAAAAACAGCTTCATGTGGCGAAGATCAAACACATCAAGGTCCTTCGCAACAACTTGCTCACAGAGCAGGCCAAGCTCATCGCCAATGTCCGCGCGCAGAGCAAAGCTGTCATTAAGGGTCTCCGCAAGCACGTGGCCGAGCTCAACAAGAGCATCATGAAGAAACTCCGCGAAGAGGACGACGTCGATGGTGAGGACGACGCCAGCGCTGCGGCCAAGGCGTACTCGAGGTCCGTGTCAAGGGCCGCGGCCGATTCGTCTGGCGGAAGGTCGACCGGTGGCGAGGGCGACGAGGAAGATGAGGATTTCGAGGGGTTCTATGATCAGCATCGCAAGCGCATCAACATGGCGCAGCAGCTCTTGCAGCAGCGCTTCGAGGCTCGTCTGGACAGGCTCCAAGAGGAGCTGGCAACGACCATGAGTCATCTCAACGACCTCGAGCTTGAGCAGTACTATCCCAAGTCGATGAATTGGAAGGTGCGGCTCAATTCGGGCGACGGCATGTTCATTGGCATGCGCGATGTCGACCTCGAGCTTTTGGATGCTGACGTGGAAATGATTGGTGGCGCCGAGCTCGGCACGGTGGAAATCAATGTCACCAACATTGAGGCTGTGGTCGGCATCTATCAGTTCTCTATTGATGGAAGCACCGTGCAGTCCAAGCTGCTGCGCGGTCTCTTGACACCAACTGTGAACCGCCTCGACCTCAACATCAAGGGTACATGGCGCATCAAGCTGCGTTTCCAAAAGGGCGAGGAAAATGCCGACCATCGGCCCATGTGGATCAAGGAAGGCAGCGAGTTCAAGTTGGAGCTCACAAAACACATGTCCGGCGCCAGTCTCGTGCGTCTGCCCGATCGTGTTGTGCGCTGGCTCACAACGCAGCTCATCCCACAAGTCATGTCGAACGCGGTCATGCTGAGTTTGCCGACGCGTCTTGGCGCTTTCTTCAGGAATCCGCCAAACTCCTTGCGCCTTGATGGAAAAATCAAAATGCGCGGCGAGATCCCGCCGCGCGTCTGGACGGCACCCTTGGTTGCGCCGACGGCGTCTGCCGAATTGGCTCGTCGCGCAATGGGACTCACAAGCGACGAGGCGGTGCTCCTTGACCTTTTGTTGCGAGGTGATCTGGCCACGACGGCAGGGTTTCATCGCAAGGCCGTCAGCATCTACCGATTGTACAAGTGGCGTCTTCAGTACGCGTCAATTCCCCTCGCTCGCCTGGAAAAAATTCTTGGCGAAGTCGAGAGCGATAAGAACTTGCAGGCCCACGTAGAAAACGCAGAACTCCTGAGTCCGCCGAGCGGCTGGCTGTTGCAGCTCGTCAACCGTGTCTGCGAGCTTGCGCGCAAGCCCGTCTCGTTCGACCTTGAAATTCACGGCGTCGAGGCTGACATCAACGTTCAGCAAATGATCGCCATTAGCACCGGCATGTATTTGGACGGTCTCGAGCACGAGGCCGAGGTCGCGCTTGGTCGCCGCGCTAAGCTCGCCGCCGAGAAGAAAGTCAACGACGCCAAAGCCAACGTCGCAAACATTGAACGCGTCGTGCAAAACACCGCTGCCCTGCTCTCGGACAGAGTGTCTCTGGACTTGCGCGCTGGTCTTACGGGCGGATTGACGTCCGGGATCATCATGATGCACATTTCGAACTTTATGGCCCAGCTGCTCCTTCCTGCCGATTTCGAGTGGCAGCAACTCCTTGGTGAGGCGCGGATCACGTCCAGGGGATACAATCTCACCATCAAGGGCCAGAGTGGGCCGGGCGAGGAGGAATACACACTCAGCGCCAACCACCAATTTGTTGATCCGGAGGAGTACCCATTCGCGACGCCGCCCGGGGAGGACGCTCGCGCCACAATCCGGAACCTTCAATTGAATCTCTTTCCCAATGGGGCTCGCTCGGGAACCGTGCGCCTTGCTGCCGAGACTGTCCGTGCTTCTCTGTACATGGCCACCTTGGGCGAGGCCACCTTCCCGTTGCCGGACGAAGAGACTGCAACTTTGGCCGGGTCCGTTCATACGAGATCAAGCGTGGGCGAGCGCGATACTTCCTTTGGCAAGGATGACGAGACGGACGAAAAAGTGGAAGAGCTCTTGCAGCGCTCGCGCACGCTCGTTTCAGGTCTTTGGTCCCGCTATGAGGCTACGCAGGCCGATCTGCATCCGGAGGCGGAACAGCCAAGACAAATTGAGCACCCGACTCTACCAACGTTCATGACGAGCGAGAACCATGACCTGTTTTTTGATATCCGGGGTCTCAAGATTGAGGCTGTGCGAGAGACGGGTTCGGACCACAAGGAGACGATTCGGGTCACGGTGCGTCCGAGCTCCGAGGATCTTGATCCAGGTGTGGTCGTTGCTGCAGCGCACTTGCGCTTCACGCTGTCCGAGGTATTCGACTAAATCACCACGAGGCTTTCTTAGCTGGGCAGCAATGTGCTTCTGTTCGTGGCCTTCACCTTTCCCCCTTTTTTTTCCTTTTTGTCTGTCACTGCCGTCACCATCTTCATTCATCAACATCACCACCAGTTTGTTTTCTCAAATGTAGAATTTCCGTAAAATTTGATTATAGGGTTCCTTGTGGGGCCTGCGTGCATGCCGACCACAAGTGGCATAGCGGGCGGGCGGGCGGGCGGACGAGTGAGCGTGTAAACAGAATAGCAAACATTTGCGACAAAGAAAGAGTTCGCTAAAAGAGGCGTTGCGCTTGCTTTACGTTCATCTTTGGCACGAATGAAAGAGTTCGTCGTCCTCAATCCTTCATGGATTTTGGACGCTTGTCTCGCATTCTACGCACTCTGTTTGCTCGCGTGTCACCACGTGAGCAATGAGCATGTTCTCCAGAGACGGCCTTGCGAATATGGAATGCTACAGCTCAACTCCTAGAGGAGGAGTTTTCTGAAGAAGAAGGATGAATTTGTGAAGTCGCCCATCCCGGTGCTGCCCCCATTACCAAGCCGTGGTGGCGCAGGGAAAGTTTTGCAGTAAAAAGCATTGTCAGGATCGATGAAATGGAAAAGAATGAAAAGGAAAGAAAAGGTGCAGCGAGTTTTCGAACAAGATTCACTCGCGAACTTGAGCACCAAATTATTGCTCACACAGAACGTTGCGTATTTCTCTCAAAACACAACGTGTTGCTGCTTCTGCGTGGTGAAATGTGGTGTGGTGAGTCTGTCGGTGCGTCTGTTGCGTGCGAGTCTGGCCGTACGGTTCGCCGAGCTGATAGCAAGCCAGTGTGTCAGCCAGCTGGCTACTCTGTCGGGAGAAGGACCGCCTGCGACAAGCTGGCGCAGTCCTTGACGGGGAGAAATTCGCAAATCCGCATGGCCACAACAACAGGAATGTTCTCGAAGCGCGAAGGGCAAGGCCCGCGCGTAGCACGAAGGTCGCACGCGGCAGTATTCGCACGAGAAATGGGCTGTGAAGCGAAAGTTCGGTTCTCACTGCTCCCAGCAGCCTCGAGACACTTTGGACTGGCTGCGGCGACACCACTCGCAATCGGCGCAAAGCGTCGTGCATCAGCATTTTCAGCAGCAAGGTTGGTTGGGGAGGATTTATTCCGAGGCGTCGCAGACATAGACGACGTGCGGAAACCAGGCGGCGCAAAGCCCGCAAAGTTAGTTGGTGTGCGCTTGACACGCCCTTGTTGAACGCGCAGCGCATTTCCCGGGGCGTTGGCCTGATTGAGCACAAGAGGCACAGATGGCGTGAACGCCCCAGCAGCTGCCACGGGGTCGGCGCTGGAAGAGTAGCTGCCTCCGATGACCTTGGGGTTCAAGCCCAGGCCAGGCGCAGCACCAGCGGATGTAGGCGAAGAGACCTTGCCAGCCACGGCAGCAAGGCCAGAAGACGAAGAGGGATGAGCGAGTGGGTCACCAAACTCAAAGGCGTGCTCATCGCCCATGGGAGACGATTGCGGCGTTGTGTCAGGCGTAGCTGTGACAGAAGAGATGGATCCCACTGATGTGTAGTCTTCCGGGTCCATACTAGCAGCTGAGACGGGGCTGTGCAGAGATGAAAAGACGCCGCTGCGCAGCGTGGGCATGACGATGCCCATTCCTCTACCACTGCTGCTGCCACTGCTGCTGCTGCTGGGGGTAAAGCCTTGGACTGCGCGCATCCGTGCAGCCAAGACGGCTGCTGAAGGTGGAGCCGGCGCAAGAGAAAAGTCATCTTCGACACCGGTACCATTGCCATCACCGTCGGTATGAAATCTTAGTTCGCCGGCCCGAGGACCATGACGCTGCACTTGGGTATCAACATGCGGCCTGTCAACGTTGGGCCCGTTCCAGTGCGGGCGGCGAACGACCGCAGGGTCATCTTCATGAGAGCTCGTAAGAGCTTCCGAAGAGTTCACGCGTTCGGGTTTCGGAATGAGCAAGTCCGCCTGAGTGCGGGGCGCCCGGCCCGACAAAAGCGTAGGCGGCGGCGGGGGAAGTCCCCCGCTCGGGCGCACCTCTGGCGAGGAAGATGGGGGAACTGAGGTGACCTCGGGACGCGAAAACGACAACGAGCTTGTCCCCGTGGGAGTCGGTGTCCTCAGCGTGTTACGAGGCGTAACGGGTGGGGTGACCGATGGTGTGACATTTCCGCTGCTGGCTGTGGGCGTGACGGGCTCGCTGTTGGAGACATACTTTGAGATTTTTTGCAACTCTCTTCGGCCCTCGGGCGTAGTGGTGAGTTTGAAGAGATCTTCGTCATTGCTGGCCTCGGCTGTGCGTACATGGTTGAGGCATTGGCTCCAGTTCGGGAAGAGCTCGTTGCATGCGCGGCAATAATACTTGGGCACGGAGCCGCCGCCACCTCCACCACCTCCGCCGCCGCCTCCATTCGTACCTCCGCTCCGCGGTGAGGGTTGCGTGGGATTCTCTACAATTTTGCTCGGTTTCTGGCTGCTTGGTGCCACCTTGCGGGAGCGACCCATCGCTTCAGTCGTATCTTTTGCACTCGCGAGCTCCTCTTGTTGTTGTTCTTGTTGACGTCCGGCTTCCTGCTGTTGCAGTCTTTCGGCCAGGCTCTCGCGGCTCGCGGACCACATCCAAATGCGCCAGGGCCGTCAAAACCCCTCTTGCCGCCCCGGACGCCGCCACAAGGGCGCGTGCGTCCTTTCGTGAGGTTTTCTTTTCTCGCGGTGATCGCGGTACAACGTGCAAACCTGCCAGCGTCGTCCACGCTGCTGCTCCCGCGAATGCAGCCAGGGGCTGTCGGAGCGCGACGTGACGTTTGCCAGGATGTCTGCTCCCCCCTACGAGACAGAACGAGACGAGACGAGACGAGACGAGACAACAAGACGAGGCCAGGCCAAGCAAACTAAGCGAACCTGCGAGCCTCGCACGCTCGCTCACTCACTCAGCTCGCTCCGCCGCCAAGAGCAGCGCCTCCTCGGGCCTCGGGCCGCGCGAGATCGCGGCGGCGCGGGCAAGCAAGGCCA
>KN805405.1:241200-265993 GCA_000818945.1 Schizochytrium sp. CCTCC M209059
AGGGGGGATTTGGACGATGCAGCTGCCCGCCGCGCCAGGCAGATCGACCCGGGCGACGAGACCGACCCCGAGCGGAGCGCGCGCCGCCCCGCCTGCCTCCCGCCTGCCTCCCGCGCGTCGCGCTCAAGCACGCACGCAGCCGTGCCGCAGGCGTCGGCCTCGCGCGGCGTCGCGGCTCTGCTCTGCCCCGCTCTGCTCTGCTCTGTTCTGCTCCGCCGCGCGGGCTCGAGGCGGGCTGGGCTGGGCTCGCCTGCCTCGCCTGCCTGCCTGCCTCTGCCCGCGCCGCAAGTGGGCTATGGCGCCGCGCGCAAGTCGGCTATGGCGCCCCGCGCAAGTGGGGAATGCCGCCGCGCAAGTCGGCCCCGCCGCGCCCCGGGCCCCCGTTCCGCGCGTTCCAACCGCGCGGCCGCCCCGCCCTGCTTGCAAATAGCGGACCGCGCCGCCGTTCTTTTGTACGTTCCGCGCGCGTTCCGGGGATGTGACGCGGCCCGCGAAGCCCCCCCCGAGGGAAAAAAACGAGCTGTGGGGCTAGTCACTAAACGGCGCGCGTCGGGCGGGAGAGGGAGGATCACTGCATCTGAGAAGCTCTGCATGATGCGCAGTGTATATGAGAGGAGGGGGGCATGAGTTTAAGGATGAGGCAATGGGGGGAGAAAGACTGGGGCACAGAATGCGAGTGGAGGAGGAAGAAATGGAAGCATGTCTCTGATACTTGAAAAGTTAGTGGGGTTGGTTGGGGACTGAAAATGGATGGGGCGGAAAGCTATTTGTGACGGCGGGGTGGGGAAAGGCCAGTCGATAGGACGTGTCAAGGGTGTCTAGTGTAGATAGCCACGTGCGCACTGACGCTGCCCCAAAGGTGGGTTAAAACTTACAAGAACTGTATATACGATGTTATTAATGCAGTCAATGTCTGGGTCTGGTGAGGAAAGCACGTTCCCCAGCGCGTGCCCCAACAGTTGTAGCCAAGGATATACCAGATAGTCAAGAATAAATGCTACTAACGATTGCGCTTGATTCGTTCGACATCAGCGATGATGCGCAAAAGGCCTTGCTGGCAGATTTTCATTTCACTTCGACTTTCAAAAGACTAATTGACATCACATTATGATAATCAGCGGTATCGTAGCAGTTGTATCAGCTGCCGCATGATTTTGCCATTTTTACATTCTTGCGGCTCTGCTTGGTGCTCTGCTTGGTGCTCTGCTTCTACTATTGCTTCTGCTCTGCGCTGCTCAGTGAAGCAAGCTTTCTTTCTGTCAGGCCGCTCGACCCCATATTCCAGCAGAAAGAGGGGGGGCGGCAGGGCGCTGCTTCCCAAGTCTAGTACGTAAGACTTGCAAGATACATGTCCACCGACAGAATAGCATCTTGCTCGCCGCGCTGCAGCTTGTTCAAGTCCAAGACCTGTGTACAAAGATCCTGCACGGTGTCATGACTGTGGGTAATGACAAGGACAGTCTTGTCCTGCAGAAAGTCCTTGAGCGATCTCGTCACGACTGCCCGCATGACCGGATCCAGGGCGCTCATGCACTCATCCAAGAGCACATACCAAACGTGCTCGCGACAGAGCAGGCGCGCCATTTGCAGGCGCTGAGCCTGGCCTCCGCTTACCATGCGCTCCGAGGTCAGCTCTGTGTCGAGACCTTGGCGCAGCGAATGGACCCATGCATCGAGACCCAGCTGCTCGAGAACAGCCCAAATTTTAGCATTGTCGGGAGGGCTCGCGTTGCCATACCAAATGTTGTCGCGGATGCTCCGCGCAAAGAGCTTGGACTCCTGACTGACATAGCCAAGAGACGCGCGGATTGTGTGCTGGGTGGACTCATCGAGACGAAGACCACCAAACCGGATTTGGCCAAGGTACGGAAGAAGACCGGACGCCGCGCGAAACAACGTCGACTTGCCCCCGCCACTTTCTGCCACGATGGCCATCGTGGCACCATGGGGAATCGTAAAGGAGATGTTGGAAACCGCGGGGCGATCGGTCTGGGGATACTGCACCGTAACCTGATAGAATTCGAGCGAGCCAGGGCGCACGCAAACATCATCGCTGGCCACGTCATCATCAAAGTGTCCGTCTCGAGGCTTATAATTTGTTCGGAGCGCTCGTTGCACAGTGTTGAGCGCAATTTGGTATGCTGTGTCGCTCTCACTCGTGAGTGCGATACGGTTGAAGCTCTTGTGACTCTCCTCGAGGAGAAGAACAAACGCCATGAGAGAAAATAGTGTGTTGACGGCCTCAGCAAAACCCTCTTCTGCGTCAACGAGCGATCGCGCGTAGAGCATCGTCGCAATAGGCATGACGATCATGATAAAGATCACGACAAAGGTGGTCAGAAAAAAAATGTCGAGATATGCTGGCGTCCAACGAAGATGCTGGAAATTCCTTGGTTTGAAGCAAGTTCTTCTCGACGCTGTTCATGTTGTGCATTGCTACAATGTCTGCATTGCGAAGTATGTCGAGAATCAGCTCATTCACGTCTTGAATGTACGCCTTGCGGCGAGTGTTTGGTTCCTTGAGAAGATAAGATCGCATAAAGAACTCTGCAAATAGCACACAAACTACAAAGGCAAGAGCGAGCAGCATGAGCTCCCAGAAGAGCACCATGCAGACGATTATGACCATGCCGATATTGTACTTTTCTCCCATGCGCTGGAACTTGGTCCGTGCCTCGTACTCGAAAAGAACTGAGATGTGCTCAAGGATAATGGCCGGGCTCTCGTTTTGGGCTTGCTGCAAATGTGAATTGAGAGTCGAGTCGAGCAGCGACATGCGCCGTTTACGTGCCATCTTGCTTGCAAGATTCAGTGCAGCGCTTTGGCTATACGCAGCACCAAGAGCTACCGGTATCATGGACAGCAGAGCGATGATGATGATGATGTCGAAGTCTACGGCATCGAGAAACAGCGCTTCGAGCAAGGGAGAGGTGACTGTCCCCAAGATGCCATCGCTGGCACCCTCCCGCTCTTCGACGCTGACAAAGAGCTTGCGAAGCAGAACTGCGAATAGCCACTTGACAATAATGTCGAAAAAACTTGAAATCACGTGTGAAGCGAGAATGAAAGTCACATCCCATCCGGTGGTCTTGCAGCATGAGGTTTTATCCCTTCGATAGGAGCTATTCGCCTCATTTGCATAATCTAAATTTGCCTCTTCCAAAGAGTGTTCCATGGAGCTCGCAGTCAGGCTCTCTACAGCTCGAGCCGCGACGGGGCAGGGTGGCCGGATGGAGTTTGGGTTGAGCTGAGCTGAGTTGGCTGCAGCGATGAGGGAGGGAGCGAGGGAGCAAGGGAGCGAGGGATGGCGGGATGCAGCTCGATGGCCGGGCTCGCGCTGGCTGGCTGCGCCGCCACGCCTCCCGGCGTGCGTGCGCGGCCGGCCGGTCGCTCGCTCCGTTGGTCGCCCGCTCGCTCGCGGCGGCCTGAGCGGGCGCGAGCGCAAAAGCGCTCGCTCGCGTCGGGGGGCTCGTCCGCGCGGCTGGGGATGGGGATCGAGATGGGGGATTTGGACGATGCAGCTGCCCGCCGCGCCAGGCAGATCGACCCGGGCGACGAGACCGACCCCGAGCGGGGCGCGCGCCGCCCCGCCTGCCTCCCGCCTGCCTCCCGCGCGTCACGCTCACGCACGCACGCAGCCGTGCCGCTGGCGTCGGCCTCGCGCGGCGTCGCGGCTCTGCTCTGCCCCGCTCTGCTCTGCTCTGCTCTGCTCCGCCACGCGGGCTAGGCTGGGCTCGCCTGCCTCACCTGCCTCTGCACGCGCTGCAAGTGGGCTATGGCGCCGCGCGCAAGTCGGCTATGGCGCCCCGCGCAAGTGGTGAATGCTGCCGCGGAAGTCGGCCTCGCCGTGCCCCGCGCCCCCGTTCCGCGCGTTCCAACCGCGCCGCCGCCCCGCCCTGCTTGCAAATAGCGGACCGCGCCGCCGTTCTTTTATACCATGTTATTAATGTAGTCGATGTCTGGGTCTGGTGAGGAAAGCACGTTCCCCAGCGCGTGCCCCAACAGTTGTAGCCAAGGATATACCAGATAGTCAAGAATAAATGCTACTAGCGATTGCGCTTGATTCGTTCGACATCAGCGATGATGCGCAAAAGGCCTTGCTTGCAGATTTTCATTTCACTTCGACTTTCAAAAAACTAATTGGCATCACATTATGATAATCAGCGGTATCGTAGCAGTTGTATCAGCTGCCGCATGATTTTGCCATTTTTACATTCTTACGGCTCTGCTTGGTGCTCTGCTTGGTGCTCTGCTTCTACTATTGCTTTTGCTCTGCGCTGCGCAGCGAAGCAAGCTTTCTTTCTGTCAGGCCGCTCGACCCCATATTCCAGCAGAAAGAGGGGGGGCGGCAGGGCGCTGCTTCCCAAGTCTAGTAAGACTTGCAAGATACGTGGGCACCGACAGAATAGCATCTTGCTCGCCGCGCTGCAGCTTGTTCAAGTCCAGGACCTGTGTACAAAGATCCTGCACGGTGTCATGACTGTGGGTAATGACAAGGACAGTCTTGTCCTGCAGAAAGTCCTTGAGCGATCTCGTCACGACTGCCCGCATGACCGGATCCAGGGCGCTCATGCACTCATCCAAGAGCACATACCAAACGTGCTCGCGACAGAGCAGGCGCGCCATTTGCAGGCGCTGAGCCTGGCCTCCGCTTACCATGCGCTCCGAGGTCAGCTCTGTGTCGAGACCTTGGCGCAGCGAATGGACCCATGCATCGAGACCCAGCTGCTCGAGAACAGCCCAAATTTTAGCATTGTCGGGAGGGCTCGCGTTGCCATACCAAATGTTGTCGCGGATGCTCCGCGCAAAGAGCTTGGACTCCTGACTGACATAGCCAAGAGACGCGCGGATTGTGTGCTGGGTGGACTCATCGAGACGAAGACCACCAAACCGGATTTGGCCAAGGTACGGAAGAAGACCGGACGCCGCGCGAAACAACGTCGACTTGCCCCCGCCACTTTCTGCCACGATGGCCATCGTGGCACCATGGGGAATCGTAAAGGAGATGTTGGAAACCGCGGGGCGATCGGTCTGGGGATACTGCACCGTAACCTGATAGAATTCGAGCGAGCCAGGGCGCACGCAAACATCATCGCTGGCCACGTCATCATCAAAGTGTCCGTCTCGAGGCTTATAATTTGTTCGGAGCGCTCGTTGCACAGTGTTGAGCGCAATTTGGTATGCTGTGTCGCTCTCACTCGTGAGTGCGATACGGTTGAAGCTCTTGTGACTCTCCTCGAGGAGAAGAACAAACGCCATGAGAGAAAATAGTGTGTTGACGGCCTCAGCAAAACCCTCTTCTGCGTCAACGAGCGATCGCGCGTAGAGCATCGTCGCAATAGGCATGACGATCATGATAAAGATCACGACAAAGGTGGTCAGAAAAAAAATGTGAGATATGCGGGCGTCCAACGAAGATGCTGGAAATTCCTTGGTTTGAAGCAAGTTCTTCTCGACGCTGTTCATGTTGTGCATTGCCACAATGTCTGCATTGCGAAGTATGTCGAGAATCAGCTCATTCACGTCTTGAATGTACGCCTTGCGACGAGTGTTTGGTTCCTTGAGAAGATAAGATCGCATAAAGAACTCTGCAAATAGCACACAAACTACAAAGGCAAGAGCGAGCAGCATGAGCTCCCAGAAGAGCACCATGCAGACGATTATGACCATGCCGATATTGTACTTTTCTCCCATGCGCTGGAACTTGGTCCGTGCCTCGTACTCGAAAAGAACTGAGATGTGCTCAAGGATAATGGCCGGGCTCTCGTTTTGGGCTTGCTGCAAATGTGAATTGAGAGTCGAGTCGAGCAGCGACATGCGCCGTTTACGTGCCATCTTGCTTGCAAGATTCAGTGCAGCGCTTTGGCTATACGCAGCACCAAGAGCTACCGGTATCATGGACAGCAGAGCGATGATGATGATGATGTCGAAGTCTACGGCATCGAGAAACAGCGCTTCGAGCAAGGGAGAGGTGACTGTCCCCAAGATGCCATCGCTGGCACCCTCCCGCTCTTCGACGCTGACAAAGAGCTTGCGAAGCAGAACTGCGAATAGCCACTTGACAATAATGTCGAAAAAACTTGAAATCACGTGTGAAGCGAGAATGAAAGTCACATCCCATCCGGTGGTCTTGCAGCATGAAGTTTTATCCCTTCGATAGGAGCTATTTGTCTCATTTGCATAATCCAAATTTGCCTCTTCCAAAGAGTATTCCATGGAGCTCGCAGTCATGCTCTCTACAGAGCTAACCTTTGATGTCTTAAACTCGTTGAGCTGGCCAGCCGCTGGCGCCACGGGGGGGGATCCATGCTTCATGCTAAGCTGCGATGACTGCGAGGTTTGATCGGTCAGCTCCTACCGCGCAGAAAGGTCCGATCGAGTTCTGCTCTATGCAACGCCATACGGTTCATTCACTGCACACCCAAACAAGTTTCACCTTACGGGAAATATATGCAAATGATTCTTTCTTCTATATAAAGAACGTGCCTGCCTGCCTGCCTGCCTGCCTGCAATTAAGCTTGTATTTGGCCGAATATCTTCACCGAAGGAAGCAATGCAGCACTCCATGCGCCCTTGCAAAGAAGGTTGCGTCACGCTCCGCTTCCGGCCAGGCGAGTTTCCGACTATGGGACGGAAAGAAGTGAAGAGGGAAGTCTTTGGGGACACACGAAGCGGCCCGGGGGGCAAAGCTCAAGCTCCGAGCGTGGCTTACCCCCGTCGGACGCTACGAATTCAACCGCTCCAACCCGTGCGGGGAACAAGATCTGAGCCCGTTTCATTGATTGACAGAAAGTGGCGAAGAGAGTTGTTTCGCGGCATCGCGCACAGTATGGTAAGGGGAACTGGAGTGGGTGCATCACGCCGTAGACCTTGACTATTGGTCTTCAAATGTCATCCTGCAAAAGTCTCCAATGTCTGAAATCCTGGACGCCCGCCAGCGGCTCTCCACAGCCCGACCTGCCCAAGCTTGCCGCAAATTGGCTGGCTATTTGCTCTGCGACACTGCGAGTGCCGCCGCGCTACACTGCAAATGGGCCTCTTCTTCGAGTAGAAATAAACCAAAAAGCGCGTTGGTGTCACTTACTACCACGACGAAGCAGCACCATAGTAGCGTGCCATTGCTTCAACGCCTTTAGGGTGGCCTCCAGGCTTGCGCGCGCGCGCACGCACGCGAGCGGGGATGTGACAAAGTGCTGGCGGTGGACACCAGCCGAGTACACTCCAGCCTTCGGGAGAGCGCCGAGCACCGCTAGAATATTGTCACCCTCGTGCGTAAGAAGCACCGTGTCACGAAATGCGAACCCGACTTGAAGTGCCAAAGCAAAGCAACTTTAGTAAAGCGGCCTCCAGACATGCGCGCCCGCGCGCGAGAGAGAAACTATGGCGAAGGGCTGGCAGCGAACACCAGAAAATCGTTGAGCTCGTTGCACGCGCTGGTCGCTGACGTTCTACTTGCGTTCTAAACCCTAGGAGGCCTTCGATGGGGTGGGCTTTGTGGGTCTAGCTGCTGCACAGACATTGCGCGTTTCACGTGGCTGTGGAGACGATAAATGTGATAGGGGCCTACAGGACTTAACCTTGTGGAAACTCATCCAAGCCGGTGACGCTAAAGAGGGCTAGGGATGATTATACTGACAAGACGTGAACGTTTGAACTTTGCTCATTAGATTTTGTTGCAGACTCTGTAGATCAACGCGGCTCTACAAACCAGCGCGGCTCTATAGACCCCCGCATATTTGTAGACCAGCGCGGCTCCAAAATTAACGCAAATCTATAGACAAGCGCGGCTCTTTTGATTTCACTTTTGAACTTCAGACATGGTGCAAAGAGCAGAGACAGACGCTATTTGTGCATAATGATTTACAATCATCGCCTTGCCATGCTTCGCCAAATCGATGTTGGCGCCTTTAACGGAGAAGAGAGTTTTGCATTTGCTCTCTTCCGTCCGTTCTTTGACAGCTCGATCTTCTCGCCCGTCGCCCGGAAACAGTGGCTCGCTGAAGCGAAGCCTTAATCTCTTTCTAGCGAGATCACCTCGTCGTCATCCCGAACAGTCCCCATTCATTGTGTCTCTCTCAAGGAATCTCATCAATTTCTGATTCTTCGTAGATTGAGTTTGCTTTCATGATCCGAAGCGCTCGATTTGAGGGGCCATCATCTCCGTTGTTGGAAAGATATAAAATAGAAAGTAAATGATTCTTTGTGACGAGGTGGGCGCTTTTGCAATCCTTTGCATTGGAAGAGACGAAAACTGAAAAAGGCAAGATTCACGGCCTTGATTACGAATGAGGGCATCGTAACGCGAGCTGACGCACACATTTAGTTTGGCCTGCGTACGGTGAAAATTAGATGCGGGACTTCGCTCGCTCACAGTTATTGCACGCTTGTATACTTTGTCAGTGCCCGTCTGGTAATTACGTGGAAACGGCACAAGCCAGGGCCCTGTGATGGGGAATTCTCTTGGAACGTTTGCAACGACACCAGACCAGGTACCATCAACGCGCATCTCCGATTTGAATTTTAAAAAAAATCTAGGTCAATTGTATACCTTGGAATCATCGTCTACAAGTCGAATTGTTAAGGTTAGATGTGACTGTTTGTGTATTTTTAGACGAGAGCCACCTGACGGGCGATCGATTGTAACAACTACGGGAGTGTCAGGCTCCGTATCTGCTGCTGGTACTACTATCCACCCTGCATCTCAAAGGCTAGTCTTACTCACGCTCGGCCAGAGGTGATGACGCCGTCTGCTTGCGATGGTGTGTGTTATTGTGAGGGATTGCTTGGATGTCAACAACAGTGATCAACGTACCGACCGACTCGAGCCCAATTGAAGCAGCGGTCGAAGCAAAGCGCAGCTGCGCGGCGCAAGTACAAGCGAGAAGGGGGGCTGATGCCTCGCCGTGCGCACGAAGGCTTAGCTCGTCACACCATTGCGACAGGGTTATTTCGCCCGGAAAACCGAAGACGAGACAACGCCCAGAGAACCGGTGACTCACCAGCGGGCCACATTCTTGCCCAGGCCTATCTATAGTATCCTGCTCGAAATAAGCGGGCCGAGTATCCCGGGTAACCCCCCCCCTGGAGGTACTTTACAGATCAGATGGGCGAGAGCCTGCTATTGAAATTAGTTGCCAGCAACCTCGAGCATGTTCAAGTTGGGTGAGTGAGGTGGGAACGAGCTCGTCCGAATCGATTGCAAGCAGATCCCTAATCGGTCGAGCGGGAGTCAACAAGATGATCAAGGCTGAGAAGAGCAAGTTTGAAAAAAAGGAACAGTACGATCCGGAGGAGGGCCGGGGATCGCTGTACTGCGAGGAAGGGTCCGATGGCGATGAGGCTGGCCAGACGCTGCAGACGATGAGAGTAAAGGAGGACAGCAACCGCACAGTCAAGTTGATATACGCCAGTATTGCCGTCTACTGCATCGCGGTGGTAGTCAACAAGTGGCTTTTTGCGGTGGCCGTGCGCAAGATGTTCGTCTTCCTCGAAGAGAGCTTTACAGGCGCATCGACACTTTTCAATACACCCATGTCCCCATTTTGGGAAGCCGTCTTCCTGACGAACATGAGCTTCTTCGAGGTCATGGGTGTGTGTATGCTGTCGACGACGACGATTGCCTTTACTGGGTCTGCGGCGCAAGCACTACCCGTGCGCGTTGCGGGAGCGCTCGCGCGCGATCGACGCAAGCTCGTTCTGCGTGCCTCGCTGCGGTCCATGCTACAAGCTGAAAGTGGAAGCACTGCGTCTCTGCTATTGGAGCAGATTGCCGTTTTGTACGAGTTCGAGGCGTACACCAAGTTTATGCGCGTCAGTGCCAAATGTACGCTCTCACTTGTTTTGGTTACCTCTCTCATCGTGTTCTGGCAGGGAACCTTGCTGATGATGCTGTCCACGGGCTACCTTTTCGCAGCGCTCACCGTACAACGCAAAATTGTGGGCCCCTATGAACGTCGCAGATCCAACTTGCGAGCTATGGTGAGCGCTTCAATTATCGATACGCTACGCTCTGCGGACATTGTGAAAATGCACTCAATGCAAAAGGACGAGGAAGCGAAGCTCGAGAAGCAAGAAAAGGCCGTTGATAAGGAAGAGAAGGCCATTTTTGGGCGCATGCTCGTCCTTGGTTTCCCAACCTTGCTTGGCATGACTCTTGGATTTCCCTTTGTGATCATTCTTGTATATCAGATTATGCAAGGCGTGACACGAGAGCAAGAAGCGGTGGACACTGTCTTTGGGATGCTCGCAATGCTCTTTCTCAGCGAGGAAGGCCATAAAAGCTTTAATCGCATCGTCATGACTGATTCTCAGGCGGCAAAATATGTGAGGGTCCTCCGAAACATTGAAGGTGCCCTCGTTGCGGCCAAGGCCCATTCTGACAATGCGCATTTCAGCGATGGGTCTGCGGAAAGTGATATCGGTCCAGGTGGGATTACATTCGAGGGTGTTTCTGTGACTTACCCAGATATGGACGCGCCGGCACTTCATGACGTCACCTTTCAGATCCAGCAGGGCTCGAAGATGGCCATCGTTGCGGAAAGTGGTGGTGGCAAGTCTACGCTTTTTCGCGCAGTTTCGGGACTCGTGAATTTTGACGGAGCCATAACTTGTGGGGGCGTCAAGCTTCAGGCGGATGCGTGGGACATCGTGCGTCCATACATGGGTTTCGTGAGCCAAGACTCGCGTCTTTTCGCGCGAAGTGTCCGCGAAAATATTTGGTATGGTAATACCGTAGCGGTCGACGATCAAGAGATTTGGAATGTGCTTGGCAAAGTCGGCCTTGAGTCTTGGGCCAAGGCTCTCAAACATGGCCTCGACACAATTCTCGCAACGGAGAGAATGGTGAGCGGCGGGCAGGCACAGCGGTTGCAGATTGCGCGTCTCTTGTGTCGCCAAGGCGTGCAATTTGTGCTTCTTGACGAATGTATGAGCGCCTTGGACCCGACCATGCGAGCTCACGTAACGATTGCGATTCGTGACTATATTTGCGACAAGACGGCGCTTATCATAACGCACTCTCACGACACAATCTCTGATCTCTGCGACCATGTGCTTCAGCTCGACAAACTGCAAGCCGGCGAGCCGACTCACATGCTCGCAGCCTCGGAGTATATCGAACAACTCACGCGCTAATCAACAGCTCGATACACTACTTGCTTTGCTTTTTTTTTCCCCCTTTCTTTTATTTCTTGCACCTTCTGCAACACTAGAATAGGCAAGCTGACTTTTAAAGGTGGCCGACCGAACATGCACTATTATCCTGAATCCATTCAACACCTCGCCCTGGGGCACTTTGGTTCGCCCTAAGGGGAAAGAAGGTGCGTTTTGCGCCTGGCGCTGCATAACTTCACGTGCAGTGCAATGCAGCCTGCTGCTGCTGCTGTTGCTGCTACTGCTGTTGCTGCTGCTGCTGCTGCTGCTGCTGCCTTCCCTGTCGCTTGGAGTTGATTTGAGTGCAGGCCTCGTGCGTGCGGTTGGATCGACCAGGCTGGTTCTGTGACAACAGATAAAAGAAAATTTATCCAAGTCGCCCGATTCCAGTCAAAGTCGAGGGGTCGGTGGTTCACACCAGGCAGGGCCGCGAGTCGTTGCAAACCTTCCATGCTTCCCTTTACTTCTTCCAGTTTCCCTTGCTTCTTCCTACTCAAAGTCTTGCGTAGGCCGCGGCAAGCTCGATCCATTCGCTCGACGCCGCTCACTTACGAAACACGCCGCCCCAACTTACCTCCCTCATACATCAGGCTGCTTCTTTTGCCCCGCGCTGCGTGCCTCCATTTTGCTGCGCCCAGGCCTGCCGAGTCAAGCACCGCGATGCTTTGGCGCGGTTTTGCACCACTCTTATGTTGAAACAAAGCTAGCAGCTTCTAGGCTGCGGGGACAGGCATCGCTTCGGGGTGTATAATGGCGGACGAAATTTGCCGCTTGGTATGCCTATCACGCCGGGCCTGCCGCCCTTTCGGCGCGGACGCCCCGACCAGCCATGCCGGGAGGTCGGCCGAGCAAGCGGGACAATGAGCTCTGACGAGGCCGTGCGCGGCGCTTGCAGCTTGCACCTGGCAGGCTTGGACCTGGCAGTCTTGGACCTGGCAGTCTTGGACCTGGCAGGCTTGGCCTCGCGTCGTTTGTCTCCCCTACGTAGTACTTTCTACTTTAAATCCGTTTCTTAATGCACAGAAAGCTGTTCTGTCTGTTTCCTACCGGAGTGTGACCCCGGCGCCGCCGCCACCACTGCGATGACTTTCGTTTCCTTCCTCCATTCATTCGTGCGCCTTGCCGGCAGTGGCGCGCGCGATTGCTTTCCTTTAGCCGGTGAAGAGCATTGTGACAAGCGCTGGTCGAGCGGGGGAAAAGAGGGTGGGTGAGAAAAGGTCCAAGCAGTTGTCATTGCAAGACGCGGGAGATGCGATTCACATAGCGAGTCGCGCTGCTTTGGCTTAGCTTGGCTTACAGTTAGCTTGGCCTGGCTTGGTGTTAGGCAGAAAAATACTTTTCTGCGCGCGTGCGACGGCGAGCGACCCCACATCGCGTGTCAGCGGCCGTGGTGGCTGCTACTCCTGGCCGATCAAGCTCGCCTGCCTCTGCTGGACGAACGAAGAAGGAAGCGCGAAATGCCCGAAGAAGTGCCGAGCGGGACAGCACGCGCAGGCTACAAGTGAAGTCACCAAATGGATCGATCCAAGCTTGAGAGGCGCGCGGAAGAACCCGACACGTCCACTTTCTCGGCAGCGTTTTCTGGAAATAAGCTAGTTAGCTAGCTTGTTAGATAGCTGCCCACCAAAGTTCCGAGAGCAAAATTTGGAGATCTTCGACGTACAAATGGAGAGGATCGAGTCAACTTTGCGTAGCTTGAAAGAATTGAACAAGGCCGACACACTTGTGCTGGGCAAATAATAGAACAAGGCCTGTGCTCAAGGATATGGCCGCAGCAGGCTGCTGCGAGTCGTGGAGTGGTGGTGCGTGCGATAAGACATTCCGACGCACGCGAGTAGGAAGACTTGATGGCTGAAAGAATGAATGATTGGACATTGAGCTCCGGAGGGTCCCTTTTTCTGATGGCGCTAGGACAAAGTCGCCCGCAAAGTCGTGGGCTGCGCTTCTTAGGTTCTATCCGAAAAGACCAAATTTTTTTGGTAGTCCAAGAAATTCAAAGTGCAACTCTAATCGAGCTTGGAAAACCGAGAAACTCCCAAAGAATTTGTCCACGAGCCCATGACATTAAAGTGCAGCTCCAATCAAGCTTGAAAGGCCGAGGGACGCACTAGGAATTTATCAACGAACCCATGACCGTCGCGGCCTTTGCGGTCTGCAAACCAGAAACAGCCTTTGGGCACTTCAGCAAGCCAGACCAGCTAAGCTTGGTCTGCATTACCCTGTGACCCGAGCGAGGTCAACGAGCTTCTTCTTCAACACACAAAACTTCAACTAGACCTGAGGCCGGAACGACCCTATCTTTTGGCGAAAATGATCTCCTCTTTCAAGTCAGCCGCTCGCGACGGAGAGGGACCTGAAGACATCGAGATGAGCATCATGAAGGCGCAAAGTAGTAAGAACGCGCGTGATGACGGCAAACACGGCCAGGTCTCCGATGTGTCCACTGCCTCATCATTTGACATGGAGGAGGTCGGCTCGCTCGCAGCTGGCGTCTCAAAGTATAACCTCTACGGCATCATCTTCGTCGGATGTTCCGCCGTTGTCGTAAACAAATGGCTTCTCGCCGTGGCGATGCGCAAGATCTTCACCTGGCTCGAAGAGAGCTTTACCGGAGGACCCGGCGTCTTTAGCATGACCACCTCCCCCTTTTGGGAGTCCATCTTCCTCATTCGCCTCTCCTTTTACGATGTCTTTGGAGTTTTGCTCTTCACGACCGTGATCATCGCCGTGACCACCTCGCTCTTGCAAGCTCTACCAGTGCGCGTAGCCGGCGCCACCGCACGCGCGCGCCGCGAGCTCGTCCTCAGGGTCTCTCTCGACTCTATGCGTCTCATCCAGCAGGGCTACGACGCGTCCATGCTGCTTGAAAGCATCTCGCTTCTCTACGAATACGAAGCCAACACCATGTACACACGCGTGAGCGCAAAGCTCACCATCCTCCTGGTGACCATTCTCGTATTCATTGTATACTGGCAAGGCTCTATGCTGGTCACGGCAGCAGGTCTCGCCATGGTCGCGGCTCTCAGTTTGCAGAGAAAGGTCGTCAGCCCATACCAGTGCGAACGCACCTCGCTCATGGGCAAGGTGCATGCTTCGATCCTCGACGCATTGCGCTCGGCTGATGTGGTGACGATGCACAACATGGAGGACGAGGAGTGTCGGTCTCTGGATCAAGAAGAGCGTCAGGTTTCCAAGCTGGAGCTCATCATTTCTCGAATTATGATTGTGCTTGGTGTGCCGGCGATTCTCGGTCTCGTGGTGAGCCTCCCTCTTGTTTTGGTTCTCTCCTGGGAGATCTTCCAGGGCACCACGCAGATCGAGGAGGCCGTGGACACAATGTTCGCTTTGCTTGCCATGTTCTTTATGGCAGACGAGGCACACAAGAGCCACAGCCGTTTGGCATTGACGGATCAGCAGGCGTCCATGTATGCGCGCACGCGTCGGCAAGTGGACGGTGCCTTGGGCGCAGGCAAGGCAGAGCTTGACGCTGCCAAAGGCGACAGAAACAGCGGACCGCGCAACGTTGGCCCTGGTGAGATTGCGCTTACTGATGTGTCAGTAAAGTATCCCAAGACAGACAAGCCGGCCGTGAACAAGGTCTCGTTTACAGTCCCGCAAGGCTCCACCATGGCTATCGTTGCCGAGAGTGGCGGTGGCAAGTCGACGCTGTTTCGCGCCGTCTCTGGACTTGTGCAGTTCGAGGGCAAGATTGCCTGTGGCGGAGTATCGCTTACGTGGAGCTCGCGGCGCGCGATTCGCGCGAGAATGGGTTTTGTGAGCCAAGACTCGAAGCTTTTTGCCCGGAGCATTCGCGAGAATATTTGGTACGGTAACGAAGGCTCGCCCGACGATGACAAGATTTGGGATGTGCTTGAGCAAATAGGTCTTGCGACATGGGTTGAAGGACTCAAAGCAGGTCTCGATACTGTGCTTGCAACGGAGCGCATGGTCAGTGGAGGTCAAGCGCAGCGTCTGCAGATCGCGCGTCTTCTCTGTCGCACGGGCGTCCACTATGTTCTTTTGGACGAGTGCATGAGCGCCTTGGATCCTGCCATGCGCGCACACGTGACTATCGCGCTGCAGATGTTCCTGCGCGACAAGACTGCGCTTGTCATTACGCACTCGCACGATACCATTTCGGACCTTTGTGACCATGTAGTGCACATTGGCAAGCTCCAGGCCGGGGAGCAGCAAGCACTTCTTTCGACGTCAAGTTATCTCGCTCGTATTCAACGCGAGCAAGCCGCAACGCGCAAGGCCTCCAAAAAATACTCGACCCGTCGTTGACACCTCCCGACCTCCCTTAGCTTATCTGAAAGATTGCCAGCTGCAGCAAGTGGCTAGCTAGCTCTCGAGTTACGCGCAGTGGTGCGGTGCACAAGACATGGTCAGTTTCGCACAAGCTACGCCGTGTCGCGTCGCGTACCGCGCCGCACACCCACCACGCGCTACACGCCTCCCCCAAAGCGTTGTTGTCCCCGCGTCGCTGTGCACGCGGCTTTGGAAGAAAGGAGAAGAGAAGAGAAGAGAAGAGTTTGAGCATCGTCACGCCGAGCTGCGCTGCGCGCCCGGGTGCGCACGACGCTGCGGAGCCTTTGCGAGCGCCCGACGGGCGCGACGACGTGGCTCGCTCTTGCTGCATCGGAGCAGCGAGCTGGCCCCGGCGTTTTGGACCAGGGGCCGGCGAGGCCGGTCTCTCTCCGTGTACTTGCGCACGTGCGCACGTGCCACTTGAGGGAGCTACTAAGAGTGCCTCCCCGACCGCACCGGAAGCTGTCAAGTTGAGGGTACACGTGGCCAGACGGCCCGGCGGGCCGGCGGGCGATCAGACCTCGAACTCGCCTTTCGCTTCGGGCTGGCCGGGCCCAGAGCCTTCTATAGCCTAAAGAGAGTGCGCAGGTCACCTCACTCTGGCTTGGCTTACCTCAAGTAATCTCTTGGAGCACGTGAACTTGAAGAAGCCCGGCAGACGCGGAAGGCGTACAGGACTGGACGAACGAGCAGACGTTCAATGCTCACAAAGAAAGACGAAATCGTACGGATTAGGCAAACAGTACCTTACGTGTCAGTTGACTGACTGATCTGAGGGAAATATCAAGGACGATACTCTTCATGAAACAAAGGCATATCATCTAATTTGCTCTGGAGGCCTTACGATGACCTTTGTTCGGAAACGAGGTTGACGGAAATCGTCCATGAAGTTTACAGGCTGGCACTCCGAGCGCAGGGCTAGCAGAGACGCTGACGACTTGAAGCTAGGTCCTAGCTCAAACTTTTCCAGCGAGGCTCCTTCTTATGACAGCGACGCATGGAGCGCGAGCGAAGACGCCGAATCGGGTCTACCCGCAAACCAAAGCAAAAAGGCAGGGCGCCCTCACTACCATGACAATGACCTGGGTCTCGATGTCTCCGAAGCGAAATCCTGGAGGCGAATTATTCTTGTCATTGTCTACCTGAAGACGCTCTCTACCGTTTCCCTCAAGTGGCTTGTCGCGGTGATGCTGCGCAAGATCTTCGTCTGGCTCGAAGAGACTTTCACAGGAGGGAGTAGCCTCTTTGGACTTTCAACGTCTCGGTTTTGGAATGCAGTCTTTTTGAAAACAGTCAGTTTCTACACTCTCATTGGGTACAGCATGGGTCCGATAGTGATGATTGCACTGGGTACCGGAATTATTCGAGCCCTACCTGTGCGTCTTGTAGGGGTCTACGCGCGTGCTCGAAGAGCACGACTCGTAGAGATTGCGCTCACCACCATGGCCCTCACCGAGATGAATGTGGATGCAAACTATCTCTTGGAACAAGTCTCGCTTCTCAACGAGTACGAGTCCCATGTTCAAGCCCATCGCCTTGACTCAGTCGTGCGCATCGTTGTGGTGACTATCTTTTGTTTTGTCCTCTTTTGGCAAGCCACGGTCTTTACTGTATTGCTCTTTGCTATTACAATACTTCTTCGCTTCAGCCTGCAGGATCGGCTGCCTCAAGAGCCGTACCGTCGTCGTGCTGAGATTACCAGCAAAATCCACACATCGATTGATGATGTCTTACGCGGCGCCGATGCTGTGGCGACGCACAATATGGAATGGAGGGAGATGCATGCTCTCGCTGCCAAGAAAGCTCCAGGCATCATGATTGATCGCCAGATCTGGCGCATCCTCTTCATCTTGGGGTTTCCGGAGCTCTTCGCACTGGGCCTTATGCTGCCCGGCGTGGTTCTCTTGGCGCGGCTCATGTTTGATAATACCGACTCCGTGTCTGACGCCATCAACACTCTCTTTGCACTCACGGCTATGTTCTTTGTCTTTGACGAGGGCCATAAAGGCATTGTCGCGCTCATTCTCACGAGTTCCCAGGCACAAAGCTACAAACAATCTCTTGGTATTGTGAACGAAGTCCTCGCTGCAGTACCACCCCGGCAGCGTTTGAGAGAAAGTTTAAAGAAGGACGGCGGTCATGACAGCGAAATGGAGCGCGACCCTATTGTTCCAGGTTCGCTGGTCTTTGAGAATGTCACCGTCCAGTATCCTCGCACAAGCGCACCTGCTGTGCGCGACATCAGCTTCACCATTCCTCAGGGCCTCACCATGGCCATCGTGGCCGAGAGTGGCGGCAGAAAGTCGACCCTCTTTCGCGTTGCGTTAGCCCTCGTGCGTCACCAGAGCGGAAACGTTTTCTACGGGAACGCGCCCTTGAATGACCTCACCAAGCATGCTATCCGCAAGCATATGGGCTTTGTAAGTCAAGACTCGATGCTCTTTGCTCGCACCATCCGCGAGAACATTTGGTATGGCAATGTCGGCGAGCCCGATGATAGCGTCATCTGGTCCGTGTTGGAGAACCTCGGACTCGAAACGTGGGTTCGCTCGTTAAAGGCGGGTCTTGGGACCATTGTGGAGACCGAGCGCATGGTAAGCGGAGGTCAGGCGCAGCGTCTGCAGATCGCTCGCCTCTTGTGCCGTCAAGACGTGTATTATGTTCTACTGGACGAGTGTATGAGCGCCCTGGACCCTGTGATGCGTGCGACGGTGACACAGGCACTCAAGGTATTTCTGCGCGACAAGACAGCCATGGTGATCACACATTCGCATGATACCATTTCTGATCTGTGCGACAAGGTGCTAGATCTTGGCAAGCTTGCCCACGGTGAAGACAGGGCTATTCAGTCTGCTCGAGAGTATGTCACGGGCCTATCGCATGGCGCCAGAGTCAAAAGCACAGCATGGAATGCTCTCTTCAGCCGTATGGCCACATGATCGTGTAGAAGACCATTGCCCCGTCAGCGGCGGCGGCGGCGGCGGCGGCGGCGACGAGGAGATATATAACATGCGCAGTAACTATTTCGTCCATATAAGGCGTAGCATAGGCCGACCTCGATTGACGACGAAGACCACTGGCAAGCGGTCATCAGCCATGTTCTCGTCGCGTGCATGCACACCCTGTCGGTGTGCACACCTCCCGGTTCGTTCATTCGTTCGCTCACACGCATTTCGCGGCCAAAAAGCCACTAGCTAGACCATTCATTTGGTAGTATACGTACCCTACTCCCGTGGACCACCTTCCTCGCCGTGTGTGTGTGTTTTTTTCGTCTTCGTTACTCAAGTTGGCCTAGGCCTAGGCCTACACATTGTTGTTTACAAAGAAACGTCGTCAAGCTTTATGGAGAACTGATACGGAGCGAGCGCATGACAACGAAAGGCAGCTAGGACGGGATTAAAGGGGGTGAGGGCCGGCCGCGTCCGTCGACGATCGTTGCTGCTGGCGTCCAGCGGTGGCATCATTAAGCAATAGGTGGCTTGGAGAATGTCATGCTTGGCGATAAAAGGAGTTGGGGGGGGGGGGGGGTCCGTCGATGACAATGAGCAAAGTGGGCTTGGGGAACTTCATGTAGTAATGCTTAGCCAGTCATTGCCAGCCAGCCACTGCAGGTCAGCCGGACAGGTTCTCCGCGCGATGCTGCAGCCTACAATTGGTCGATTACAAGGACGTTGCGTTATCTAGGTTGGAGGCGAGGAAACGAGTAGCTCTGATGTCAGGCGGCCGCGAGACCGAAAAGACAACGAGAGCCTGCGCAAACGTGCTGGCCTTACATGGCAGCAACCAAAACGGGAACGTCGGGTCAGAGCGAGAAAGATGGACGCCTTGCGAGGCGTCTTTGCTTCTTGGCAAAATAGTGCCGAAAGAAGAGCAAGCAAAACCAGCAGCACAGATGAAAGCAGTACCGGCAGCACGCGCGGCGGCTTCGAGAGCCAAGACGTCACTCTTCAGGTTTCAAAGGGCGCCACGTGGACGAAGGACGAAGACGTCGAACGAAGTAATGAGCAAGTCGATACGCCAGAGCAACCTCGAGATGATGCGACCTTGGGTCTCGACGTACCAGGTGCTGCCAAATGGCGACGGTTCATTTTTGGTTTTGACATGATCGGGACGTTTGCAACCATCGCCCTCAAGTGGCTTGTGGCCGTCATGCTGCGCAAGATCTTCATTTGGCTCGAGGAGATCTTTACCGGTGGCAGGGGCTTCTTGGGGCTTCCCACGTCAAAGTTTTGGGAGACAATCTTTCTCGAAGATCTTCCGTTCTACTCTGTCTTTAGTCTCACCATTTTTGCGGGCGTGTTGGTCGCTTTGGGTGCTGCAATCCTACGCGCCCTCCCCGTGCGTCTCGCGGGCGCTTTCGCACGCGCGCGACGCGCGCGTCTCGTCGATCTCGCAATCAACACCAGGATGCTATCCGAAATGGAATTTAACCCCTCATACCTCCTGGAGCAAATATCGCTGCTCTTCGAATTTGAGGCCAACGTCAAGTATCAGCGTACTTCATGCGTCGTCCGAATTTGTTTCGTAACCGTCTTTTGCCTCGTGCTGTTCTGGCAAGGTACTCTGCTCAACTTTGCCTTTCTCCTCGCCATGGTGGGACTTCACTTCAGTTTGCAAGACAGAATGCTAGAGAAGCCGTCTGCGCGCCGCGCTGAGCTCATCAGCAAGGTGCACGCATGCATCATTGACGTGCTGCGTGGAGCCGACGTCGTCGCGACGCACAACATGGAGAAGAGCGAGATGAAAGCGCTCGCAGCAAAGGAGGAGCCTGGTATTGACATTGATCGTGAAATGTGGCAAGTCCTCTTTCTTGTGGGCTTTCCCGAGCTCATCATTCTTTCGGTCATGATGCCTAGTCTCATTCTCTTGGCGCGCCTAATGTTGGAGTCTACCGAGTCGGTGTCGGACGCAGCCAATACGCTCTTTGCACTCACGGCCATGTTTTTCATTTTTGACGAAGGCCACAAGTGTTTAAGAACGCTAATTGACACCAACTCGCAAGCTCACGAGTATGCTCAGGCGCTAGAAAATGTCAACGCGGCCTTGACAGCAGCGTCTGCTCAGGGAAATACTCCTGGAATGATGGGTTCCGAGGATGATGACGAAGATGGTAATGACAACTACGTTGCCCCAGGACCTCTCCTCTTTGACAGTGTCACGGTCCAGTATCCTCGCACAAGCGCACCTGCTGTGCGCGACATCAGCTTCACCATTCCTCAGGGCCTCACCATGGCCATCGTGGCCGAGAGTGGCGGCGGAAAGTCGACCCTCTTTCGCGTTGCGTCAGCCCTCGTGCGTCACCAGAGCGGAAACGTTTTCTACGGTAACGCGCCCTTGAATGACCTCACCAAGCATGCTATCCGCAAACATATGGGCTTTGTAAGTCAAGACTCAATGCTCTTTGCTCGCACCATCCGCGAGAACATTTGGTATGGCAACGTCGGCGAGCCCGATGATAGCGTCATCTGGTCCGTGTTGGAGAACCTGGGTCTCGGGACGTGGGTTCATTCGCTGGACGATGGTCTCGGGACCGTTCTGGCGACTGAGCGCATGGTAAGCGGAGGTCAGGCGCAGCGTCTGCAGATCGCTCGTCTCTTGTGCCGCCAAGATGTGTACTATGTGCTATTAGACGAGTGTATGAGCGCCCTGGACCCTGTGATGCGTGCGACGGTGACACAGGCACTCAAGGTATTTCTGCGCGACAAGACAGCCATGGTGATCACACATTCGCATGATACCATTTCTGATCTGTGCGACAAGGTGCTAGATCTTGGCAAGCTTGCCCACGGTGAAGACAGGGCTATTCAGTCTGCTCGAGAGTATGTCACGGGCCTATCGCATGGCGCCAGAGTCAAAAGCACAGCATGGAATGCTCTCTTCAGCCGTATGGCCACATGATCGTGTAGAAGACCATTGCCCCGTCAGCGGCGGCGGCGGCGGCGGCGGCGGCGACGAGGAGATATATAACATGCGCAGTAACTATTTCGTCCATATAAGGCGTAGCATAGGCCGACCTCGATTGACGACGAAGACCACTGGCAAGCGGTCATCAGCCATGTTCTCGTCGCGTGCATGCACACCCTGTCGGTGTGCACACCTCCCGGTTCGTTCATTCGTTCGCTCACACGCATTTCGCGGCCAAAAAGCCACTAGCTAGACCATTCATTTGGTAGTATACGTACCCTACTCCCGTGGACCACCTTCCTCGCCGTTCTTGAGCACTTCATGCACGACAGCTGGTCGGTCGCCTTGCGCGTACACCGACCAGCCTTGGCCGACCGTGAAGAAGGCGGGCTGCGACGACAAGCACGGGTCGATCGACCTCGGCCCAGCTCCGAACTAAGGAATGGCAGCTTTCGCAAGCGCAGCGACTCGGCGTGCGCGACGGCGGACCCAAACGAAGCGCGCCTGGCCACCTCCCAGGGGCAGAGGCCGACAGCCTGAGAAGTAGGTACGTATGTGTGAAGTAGTTGGAGAAGGTGCGAGGGAGGCCGGGACTCGAGGCGTGCATGGGCACGTTTGAGACCGCTATAAAAGCCGCGTGTGCAGTACGCACGCGACCCGCGCTCGATCACGGGGCCACTGCAGAGAAAAGCGGCCGGAAGGCCGGAGGGTCCGGACCACTGGCCAAATCCGGAATAAGGATGGACTCGGTGCGAGTCTTCCTCGCTTCTTGGCGGACGAGCGTGGACAGGCGAGGGAGTAAGACCAGCACGGACGAAAGCAGCACCGGCAGCACGCGCGGCGGCTTCGAGAGCCAGGTTGGCGCGGTTGATATTTTTCGACGCGCCTCGTCGTGGGCGCAGGATGACCTCGAACTTGGTGACTTGAAGCCCATTGAGGAGGGTAAGGAGGAGCCAAAGCGACCTCGAGATGACGCAGCCTTGGGACTTCACGTTCCGGGTGCTGCCAAATGGCGTCGCGTCATTCTCGTTTTCGATATCCTCACAACACTTTCAAACATATCTCTCAAGTGGTTTGTGGCTGTCATGCTGCGTAAGATCTTCGTTTGGCTCGAGAAGTCCTTCACTGGAGACGAAGGCTTCTTGGGACTCCGCACGTCAAAGTTCTGGGAGGCAGTCTTTCTTGAAGACCTTTCATTCTACTCTGTCTTTAGTCTCACCATGTTCGTGAGTATAATGATCGCCTTCGGGGCTGCAATCCTTCGCGCCCTTCCCGTGCGTCTTGCAGGCGCTTACGCACGCGCGCGACGCGCGCGCCTCGTCGATCTCGCAATCAACACTAGAATGATTTCTGAGATGAACTTCAACCCCACATACCTGTTGGAGCATATATCAGTTCTCTTTGAGTTTGAGGCCAACGTCAAGTATCAGCGCATCTCATGTGTTCGCCGCCTTTGCGTTGTGGTATTTTTCTGCCTCGTGCTGTTCTGGCAAGGTACTCTGCTCAACTTTGCCTTTCTTCTCGCCATGCTGGCACTTCACTTCATTTTGCAGGATAGACTCCTGGAAAAGCCGTCTGCGCGCCGCGCTGAGCTCATGAGCAAGGTGCATGCGTGCATCATTGATGTGCTGCGTGGAGCCGACGTCGTTGCGACGCACAACATGGAGAAGAGCGAGATGAAAGCGCTCGCAGCAAAGGAGGAGCCTGGTATTGACATTGATCGTGAAATGTGGCAAGTCCTCTTTCTCGTGGGCTTTCCCGAGCTCATCATTCTTTCGATCATGATGCCTAGTCTCATTCTCCTGGCGCGTCTTTTGGTGGAGTCTACCGACTCAGTGTCGGACGCAGCCAATACGCTCTTTGCACTCACGGCTATGTTCTTTGTCTTTGACGAAGGTCACAAGTGCATTTCGTCGTTGATCGAGAGCAATGCTCAGGCTCACGAGTATGCACAGGCGCTAGAAAATGTCAACGCGGCCTTGACAGCAGCGTCCGCTCAGGGAAATACTCCTGGAATGACGGGTACCGAGGATGATGACGAAGATGATGATGACAACTACGTTGGCCCAGGACCTCTCATCTTTGACAGTGTCACGGTCCAGTATCCTCGCACAAGCGCACCTGCTGTGCGCGACATCAGCTTCACCATTCCTCAGGGCCTCACCATGGCCATCGTGGCCGAGAGTGGCGGCGGAAAGTCGACCCTCTTTCGCGTTGCGTTAGCCCTCGTGCGTCACCAGAGCGGAAACGTTTTCTACGGGAACGCGCCCTTGAATGACCTCACCAAGCATGCTATCCGCAAACATATGGGCTTTGTAAGTCAAGACTCAATGCTCTTTGCTCGCACCATCCGCGAGAACATTTGGTATGGCAACGTCGGCGAGCCCGATGATAGCGTCATCTGGTCCGTGTTGGAGAACCTCGGACTCGAAACGTGGGTTCGCTCGTTAAAGGCGGGTCTTGGGACCATTGTGGAGACCGAGCGCATGGTAAGCGGAGGTCAGGCGCAGCGTCTGCAGATCGCTCGCCTCTTGTGCCGTCAAGACGTGTATTATGTTCTACTGGACGAGTGTATGAGCGCCCTGGACCCTGTGATGCGCGCGACAGTGACGCAAGCCCTCAAGGTATTTCTGCGCGGCAAGACAGCGATGGTGATTACACATTCGCACGATACCGTTTCTGATCTGTGCGACAAGGTGCTAGATCTCGGCATACTTGCACAAGGTAGAGGCAGGGCTATTCAGTCTGCTCATGAGTACATTACGGGCCTCTCGCGTGGCGCCAGAGTCAAAAGCGCAGCGTGGAATGCCATTTTTAATCGGATGGCAACGTGACGAAACTTGGTTTTGGACGCTTGTAGTGCAAAGCTTTCTCTCCGGAATGTTCAATAACAACAAACTGATCCCCAATCTTTCTCCCCTCTACTCGAACCCAGAGACGCACATCTTCGTGATGTCTCGCGCACCACCTTCGTTCGTATCCATAGCACAAAGGTCATCCTTTTTTTCGTGTACAGGCGGGCGTTGTGTGCCGCAGCCGCGGTGAGTGAAACATACAGACGGACGTTCCGATCAAAGTTGAAGAGAAGCGTAGTGCGTCCAACGCCACGGTTGAAGATCCGACCCACTGGCTGCACACGCCCGACCTCGTTGGGTCCGGAGGCGCAAAGAAGAATGAGCGACGGGACGCTGGACGCCGGCACACTTGTGTGTGTGTGTGTGTGTGTGTGTTTTTTTCGTCTTCGTTACTCAAGTTGGCCTAGGCCTACACATTATTGTCTACAAAGAAACGTCGTCAAGCTTTATGGAGAACTGATACGGAGCGAGCGCATGACAACGATAGGCTGCGAGGACGGGATTAAAAGGGAGGAGGGGGGGGGGGTCCTCGACGGCCGGCCGCGGCCGTCGATGATAATGAGCAAAGGGGG
>KN805405.1:266066-279139 GCA_000818945.1 Schizochytrium sp. CCTCC M209059
AAAGGGGGGGGGGGGGGGGGGGTCCTCGACGGCCGGCCGCGTCCGTCGATGATAATGAGCAAAGGGGGCTCGGTGAAGTTCATGTGTAATGCTTAGCCAGGCATTCATTGCCAAACCAGCCACTGCAGGTCAGCCGGACAGGTTCTCCGCGCGATACTGCAGCCTGCAATTGGTCGATTACAAGGACGTTGCGTTCTCTAGGTTGGAGGCGAGGAAACGAGCTCTGACGTCAGGCGGCCGCGAGACCGAAAAGACAACGAGAGGGCGGGGGCCGGCCCAGAGGTTAGTATGGAGGCAGGGCACGCGCATGCAATCGTCACCCAACGTCACGTCCCGAGCGTTCAACAAGGGATTTGTCATTACGGCCAGGCCGGGCGGCCCGCGGCCCGGTATCCGATGATTGAGAGCTACGCAAGTTTTTTGACCCCAAGTCTCAGAGTCCGAGATACACCGGTGAATGAGAAGGTGTGGCAGCAGACCCGCAACAGACGCACGCCCTCACTGTCGGTCCGGACGCCTACAGGAGCTCGAATTGGTACTCTTCAAGCAAGAACGGCGTGGTCACGATGATGCTTCGGCATCTGCTGCTCCTGCTCGTCCTTCTTTGTACCGCAGCCTTGACGGGTGGCGCAACTTGCGACTGCGGCTCTTCCACGTGTTCGGACTCGTCGACTGAGGCTGTCTGCACCGATAGTATTGCCGAAGACGAGGAACGCAACACTGACGTCTTCGACCCTCCCCTTTCCTCCTTGACCTCGCTCACTTATCTGTAGGTTTTCTTCGTTGCAGAGTGCTGGCATGTTATACTAACCAATCCGTCTATGAATGTAGCGATCTGGCGAACAACGGGCTGACGGCTATCTCTGAATCTATTGGCCAGCTGGCAAATCTTGAGAAACTGTACGTGCATCAAAATCACCGATGTGGCGAGACCTAAATGAGTTGTAACTAACAGCCGCTGTTTGAATATCTAATTGCAGAAGGGTTAGCGACAACAAGCTCACCGGGTTGATATCAACCAGAACAAGCTCACCGGGTTGCCCTCTTCAATTGGGGCTCTGACCAAGCTGACTCGATTGTACGTGAAAGTGGCCGAAGCTGGCCGTGCTTCTAGAATATTAGAAAGATGACCCTTACACTTGAACGCGAGTAAAAACAGGATTTCCTACAGCAACCAGCTCACGTCCCTACCCGAGAGCATTTCGGGACTTTCCGAACTTAGGTACCTGTAAGTCAGATGATGTCATCGAATGGCTGACGAGACCTGAAAGAGTTGCCATTAACGTTCGCTTTTCGAACAATACCTCATTGCAGAACTGTCTACCAGAACAAGCTCACCGGGTTGCCCTCTTCGATTGGGGCTCTGACCAAGCTGACTCGATTGTACGTGAAAGTGACCGAAGCTGGCCGTGCTCCCAGAATATTAGAAAGATGACCCTTACACTTGAACGCGAGCGAAAACAGATATATCAGAAGCAACCAGCTCACGTACCTACCCAAGAGCATTTCGGGACTTTCCGAACTTACCACTCTGTAAGTCAGATGATGTCATTGAATGGCTGACGAGACCTGAAAGAGTTGCCATTAACGTTCGCTTTTCGAACAATACCTCATTGCAGAACTGTCTACCAGAACAAGCTCACCGGGTTGCCCTCTTCGATTGGGGCTCTGACCAAGCTGACTCGATTGTACGTGAAAGTGACCGAAGCTGGCCGTGCTCCCAGAATATTAGAAAGATGACCCTTACACTTGAACGCGAGCGAAAACAGATCCATATACAGCAACCAGCTCACGTCCCTACCCGAGAGCATTTCGAGACTTTCCAAACTTACCACTCTGTAAGTCAGATGATGTCATTGAATGGCTGACGAGACCTGAAAGAGTTGCCATTAACGTTCGCTTTTCGAACAATACCTCATTGCAGAACTGTCTACCAGAACAAGCTCACCGGGTTGCCCTCTTCGATTGGGGCTCTGACCAAGCTGAATGACTTGTACGTGAAAGTGGCCGAAGCTGGCCGTGCTCCTAGAATATTAGAAGATGACCCTTACACTTGAACGCGAGTAAAAACAGGATTTCCTACAGGAACCAGCTCACGTCTCTCCCAGAGAGCATTTCGGGACTTTCCGAACTTAGGTACCTGTAAGTCAGATGATGTCATCGAACGGTTGACGAGGCCTGAAAAAGTTGCCACTAATATTCGCTTTTCCAAAAATATCTTATTGCAGAGATGTCCGCTTCAACAACCTCACGGCATTGCCCTCTTCGATTGGGGCTCTGACCAAGCTGACTACCTTGTACGTGAAAGTGGCCGAAGCTGGTCGTGCTCCTAGAATATTAGAAAGATGACCCTTACACTTGAACGCGAGCGAAAACAGATCTTTCTACAGCAACCAGCTCACGTCTCTCCCCGAGAGCATTTCGGGACTTTCCGAACTTTCGTATCTGTAAGTCAGATGATATCATCGAAATAGAGAGGCAGAAATGGATTCCACGAGCGAACAACTTGAAAGAGACTAACATTACGGTTTCTATTATAGATTAATGAATAGCAACCCTCTCACCTCCCTTCCCGAAAGTCTGCCTGCACTCAGCAAGCTCCATACACTGTACGTTCAACGCACTCGCTCATCAGAATCAAAGATTAGGAGTACTTACAATCAGTCGAACAGGCACATCTCCGACACCAATCTTACGAAACTTCCTCAAGCGATCAGTAGCTTGACAAGACTGACCTCCTTGTAAGTCCTTCGCGAAAACTTAGCGGTGCAAGAAAGCTAACACGATTTCTATGCGCAGGGACATTGATGACGTCCCTCTCTGCGGGGCACAACCAGTTCTTCCTGCCTCCCTTACCGGGACATACAGACCGTATGAAGGAACAGGAGAATTCCCCGCGTGTCAAACGCCGTCATCTATGGCCGACGAGTCGTCCGATACGCTGGCGCTTATCGTTGGTCCAGTGGCTGGTGAGTTTGTGGCCGTCTCCGTGTTTGCCGCTGTCTTCATCCGTCGCCGCTGTCGCGCGGCCAAGACCTAGGCCGACGAGAACGCCAAAGGCGCCGTTGTTGCCAGTTTGTGAGACATTCTAAGTCCAGGTCATAATTCTATCGCATGCATCAGCGGAGTGGATGAGTTTAAAGAGATAATCAATGTCCTTAGTGTCCCAAAAAAGAAGCTGAATGCAAAGTTTGACTTCATCTTCAATTGTATCTCCAACACCAACCTTTAGTAAAAATTCTAATTCAACATCCACTTCAGCTTCGGAGTTCCGATTCAACCTCGCGCCCAGGAGCGTCCACTTGAGCTCACCGTGACAAGCCTTCTTCTAATTAGGCCCTCTCCTTGAGAGAACGTGAAGAAAGCTCTCGAGGAAGCTTTTCTGAAGTGCATTTGAGCACTAGTATATGAAGTGCGTTTTGAGAACTAGTTTGTTATCCGGACGCGAACTTGCGCAGAATTTGGACAATTGCGGCGTCGTCCCAGCGCTAGTGGTGAAACAGAACGGCGCAGGCGTTCCTACAGATGAGTGATGGAACCATCTACTTTTGAAGCCACCCTTCAATAATCTCCGTTCGTGGCGAGACAAGTAAAGCAAAAACTCAGTTCAGGTTGCGAGGTCTTTGGCCCCGCAGGGTATTCCCTTGTTCTACGGGGCTGGCCAAAAGCTTCCCACGTCAAAATTTATGGCCGTCGAATGCCCGGTGAGCACTTCCCCTTAAGATCAGATAGTCGCAGGTACGTAGGGACAGTCATTGAATTGACTGCAGGTGCACACATTCCTGGCCAAGCATACTGGATATACTTCCTCCTTTCGAATATTCTCTCTTTCTAAGAGCTTACGATAAACTTTTAGTGATCGTGGTGAGCGTAGGTTTTGAAAAGTTTCGCTTATTTTTTCACAACTTCTTCAGAATCAATACAAAGCTATCACGGCAAAACAAGAGCTTGACAAAGCCATCATCGCCTGCTGATGCCAGAATGTGAGAATCTTGAGGGTTCCAGCGGACACAGTTGACGTCGGTATCATGAGCGGCAAGAAGCTTGCGCGTGACCGAAAAGTCGCTGCCAGCGCCGGCGCTCGATGCCTGAAGAACAGCAATTGCGTCGTCTCCAGCACCTGCTGCAATGCGGGAACCATCGCGACTCCAGTGAATAGAAAAAATTGTACGTTCGTGAATCTCGTCGAGCACCTTATCGCACGCCCATGTGCCCTTGTCACTGCGGCTCCAAATCCGAACGGAGCAGTCCTGGCTGCAGGATGCGATGCGAGTGCCCGAGCTGTCGAGACAGAGGCCCCACACAGTGTTCGTATGGCCCTGCAACACCTCGACGCAGCCCCAATCGTCCACCTGCTCTGCCCAGACGCGGATGGTATCATCATAGGAGGCTGTAAAAAGAACAGGTCCTGTTGGATGCCAGCGCAAGTGCTTGACATCTTGCGAGTGACCTGTGAGCACGGAGATGCACTCACACTCAATGTCTTCCTCAGGGAGGCGCGCCTGCGGAGTAGTCGCCGGTGGCGCCTCCCAGATCCAGATACTCTTGTCCCGGCTACAGGTCGCAATCATGGAGCCATCTGCGCTCCAAGCCACCGATTTAACCTCATTTTCATGGCCTTCGAGTACGCTGACGCACTCCCACTCCTCGATGGCGCCAGTGCCATCGTCGGCCTCGCGGTGGCCGCGCTGCCAGATGACCACTGTCGCGTCAAAGCTTGCCGCCGCCAGGTATAATCCGCAGGGCGAAAACTTGCACGAGCGGACAGTTCTTGACTGCGTGTCCTCGAGCGTCGCTACGCACAGCCACTCGTCCTCCGCGGGCGAGGCGGCCGCGGCGCCGCCCGCCGCGCCGGGGGCGGCGGCCTTGGGGCTCTTCGCCCACACCCGAATCGACTTGTCCGCGCAGCAGCTCGCCAGCAGCTTCCCGCACGGCGACCACGCCACGTGCCACACGCGCACGCCACGTGCCACACGCGGTCGTCGTGGCCCTTCAGCGTCTGCGCCGCCGCCGCCATCGCCGTTGCCGTCTCCGCCGCCGCCATCGCTGCCTTCGCCGCCGCGTTCGCGTTCTGGGGAGGCCGCGACGATGGAGCACGCGCCGAGGACGAGCCGAGAGACGAGCCTTCTGAAAACATTGCCATCCTCATTGTACACGATCCCGCGGACGAGATCGTGGCCGAGCAGCTGGTTGAAGCGATCCAGCCTCGCCTCAGCGAGCCCATACGCACCGCGAACAAAGTTGTCGAGGCAGAAAAGGAGGCCAAGAGCCGAGATCGCTCTTCTGCTCGTGAGTACGGCACTCCAAGGCAATTGGATGCTCGTCGAGGCAGTGGCAAAGCTCCTCCCCAACTCAATTGTGCCCATCCTCATCGACGAAGCCATGGCTGATACCAAGGACAGGACGGGCGCGCTTGCCTGGTATATCCCCGGCGACTTATTCATCAACTTTTGTGAGCCCACAATGGACGCCGCTGATGAGGTGGTGGCCGAAGCTCTTGCCGCGAAAGGCCGTGCCGCAAGTGCGCCACGACACCGGAGCTTTCACGCGTTCCTCTCGCACCAATGGGGCAAAGACAAATGGGTGCACAAGATGGCCATCGAACTCGCGTTGCGACTCCGCGACTACGACATTGACGTCTGGCTTGATGCTGAGCAAGTATCAGGCAGTCTTCACGGAAGTATGGCTGAAGGCATTGACTCGTCCACAGTATTCCTCGTCCTTGCGACCGAAGGATACATGCAAAAGATCAACAAAGGTGATCGATCGGTCAGACAACTGTCTCAAGGAGTTTGAATATGCCAGCAGCAAACGCTTTAACCAAACCGTGGTTGCTGCGTTAGAGCCGGATACGACCAAGCCCGCAACGGGGTGGACCGGCTGATTCAAGCTCGCTCTCGCAAGGCAAGCACCGGTGGATCTCTCCGAATGTTCGAATGGCAATTTTTCGGATAAGGCGATCGAACGTCTCGCCAAGGCCATTCACATGCGCATCGAGACCCCCGAGCTTTCATCGGACCTCACCCCTCTGATGTGCGACATCTATCCCCGCCTAAATCCGTGCAGCTCAGAGGCATGGGCCAAGGGCAAGGCGGACAACTTCACCCTCGGCACGCGGAGCTGGATCATCGACGAGTTTTGCGACTGGTATGACAAGAAACAAAGTGCCGTCTTCATTCTTGTGGGCGACGGCGGCGTCGGCAAAAGCGTCATCATGGCCGAGCTTTGCCACCGTGGAGGCGCTCTGAAAACTGACGAAAATGTCGCAAAGAACCAGGCTGATGAACGCGCCGAGCCCCGAAAGTCGTCACGTGTACGTAGCTTGTGGCGTCGAAGCAAAACGGAGCGCCAGCCTATCTCGGTGGCAGCGTACCATTTCTTTCGACACGATGATGGGACCGCGGCGTCACCTGCTGAAGCAATTCTAAGCATTGCTTGGCAACTGTGTCAAACCGTGCCTCATTTCCCGGAAGCACTCGAAGAAGTAAACTTTGACGGTCTTCGCGAAAAGACGCTGACGGATCTTTTCAAGACAATTCTCGTCAATCCTGCAACCAAGCTCGGCTCTGACCAGATGCGACAAGTGGTCGTGCTCGACGCTCGCGACGAGTGCAGCGAGAGCGATGAGATTCTGCAAAAGGTCATTCGCACGTGGAAGGGCTGCCTGGCGCAGGCCGCGCGCCGTGCAGTGCGACCCCGCTCGTGCCAAGTGGGCCCTCTACGAAGGCCCCGGGGCCCAGCCCGCCCTCGCGCAGCGGCTCGCCCCGCGCGGCGCAAAGCTTGAGTGACCGCGGCCGCTGCGAGCAGCCCGACACGGCCCCGTCGCTCATCGAGCGCGGGGCCAAGCTGAGGCCGCCGCGTGCGACGAGGTGCTGCGCCAGCCAGAGCAGCTCCAGCAGGTCGCCGAGCAGGGAGTCCTCCGCCGGCTGCGAGCGCAGGGCGATGCGGAGCGGGATGGGCCGCCTCTGCACGGCGTCGAGGGAGGCCGGCCGCTCCGCCAGGCATGCAGCAGACAGACCACCAGCAGGGCGCTCGAGGCGCGCCGGGTCGCCCTCGAGCAGAGCCGCCGAGGCCCGCGCCGCCACGGACAGCTAGCTCGCGCCCCGTCGGGCAGCGCGCGGATGGCGGCCGCCGCCCGCATGGCGGACCTCGCGCCGTTGATGATGAGCACCGCCAGCGCGACGAGGACCTCGGCCCTGGCGAGCGGGGCGGCGCCGCGCAGCTGGCCGTCTCCGGCCGCGGCAGCGCGAGCGCGACGGGGAGCAGGCGCCCCAGCTGGTCGCGGAGGGCGAAGCGCCGCCGCAGGGCGCGCAGGGCGAGCAGCACAACGAAGTCGCAGCGGGGAGACTCTTCGCGCTCGCGGAGCACGAAGATGGCCGCTGCCGCGACGTCCAGGGCGGCGTCCTCGGGCAGCATCGTGTCTGCGGCGTCCTAGCCGGCGCGCAGCCAGTGCATCGTGAGCGCCGCCACGCGCCCGGGGCCCCGCCGCATCGCCTCCTTGTAGCGCCCCAGGTAGCGGGTCGCGAGGGCGAAGAGCAGCCCGAGCGAGGTGCGCTCGGAGACAAGGCAGCCCGCCGTCAGCAGACAGCTGGCGACGACCCCGCCCGGCTCTTCTTGGGCGTAGAAGCGGGCCAGAATGGCGAACTCAACTTCAACCTCGTTGACCGGCACGTACGTCCCGCTGATCGTAGCACGCAGCCGCACGGCGCCCTCGACTGCGATTCTGAACTCGCGCCTCACGAGCGAGAACATCGCGCTGAGCGGCATGCTCGTGCCGGGGTGCTCGCGCACCCTCTTCCGCATCTCATCCCAGCAAGGTGGAACGCGGGGACTCGGCCCGATTCCCCCCGGATTACCAACCGCCAACTGCCTTTCCCCATTGCCCCGAGCGAGTTGAAGGCAATTTCGCGGCTGCTGCTACTGCTGCTGCTGCTGACGCGAGCTGCTGCTGCTGCTGCGACGAGTGGCATCGAAGACCGAGTCATCATCCGCAGCAAGGTGTGCTCGTGCGAGAAGGTCGCCAACGTCGTCGAGGAATTGCGTGCAAAGGAGATTGCGTGCAAAGGAGATCGAGCAGGGATTGGTCGGGGTCTCCTCGGCGCGCGGCACACGCGGAGGCCGCCTCGGCAAATCATGCTACACGATCGTCGAGGCCAGCGCCTACGTGAAAATGCAGCTGGAGCTGCACCCGTGCGTCGCGTCCGTGCAACAAGATGAGCCGGTCGAGGACGCCGGCTACTTGACGCGTCTCACCATGATGCAGCAGTTCGCCAACCAAAATACTCGGGCGCCGGCGACTTCAACCCCTCGCACCGGGGCAAAGGCGTCAAGATCTACGTCCTCGACTCCGGCGTTGAGGGGGCTCACGACGAGTTCGCCGGCCGCCTCGTCACTGGCTTCTCGGCCATCGACTACGGCGCGCACCGCGACGAGGACGGTCGCGTGCTCTCGAACCCATAATACCCACCTTACATTGACAGCGACAGTCATGGCACCTGCGTGGCCGGCGCCGCCGCGGGCGAGCGGTATGGCCTCGCGCCGGGAGCAACCGTCATTTCCGTGCGCGTCCTCGCCGGCGCGACCGGCTCGACCTCGGACGTCATCGGCGGACTCGTCTAGGCCATGGAGCAGCAGTCGCCCTCCAGGTCGGCCATGGTCGACGAGACGGCCATCATCAACCTCTCGGTCTCCAGCCGCGGATCGGCCTTGGACGGGCCCATGCAAGACGCCAGCGACGCAGGCCTCATCGTAGTCATTGCGGCGGCAAACTCGAACGTGAACGCGAGCGAGTTCTCCCCACAGCGACTCGGCGGCAGCGCCATGCGTGCGTGCGGGCCCGTGGTGGTCGGGGCGCTCGCCGCCTGGTCATCCATCCTACGCGCTCGCCGGCTACTCGAACTTCGGCGACCGCCTGGATGTGCTCATGTCGGGCACCGTCGTCTGCGCGAAGCAGGCAACCACCGACGACTTCTACGTCGGCAAGACCGGCACGTCATACGCCGCGCCGCTGGTCGCCGGCATCTTGGCGGCCTTTCTGGAAAAGAAGGAGATAGACAAGTGCGCGGCGGTCGATGACATGTTCGACAATGCGCTTTATGGCGTCGCCGACGTGCCCGAGGATAAGCGAGACGGCACGCCCAACATCATCGCCCAGCTACTCTCCGCACTCCGCGCGAGCACGCCGTCGCCCACCGCCGCGTCGTGCACGACCCTGACGCCACAGCGCTCACCGCAGCCGGCCTTCACGCTCCGCGTCGGCGAGGAAGTCACGATTCGTTCCGCCGAGACATTTCTCACCTACTTTTGCAAGTGGACGGGCGCCCACCGCAAAGCGCCGCGCGACCCCAGGTGCCCCGGCAACTGGCAATGCGGATTCCGCTTTGCGCTCAGCAAAGTGATTCGACCCAGGCTCTTCCGCACGTCCCCGACATGGTCCCCACGCACCGCCTCGCGCTTCGGGAACAAGCGGGCCCCCACATGGGTAATCAGGGCCACGTCCAACACAACAAGCTCCCTCTTTTACGTCGACGAGGAACGCTGGGAGTTCATCTCCGAGGGCGTGCTTCCACGGCGCTGTTCGCCCCCCCTCGCCTTTGACGTCTTCGACGCAGGAAGCGCCGTCGAGGTCTGCGCCGGTGCCCCTCCATTCTTCGACTGATCTTAAACAGACACGCGGGAAGTTGCCTCAATGCTCACACACTCGATAACAAAGATACTTCGTTTATTTTTTTTCGCTGAGAGATTCATAATCTCTCGATTAGAAGAAGCCCCAACGTAAATTTGATCTTGCGTCTTTGGCAGCGGAAAGTAATGGAAAGCGCTCGCAAGTTTGCTGAACCTCTCTCGGAGCGCCTTGCGCTCGAAGGATTTTCCGAACATTTGAATTGCATGCGAGATTCTGAATAGCCCCGCATGCCTGTCTCTGCACTTGTTCGCTTGTGGGATGTGCGCGCATGGCCGCCACGATCTCCTTGCCGACCTTGAGCTCTTGGCCAAGGATCTCCTTGTTGCGGTCGTTGAAAGCTGCGAGACTCCAAATAGCCCCGCATGCATATCTCTGCACTTCTTCGCTTGCGGGATGTGCGCGCATGGCCGCCACGATCTCCTTGCCGACCTTAAGCTCTTGACCAAGGATCTCCGCGTTGCGGTCGTTGACTGCGAGACTCCAAATAGCCCCGCATGCCTTTTCTTGCACTATTTCGCTTGCGGGATGTGCGCGCATGGCCGCCACGATCTCCTTGCCGACCTTGAGCTCTTGGCCAAGGATCTCCTTGTTGCGGGCGTTGACTGCGAGACTCCAAATAGCCCCGCATGCCTGTCTCTGCACTTGTTCGCTTGCGGGATGTGCGCGCATGGCCGCCACGATCTCCTTGCCGACCTTGAGCTCTTGGCCAAGGATCTCCTGGTTGCGGGCGTTGACTGCGAGATTCCAAATAGCCGCGCATGCGTATCTCTGCACTTGTTCGCTTGCGGGATGTGCGCGCATGGCCGCCACGATCTCCTTGCCGACCTTGAGCTCTTGGCCAAGGATCTCCTTGTTGCGGTCGTTGAACGCTGCGAGATTCCAAATAGCCGCGCTTGCGAATCTCTGCACTAGTTCGCTTGCGGGATGTGCGCGCATGGCCGCCACGATCTCCTTGCCGACCTTGAGCTCTTGTCCAAGGATCTCCTTGTTGCGGTCGTTGAACGCTGCGAGATTCTGAATAGCCTCGCATGCATTCTTCTGCACTTGTTCGCTTGCGGGATGTGCGCGCATGGCCGCCACGATCTCCTTGCCGACCTTGAGCTCTTGGCCAAGGATCTCCTTGTTGCGGGCAGAGTCATTCGCGACAACAAATACAACCCCACATGCTGCGGCTTGAAGATCTTCATGTGCGCGGAACGACTGGAACATCCCAATCAAAATCTCGCCGAGCCCATGCTCTTGGATTGCCGAAACGCGAAACGGCGTTCCTGAAGATTTCCCAGACAACGCAAATCGAAGCACCCACAAAGACTTTGCAAGCGCATCGGGGTCTGCGCTCTCCACTAGAATTCGCTTCATGTTCGGGAGAATTCCGCGTGAGCAAGCCTCGTCGCGCAACGTATCGCCATCGTCCGCACCATACTCGACCTCAAGAATTTCCCATAGGGTGTCCAAGGTCTGGATAAGATTATCTGTGTCCTCGGACAAGTCACGCACAAGACCTTGCACGAGCTCGATACTTGCATCTTCGGGACCGCTGCGAAATCGCGAAATCGCTAAAACTAAACCTCGGATGATTCGTGTCGATCGACGGACATTTGTACGACTTTGAAAGGTACTGAGAATTTCGGATGCACGAGGGCGGTCTTGTGGGTTATGCTCCCAGCATCGTTTCATGAGCCGCACGACCCAAAGACGAACGTCAACCTCATCGGAGATCTCGGGTCGGTCTCCATTTAAAACTCTTGTTTCTAAATCCGAGACCGAGTTTACGCTCCGAGCAAACGGCGATTTGCCATGATAGATCTCCCACATGACGATACCAAAGGAGTAAACGTTCGCGCGCGTTGTCCATCGTGCAGGTGCTTGCAGGACTTCGGGGGCCATGTACGCAGGTGTCCCTACTGATGAAACGGTGTTGGCGATACTGCTAAAGGTGTCGAGTTGTGTGGCAAGCCCAAAGTCTGCTAGCTTGATGAGACCAAGGTCGCGGCTAAGAAGGACGTTGGCTGGTTTAAGGTCACGATGAACGACCATGTTTCCATGGAGGTACTCCAGCCCGCGAGCCATGCCGCGGAGAATGGCTTCTTTGTCGTCAAGGGTCAATGCTAATGTCGCATGACTCTCGGCCTCATACAAGAGATCGTCGAGTGACATGTCGCACTTGTCCATGACGAGGTGGAAGCGGTTCCGCAGGATGCAGGTTCCGAGCAGACAGACAATGTTGGCGTGCTCGAGGCCGCTCCAACTCTCGGCTTCACGCATAAGGGCTTGCTGCTCTTGAAATTGCATGCGGCGACCATTTGGCTTGACACGCTTGATTGCAACTTCAACTTCGGCGCCATCGTCGCGCTTGAAGAGGCCCAGAACAACCTGACCAAATTGGCCCTCGCCGAGAACCTGCAAAGGGGCCGAGATGTTCACCCGCTCACTTGGGAGCGAGGCGGCCTCGGCTTCTTCGGCCTTGATGAGATTGACCGTTAGACGCTCTAGCGCCTGACGCTGACGGCGCGTGCCCAGCTGGCCTTCGAGTACCGCGTCGATACCCACGTCCGGGTTTTCCTGAAGAAAAGAGACGACTTCTTCTGGATCGTCGTCGAGGAGACCACGCTCGTGAAGCGCTCCAAGCACACGGACTAGGTCGTCCCGTGCATCTTCCTCGTCGTGCGCGTCTTCGCCAAGTGCCGCGGCGTCGTCCTGGGCTTGCTGCGTTTCCTGATGCTGGCGAAGCTGGAGGTCAAGTTGGCAGAGTTGGAGACATGTCTGAAGATGCTGCTCGGCCTCGCGCAGAGACTGGCGAATGGCTCTGGCTTGAAAGAGAAAACGCGCTCTCGCGGCAAGGTTACCCCTCGCGCTCGCGCGACGAGCATTGTCGCCAAAGTACGGCCTCAGGAGGTCGAGGACGTCGCGCAGCGCCGCTTCAAGTTGTGTCACGTTGATATCCGCCTCGCGCAGCTGCTCGAGGTGCGCCGCCAACCTTGTGAGTACAGCTTGGAGGTGTGCCGCCTTTCGTTTGCATGCGACGGCATCATCCAGCAGGGCCGCGCCATCTCGCGCAAGCTGCAGCACGAGCGCCACGCCGGAGATCGCGTCCATGATTGCGAACTCGCTGCACGTGCGGGGCCCACGCGAGGTTGTGTCTGTCTACAGTACCATGGTCGTGTTTTTATTAGAAAACATCTAGTGTACATTATCATGATATTGTTTTTAGTAGAAAACGTCTAGCGCACACTCTCGTTCTCCACGAGTGATCGCGCCTGGAACCTCGACAAAGCAGATGGGCGCGATCTTCTTCATTCGGCAAAGCGCGGACGCGCGCGAGAGCGGCGACGCCAGTACGTGCAACGACCGGAGCGAGCGGGCAAGCAAGCAGGCAAGTCGGGATGGG
>KN805405.1:283405-317468 GCA_000818945.1 Schizochytrium sp. CCTCC M209059
GCGGGATGGGGAGGCAGCCGCCGACACTCCCCGCGGTGACGTGCGATGCCGCACTCAAGCAAGCCACACAGCTGATCCAATCGGCCCTTTCCGCGAGGGGCTTCGAGCTTGGAGGCGATGCGCGATGGCGGCGCCCGGCGCGTCGCGAGCAAGACCGCCCCCGCGAACCTCGCTGCAGCGGACAAGGTGAGCGAGAGTCGGAAAGCAGCGCAAAGTATCTTCGCGCCGGCAGGCGAGGCCTCCGAGCTCGAACAGAAGAAGAATGAGCGCGACGACCACGAAGCGAAGGCCTGCGGCGGGATGCACAACGATGATGATGACCTCGGCTTCGACAACACGACCAAGGAGTTCACGGAGCGTCTCCGCATTCTTCTTCGCTCAGAATCCACCGAGGGCCAACACGCGCGCCGCAAAGACCTGTCCGGGCTCATGAAGCCCATCGTCGCGCAGATCAGGCTCGAGTGGGAAGCGGACCAGCCGAACGCGGAACTGGAAGGGCGCAAGCTGAGCAGTGCCCTCGCCGGCGCCTTGGTGGAAGCGTGCCAGCACCAGCCGAAGGTCGAGCTCGACGTCATTCACGCAGCCGCGGACGATATCGTCCCGGAGGCTTTTCTTCTGATCGCAATGCTCGAGAGGGAGCTTCCTGACGAAAGCAAGGACTTGTTCGGAGGTAAACTCACGATATACGACAAGTGCCACCCTGTCGCCGGGAGCGACGACCCTTACGCGCGCGATATCTTCATTGAGGCGGTTTTAATCATCCTCGACGCCATGGAGCCCGTCTGCAATGATGCGAGCGCCGCTTGCAGCGGCGACGTGCGGGACGACCTCATGACGGGCACCCTGCAAGCCACGTTCAATACGCTCCTGGTATGCATGGCTACGGAAGGGGGCGCGTGGGAGGACATGGCCGGGAAAAAGAAGTTTTCCCACGAAGATGACTTTCCCCCAGCTCAAGATGTCCCCATTTCGGACATTGTGGGAAACATGAATACGCAAAGAATCCCTGCCCTCAAGACCTGTCTCTTGGCACTAGACAGATACTTCCGCAGGGATATGACCGACCCTCCGCTCAATGCGGCGGCTCCGCAATATTCCAAATTGTTGCTCCACCCGAGTTTGAGTGTTCGCGAATGTACTTTCACAACGCTAATCAATTACACCAAAGTCGAAAGGACGCGAGTCGATACTGAGCACGGCCATTACGGAACGCGCGAATTGACGGCTCGGCATACCTATAGGTCGAGCCGTTCGCAGCTAGCGAGCGTACTCGAATACAATCGACATGCCGCCCTCCGTTAGAAAAGATCAGCCCGTGAATAATGTCTCGCTTGCTGTGCTTTGACAATTGTATAGTACCTAGGTAGGAGTAGAAAAGAAAAGAAAAGAAAAGAAAGGAAAGCTTTCGCTGTCATTGGTGTTGCCATCCTGATCGTGAACCCCCATTTCTTCTATATACGCCGTGCGACCCACTCATACTCTTGCTTTCTCGCCCATTCTTCTCCGCTTAGCTTCACGATGAAGACGCATTCCCTTTCGTTTCCCTCTTCTCAGAGCTGTCCCCACCTCCGTCCGAGTCCTCCTCGGACTACTAGTATACGTACTGTCGTCTGGGCCACCATCTTGTTATCGGCACCATGGGCGGGAGGGAGGGCCAATCAATCGTCGTCCCATCCGCATCCGGACATCGTCCTCGGGTTCGACCTCAAGCGGCGCTTCGACACTCACTCACGCTCTGGCCGCCGTCGCATGCCATGATCTCGAGCAAGGCCCGCCTCGCACGACGACTGGCGATCGACGATCGGCGGCAAGCTTGCTGGGCTCGACGGCGGTGCCACGTCTGCGTGCGACCAGCTTAAACGGCGAGCGACCCAGGTCTCGCGCGGCAACGGCCTGCAGCTGTACGTAAAGGAAGAGAAGCGAGCGGCCGTTCATGGCGCGCCGAGGACCGCCGCCTGTGCTTTGCTCGCGTCCTCGCGGACCTGGGTGCGCGCGACGCCTCTTGATCAGGTTCGCGAGCTTATCGCTGTTGCTCTTTATCATGGCGTGCTGTGGCCCAACCTGGGACGATTGGGGCCACCGCTCCCAGAACTCGTGGCGGTGGAGTGGCGAGCAAGGCCGCCGATCACGCGGCCGTGCAGACAGCAAGCACTGCGCTTGACTGTGCTCGGCTGCGCTCAATCGAGGCTGGCGATACCGTCTGGCCCATGGGGAAGAACTTGAAGGAGAGACACAAGGAGACGAAGAAAAGGACGGAGGTGGCCAATCGCAGCCCCCGGTAACAGTAGCTTCCCTCCGGTAATAACGAGCGAACGATCAAACGGCACGCATGGGCTTTTGCTAGCCCAGTTTTCACGTGCAAGACCCCGAGCGAGGAGAAGGGCGGTCATTGCAATGGTGCCATCATGACAGAAGAGATGAGCAGGGAGAGAGATGGCGGGCTGTCGCAGCAACGGCGGCATTGGCAGCGGCAAAACAAGAACCCAACGTCTCTTCCGTCGTCTCCACCCCCACAAAAGTGATAGCCCAGGATGGACCTCATGGTGACCAAGCTCTCGTTATGGCGCAGAAGTACAGAGCGGAGGGCGAGCAAGGACACCGATGAGAGCAGCACGGGTAGCAGCAGTGGAGGCTTCGAAAGCAGCAGGACCGAGATCGAGGTCCTCGGATTTGGCAGAGGCGAAGATCTCTGGCTGGATGGCGACCTCGAAAAAGGCTTCGAGGCAGGGGAGAATGAAGACAAAGAAGAAACGAAAGATCAACTACGAGGCGATGAGAGGCTGGGTCTCAACGTCTCCGGGGCCAAAACGTGGCGCCGCGCCATTCTTTTCTTTACGGTCGTGAGCGCGCTCTGCGTCATCGCTCTTAAATGGTTCGTTGCCGTCATGATGCGTAAAATTTTTCTCTGGCTTGAGGAAACCTTTGTAGGAGGTACAAGCCTCTTTGGGTCCACCGCGTCCGCCTTTTGGCAGGCGCTTTTCCTCGATCATCTGGAATTCTACACCGTCTTTGGAATCACCATATTCATGTCTTTCACGCTGAGTCTTAGCGAAGCAATGCTTCGTGCTCTCCCGGTGCGCCTTGCGGGCGCTTATGCGCGCGCACGACGCGCTCGTCTCGTCGATATCGCACTCAACACCAACGTGCTCACTGAGATGGACTTCAATGCCACATACCTTTTAGAGCAGGTCTCCTTGCTCTTCGAGTACGAAGCCAATGTCAAGCACCAGCGCATCTCGTGCATCATCCGCATCGCTTTTGTCGCATTTTTTTGTCTCATTCTTTTCTGGCAAGGCACACTGCTCACTTTGGTTTTTCTTCTTATCATTCTCGGTCTTCAATTTAGTCTGCAGGAAAAGATGCTCGAAAAGCCCACCGGGCGTCGGGTCGAGCTTATCGGCAAGGTACATGCATCCATTGTTGATGTGCTGCGTGGTGCCGATGTCGTCGCCACGCACAACATGGAACGCTTTGAGATGGAGTCGCTCGCGGCCAAAGAGGCGCCCGGCGTCGAAATCGATCGCGAAATGTGGCGTGTGCTTTTCGTAGTGGGGTTCCCAGAGATTGCCCTCCTTTCTGCAATGATGCCCGGCGTCATCCTCTTGGCGCGGCTCATGTTCGACGTCACGGACTCCTTGTCGGACGCGGCAAATACGCTATTTGCGCTCATGGCCATGTTCTTCGTCTTTGATGAGGGGCACAAGTGTCTGTCTTCGCTCATTGAGAGCAACTCTCAGGCGCACGAATACGCGCAAGCGCTGGAAAGCGTCAACGCGGCCTTGGCAGCGGCGCCTGCTCACCTCCACACTACGTCGGGAGCGGAGGGCCCTGAGGATGAAGACGACGATGCCGTCGGCCCAGGGCCACTGGTCTTTGATGATGTCACGATCCAGTACCCGCGGGCCAGCGCCCCCGTCGTGCGCAATGTGAGTTTTGCTATTCCTCAAGGTCTTACCATGGCTATTGTCGCCGAAAGCGGCGGTGGCAAATCGACGCTCTTTCGCGTCGCCTCTGCGCTTGTACGACACCAAGGAGGAAATGTTTTCTATGGGGACGTCCCTCTGAACGATCTTACCAAACACGCCATTCGTGCGCACATGGGCTTTGTGAGTCAGGATTCGATGCTCTTTGCGCGTAGCATTCGCGAGAACATTTGGTACGGAAATGCCGGGGAGCCCGATGATGCCGTCCTTTGGTCTGTCCTCGAAAAGCTTGGACTTGACGTGTGGGCTCATACCATGAGCGAAGGACTGGACACCGTCCTCGAATCGGAGCGCATGGTCAGCGGAGGCCAAGCACAGCGCCTTCAGATCGCACGCTTGCTTTGCCGCCAGGGACTACATTATGCTCTTCTAGATGAGTGCATGAGTGCTCTCGATCCTGTGATGCGTGTTACAGTAACGCAAGCGCTCAAGGTCTTCCTGCGGGGCAAAACCGCCATGGTCATTACGCACTCGCACGATACCGTCGCAAATCTTTGTGACAAGGTCCTAGACCTCGGCAAGCTTCAGCGCGGCGACGACCGTGCCGTCTTGCCCACAAAGGAGTACCTTGCAAGTCTGCAAAAGGGGAAACGAGTCCAGAGCTCTGTGTGGCACGCCATCTTTAATCGGTCAGTTGGCGACCTTGCGAGATCTGATGATGCATAGAGATTCACATCGTCACGAGCAAGATTTCGAAGACTAGGCTGTTGACACCAGCCCCCAAATCACGTATATGTAACCTAAGTTTTTATTATTAAAACAACGAAAATGAGTAAGAACCTGTGACTGAATGACGAGCTGAATGTGTAAAGAAATCCAAGCACTCCGCTTTGTCCTTGTTGACAATGCACCGTGACTTTTTTGGTGCCAGGACGCGCGCGCGAGCAGCTTGCTCCACTCCATCATCTTGAACAGACTTTTGATTAAAAATGTGTCACGGAGGCTGGCTTGAATGCGGAATAAACAAAAGAACAAAGAAGGAGAGGGTGCTTTTGAAACCATTAGTCTGCTTCTGTACCTGCACCATTTGCAGGCGAAAACTCCAATCGCGCCAAATACTCGCCAGTTGGCACTACGGGCTCCGAATCACCGGACTGCAGCTTGCCTAGATCGAGCACTTCATCACAAAGATCTGCAACTGTGTCGTGTGAATGCGTAATGACGAGCACTGTCTTATTTTGAAGAAATGCCCGAAGTGCCAATGTTACGGTAGCGCGCATGGCAGGATCTAGCGCGCTCATGCACTCATCCAAAAGCACATACTCGAGACCTTCGCGGCACAAAAGTCGGGCAATCTGTAGGCGCTGCGCCTGACCACCGCTCACCATTCGCTCCGTAGCCAGGACTGTGTCAAGACCCTGCTTACGCGATTCCACCCACTTGGCCAGGCCGACCCCCTCGAGGATGGTCCAAATTTTGCTATCATCCGGTGGGGTCTCGTTTCCGTACCAAATATTGTCGCGCAGAGTACGCGAGAAAAGCATCGAGTCTTGGCTGACAAAACCGAGACGCTCGCGGATGGCATGCTTGGTGGTGGCGTTCAGAACAACGCCCCCATAGTAGATCCAGCCTTCGTGTTGGACGAGTGAAGAAGCCGCGCGAAAGAGGGTTGACTTGCCGCCGCCACTTTCTGCAACAACAGCCATGGTGAGACCTTGCGGAATAGTGAACGAGACGTTCTGGACAGCAGGCTCGTCAACGCCGGGATACCGAACCGTGACATTGCTGAAACGGAGGTCCCCTGCCACGACCTCGCGCACAGGCGTTGCCAAAGCGTGCGTCCAAGTTTGGAGCCGAGCCTGGCCATTTGAGAGGGTGCCATCGACAATTTGTAGCGACTGTGCGTAGGTGCTAGCCTGTTGGTTCGTAAGCGTAAGGCGATTGAAGCTCTTGTGGGCCTCATCAAAGATGAGAAACATGGCCAAAAGAGCAAACATCGTGTTGATAGCCTCTGCAAGTTCCTCTGTCCTCTCAAAGATACCATATGCAAGCAAGAGCGTGCATGGCATACCAACCGTCAACACATAGAAATTCGGAAAGCCCATCATAATCATGATGCGAGAGATGGTGCTGTCTACTTTGGAAGCACGTGTCTCTTGGGCTTGCAAAATTCGCTTTTCCTTCATTTCCTTGTTGTGCATGGCAACAACGTCCGCAGCGCGCAAGACATCCAAGACCGAATCGTGCAGCTGACACATGAGCGTCGTCTTTTTCTCTTCATGCGAGCGAAGTACGCGCCCTTGTGCAATTTGCAAAATGAGGACAATGAAGAACATGAACAACGACAACATGCTGCCCTGCCAAAATACCAAAAAGCAAAAGAAGATGGCAACCACGACGCACTGCTTTTCCCCTGCTCTCAAATATTGCGTATTGGCTTCGTACTCAAAGAGAACTGCGATTTGCTCGAGCACAAAGGAAGCAGAAACCCCGCTTTCGCTCAAAAGCCCACCCTCGCTCAGGGAAATATCAAGCAAGAGTTCTCGTCGGGCTCTTGCGGTTGCGCTCGCCAGCCGCACAGGTAGTGCAAGCAGCAAAATGCTGCAAAAAGCAGTTGGAATAGCAATTGCAAAGGAGAGCCCAAGCGTATCAAAGAGGTCGAGCTTTGTAAGAAATATAAAGTCCCAGAACTCGGACGCAGTGACGTCCAGCAAACCTCCAGACTGGCTGAATTTGTCTTCGACCCAAATAAAGAGCTTTCGTAGGAGGACTGCCACAAGCCATTTGAAGGAGATCGCCCCAAGGTTTGCAATCGTCATACTCACCCAAATGGCGCGCCCGAGCTGCCTCGAATTGGGTACTTCAAGCACCACTTTGCTGACATTATCGCGGTCGCCCTTTTCAGTATTTTCGCATCCACTTTCGAGGCTCGAGGTGTCCTCTGTGCTCCGTTCGTCTGCGTTGGGCATCCAGCTCGTGCGCAGCACGCCGTTCTCCGCCTCCGGGTTCTCGGAGTCCAGCACGCTGTCTCTTGTCCCGTCCTTCTCGGAGCCACTACTGTCCACTTCAGGGCCGCCCGACTCGCTCGACGTCGCGAGAGAAGGTGTCTGCGTTCGCGGAGCGAGCCCCGCCTCTGCATTCTCCCCTGCCCCCAGCACCCCCATTGTCGCCCTCTTCGCCGCCGCCGCCATCGCGCCACGAGACGTCGCCGTGTGTGTTGATCGATGTGGTTTTGCGAGTTACTCTTACCCGCACAAAGTCCCTTGCTTACGAAAGAAGAGAGCAGCCATGTTTGCACACCTCTCGTCAACGCTAAAAGAGCGCTAGGCACTCTTAGCACGAGATTGGCGTGGACTTTTTTGCGTTCTGCAGCCAGGTGTTTCTATGAGTATAGTGCGGATTACTACGCGGAACCGAACTTCTCCACCAATTTGTTGTAGGCAAATCTCATAGTTTCAAACCACCTCAGTAACTTCTGTTCTTGCTCCTCCGTCGGACAAACACGAATTTTGCGTGCCCTCGTTGGCCCCGACTCGTCAATTTCGATCGCAGCGTCGAGGTGCGATGCCTTTCGCTTTTTCTTGTTTCGTTGAATTTGTCTTGATGGAAAACTTCTCCGCCCCGGGACCGTGGCGAGCGCACCCAGCTCCTTTAGCGCTCGTTCCACCTTATTCTCCAGCTTCTCCCGCGCCTCTTCAATCTCTTCAACCTCTTCACTTCTTTCGTAGCGAGCGCGTCTGCTTTACCTTCTTTTCTAGCAACCTCTGTCGCTTCTCGGCGTCTCTTGCGATTCGCAGCCGCTCGACGTCCATTATGACTTGCCACAAGGAAAGTCGTGATGGCAAGCAGGTCGTCTGAGAGTTCAGTGTCGGCGGGACGCATGTCGCTGCACTGGCTGTGAACCACGATCCGAGCCCCAAATTTCGCAACGATCTGCTCAAGAATAGATTAAGCAATAACTTTTGCGAGATGGCGCTCGAAAGCGAGGTTCAGAAGGGCTTGCAGGCCTTTCCAAAGGAAATTCACGGCAGATCAGGTGTCCTGGATGCCGCGGTGATTGGGGTAGGCTCCCCTGAGCTCAGCGATCTCTCGTTCCAGATCACCGCGCTGCTTCGCGGAAGAGATACGCGCGTAGATGACGCGCTGTCCGCCTCCCGCATCGGTCCGCGAGAGTCCGACGAGCTTGTAGACATCAGAGACGTAACATCATCACTTTCCACCATGAAGACGAGTCAGGCGAATTTGTTTACCAGTCAAAGCAGGCTTGAGACGCCTTTTCGGTGGGTCGGCGACGAGTCCTCAAGAGGGGTGAGCTTGGGCTCTAGACTGGCTACGCACGAACGCACCTGGTGCCTGGTCGCTTCAAAACGGTCCTACTTACAACGTTTCATGCTAAGCCACGGAATGAATGAGTATTACCGCGGTCACGCCGAGTTCGAAGAATGCGATGAAGGACAGCATGCAAGTATACGCAGTAATGCAAAGGTGATACGGAAATTTGAGGAGAGAAGCCTTGCCGCGCCATTTATAAGAACGAGGGAGACTTCCCTTTCCGGGGTACACTGAAGAAGTCAGCGACCGGCAAGCAAAGGGGATGATCGCTCAGCAGAGGCTCGTGCTTGCCTTATTGAGGCACTCGAACTGGAATGCCAGAGCAACGAATCATTCTGACAGCCCTTGCTAAGAGCGAGATCTGCTGATATCCGATCGCCGAGTAGTACCTTCCTCGCACATGATGAAGGAGACTGATTGTGTATATTTCATAACGTGTGCGCCAATCCTGATGGTGTGTGCATGCATCGCATTGCAGCGAAGCAACCCCATTTTCTGAGGTGCCGACAATCAATCACCGAATAGGTGCCACGGCAGCGTGCACGCCATGGCATCGCGCGTCGTACGATGCTGCTTGCAGGCCCCGCGCACAGCGTGGGGCGCTTGGAGCTCGTGCACTTGCAGAAAGTTGAACGAGGACAAACTGGTCCCCGAAGAGAAGGTCCCGCACATGGCATCATCAGTGGCCAGCGTGCAGTACGAGGGCGTGGACGGGCTGACGCGCGCCATTCGTGTGGTCATCCTGGGTGGAAACGTGATGGTGACCATGTCCAAGTGGCTCGCAGCTGTGCTCCTGCGGAAGCTCTTTGTCATGGTGGAAGATACGTTCGGCAGCGGCGAGAGTCTTCTGGGCAACGTCACCTCGCCATTCTGGAAAGCCATCTTCCTCGTCAACCTCGGCTTCTTTGACACCCTAGCACTTGCAATCGTTGTGGCAGTCCCCATGGGAATTTTTGGAGTCTTGCGCTCGGCGCTTCCGATCCGCCTTGCGGGCACCATGGCTCGCGCGAGACGTGCCTTGTTGGTGGACATTTCGCTCAATTCCATGACGATTGCCGAGAGTAACTACAGTGCCTCGTTTCTGCTCGAGCAAATCTACGTGCTGTCCGAGTACGAAGCTGAGACCAAGTATGTCCGTATCGGAGAAGCACAGCGCATCAAAGTTGTCGCCATTTTCTGCATAATAGTCTTTTGGCAAGGTTCTCTCCTCAGTGCTGTAATGACAGGGGTCATTGTGCTTTTAGAGCTCGTCCTTCGCACGCGTGTCATTGCTCCACATCTCGAAGATAAGTCGGAGTTAACACGTCGCGTGCATGACTTGATTCTCGATATTCTGCGCGGCGCGGACATTGTGGCAATGCACAATGCCGAGAGCAAAGAGATGCAAGCCTTGGCCTCGGTTGAGGCGCCCGGGATCAAAATTGACCGTGACACATCTCGTGCGATCTTGGGCGTCACGGGGTTCACACTCTTTCTGTTGACGGTGACCATGCCGGTGCTACTTGCTTTCTCATGGGCTTTATTCGATAATATTGAGGACGCTCGCGAGGCCGCAAACATGCTCTTTGCGCTGACGGCTATGCTCATTATTCTCGATGAGGGCCACAAGAGCCTCAATCGATTATCCATGAGCAGCAAAGCTGAAGCCGCATATCGGCAGTCCCTTGCAATCGTGGAGCCGCTCTTGGCCGCAGGGCAGGCCGCGTTGGCTGCAGAGCGAGCAGAGCGAGTGGTGACTGGCAATGTGGACAAAACAGCTGACGCGTGGCCTCCACCAGAGCTGCCCGACGTTGATGTGGGTCCTGGCGCCCTTATCTTTAGTCATGTGACTGTGCAATATCCATCCGCAAGCGCACCGGCCGTCCACGACGTCACCTTTACCATCCCTCGGGGAACCTCAATGGCCATCGTTGCTGAGAGTGGTGGTGGCAAGTCAACGCTCTTCCGCGCCGCGTCAGCCCTGATTAACCACGAAGGCGACATTGTCTTCGGAGACGTCGTGTTAGACGATGATACCAAGCAGGCCCTTCGCGCTCGCATGGGCTTTGTTAGCCAGGACTCGAAACTCTTTGCTCGAAGTATCCGTGACAACATATGGTATGGTCACGCTACGGATGGGATTGCTGAAGCTGACGATGCAAAAATATGGAGTGTGTTGACCGGACTTGGTCTTGCCTCGTGGGTCGAATCTCTCAGGGAAGGTCTTGATACTGTGCTCACCTCTGAGCAAATGGTGAGCGGAGGTCAGGCGCAGAGACTCCAAATTGCGCGTCTTCTTTGTCGCGATAATGTGCAGTACGTCTTGTTGGACGAGTGCATGAGTGCTTTGGACCCCGTGATGCGCACAGCAGTGACACGTGCGCTCAAGCAATTCCTCCGTGGCAAGACAGCGCTCATTATTACTCATTCCCACGACACAATTGCGGACCTCTGCGACACTGTACTTGACCTTGGCAAGCTTCAGGCTGATCAAGAAGGTGCAATCACGACGACGCGTGCCTATCTTGCGGGAATTAATGGCATGTCCCGCATCGCGGCCTTCTTTTCCTCCATTACCGGCGATCGTGGGTCGACACGTAGATGACTCTTATTCCCGATTTAGCAAAAGTATCTTGTGTGGAGCAATTGACTGCAACACGGACGCCATGCGCACCCAATGCAGGCGCTGTTTCGCGCGTAAGCGTATGCGATGATGAATAATATTTAAAATTCCTCGATCCTTTGACCGGACGGACGCTACATTGGTATGGTATGGTGCAAAAGCTAAAAACGTTAAAGTATTAAAGGCATGTATGCAGGAAGAGGGACTCTTGTCGCAGGCATGGGGCCGAAGGCACTAATTCATTGCGCAATCACGGATGAGTTACAAATTGGACTTTGTCCGAAGGATCGCGTTTTCCCTTGTCTTCTTGAGAGTGTCCAGCGCCGACATACATTTCCTCCACAGACCGGCGGTCGGTAAAGGCTTCGACAATGTTGACGAAGACTGCGGACAGCAGTAGAACGACAAGTGTTGATACAAGAGCCCCGAGCTCTTTCAAATCGGCACCATTCACAAAGGGGTCGAAGAAGTCCTGCAGCTTCATGCGTTGGTACTGGGCTCGACCGGACGAAAACGTAAACATGAAGCGATAACGTGCAAAGTACTTGAGCTGAACAGTCCCGTACACAAAAGCGTAAGCTGCGAAAAAGAAGCCGTACGCCTGGACGTAAAAGAAAATGTTGAGCGGGAAACGGCTTCGTGATACGGGTTTTCCGTCGTCGTCCTCGTCAGCCGGCTCGGGCGCTTTCTTATAATGCGTTCGGATGAGACCAACAGCAAGGTAGGAAGCCACCGTAAAGAGCGTGGCGCTCATCAAATAGGTGTAGCTGTCGATGAGCGCACTGCCGGTCGTCTCATAGTATCGCAGGAGGAAATGAGTGATGGTGTCCGCTTCCCAAAATGGGCTCGAGTAATTCCCGTTGGTTGTGGATAGGGCGGTCATTGCTCGGTTGATTTCACGTTGAGAAAAAGTACCGGGAGTCACGCCATCCCTGGCGTAGCGCTCTGCTCCAGCAACCACATCTTGATAGATTTTCTCGTATGATTCCGGCGTCGGAACTTCCAAGGCATCGGAGAAGAGCGCGGTCGTTGCAGCAGCAAACAAAATCGAGGTAGCCAGGAGCAAGTTGCTCAGGCGGAGCTCCATCCTCTCCACGTCAAGGTCCAGCGCGCGTGCATCCACGATGGCCACAATGCGAGCAAGCATCACTTCGCATTTTGCCAGGACGCCGAGTCCTCTATGGGAAATCTCTCGCGCTGCCCCCATGCTTGGCATCTTCACTGACTCGCGCTGGCTGGCTGCCTGTCTGCTGACCGTCTGTCTATCTGTCTGTCCAAGTCCCAGCTCGTCTTTGCTCTCCAATCCTTTTTGATTCAGGTTTGCTCGCTCGACAGGATCGCCTTCCGTCTTCACTTCATCTGCACCCCCATCTCTCTCCCCCTTTCGCTGCATCCATATGGTGGCGCTGGTTGGCTGGCTGCCTGGTTGGTCGCCGCTCGAACCTCCCCATCTCACCCGAAGAGGTGTTCAACAGGAAGTCGCCCGCACGTGCCGGCCCGTGTACCTCGCCGAGGGCTACGCTTTCGATGCCAGAGCCACGAGCTCTGCGGGCGGCGGTGGCTTCTGCCCGTGCGCAAGGTGCGCGGGCTCTGCCCGCCCCGCCAGGTGCAGCACGTACAGTACAGCGCGCCGATATACAAGAGCTTGAAGCCTTCCTTCCTTCTGCCAGACGGCTCGTGGGAAGACGAGATCTTTGCGTTGCAGCAGTACACACCAGCAGGTCGCCGCGAGTAGCGGCGCGTGCACGCGATCTGCCTCGAGACGGGGTCCTCCGTACGCGCCGCGCTGCGCTGCGCCGCTTGCACGCTTGCACGCTTGCACGCACGCAAACGCACGCAAATGCGCGCACGGGCGCCCGCACGCTCGCAGACGCGCCAGGCTCGAGCCGCTCGCCCCCTCCGTCGCCGGCCAGCGAGGCGCCTCGCCTGGCTGGCTGCCAGCAGGAGAAGAAAGAGATGCGCCGAGCTACACGTGCTTGCGCCCGTCCGTGCATCCGTCCACGTGCGTTCCGAGTCGTGCGCGGCCGCGGCTGGCTCGTACCTTACCGTCAGTAGTATGTGTGCCTTAGCAGCGCAGACGGCAGCGCTCGTGGCGGCGACGTAGAGGGCGCGTGCCAGCGGCGGGAACCGCAAGCCAGTCCAACTGCGAGTACGTACCAGCCGCGGAAACCGCAAGCCAGTCCAACCGCGAGTTCGTACCAGCCGCGGAGGCTTTTCCAGCGTGGGCTGCGATATACCTGGAGGAGGGATCGAATGTTCGGGTTGCGGGAATTTGTGGGAGAGGCAGCTGCAGCTGCTTTGTCTCACGACCAACAAACCAACGATCCAAGCACGACCGACTACAATGTGCGATGCAAAAATATTGATTTACTGAACATCATTAGGGGAGGACGGTGTGCAAGCCAGTCACAGAAAGGCTGCCCAGCCGGAATACATTGACAAGAGTTTGAGAGGATCCGTGGCCTCGCGGATAAGTCGGTGCACTTGGCTCTGCACAGACATGGGCAACAGCTCAAAGACCTGGTCGCTGCTCTTGTCGGGTCTGCCAAGGTCAGCCTTGCGCTCGCGCACGATACCGTCAAGACGTTCCGAGATTGCATTGATCTTGTCTTGGGCAGCGCGTTTGCCTTGGTCCACTTCGTTGGATCCCGAAGCCGCAGGAAGATTGTTGCCGCCCTGCGTCTGCTTTACGCGCTTCCACTCCACAAGCGGATCCACAACAAAGGACTCGAGCACGCTCATGAGCATGGGTTTGTGCGTGCGCATCACATGCAGGCAAACCTCCGCGTTCGTCCGAAAACCACCTTCTGCGCCACCGAGATCCATGCCATCCACCATTTGAGGGGTGAGTCGAAAGGGAACTACTTCAGGAATCTGCAGCGTCAGGCCTTTGTCGAATAGACAGTCAAAGTCCACGTGGACACACTCCCCCGTTCGCGTGTTGATGAGCACATTCTCTGCGTGCCGGTCGCCAAGGCCAACAATGTGACCAATCATTGACCACGCGCTGCACGATCGCGTGAATTGTGAGCGCGCAGAAAGCCAAGCCTCCGGGCCGGAAAAGTGATTGATGAACCAACGATGAAGTAGCGGGGGAAATCGTTTGCGGATTTCCTCCCATTTCCGTACCTTGGTCTCCGGGTCATCCTTGCACCGCTGCAGTCGTTCTTGATCGAGGCGGCCCTCCTTCCACGTCACATGTAACGAAGACTGAATGCCCTCCTCTTTGTACACGCACTGGATCGTATGGCGCAAGGCCGTGGTGTTCTCCACCCACTCGAGCAGTCCGCAGCTCTCGTTGAGACAAACGACTGCATAGGTACGCAGCTGCAGCTTGCGTCTTCGGGCCTGCGGATCTCGCTGAAAGAGGCGGTTTACGACCGTATTGAATTCCATCATGCGCGCGTCCTTGCGCAGATCTCCGCGCTCCTCATTCTTGCACAAGAAATTGTACGACTCTTTGTTGTGCCCATAGACCTTGATCTTTTTGGGTGCTGCTTTCGAGGACATAATATCGGCGACCTCGTGCAGCTGAAACATCATTGGGCACTGCCGTCCAAACACTTGTGGCGCATCGCTCCCCGCCGCACCGCTGCTTCGGCCGCTTACGCTTTCACGACCAGGAACAACCGAAGGTGGAGACTCGATGGACGTTACGCTGGCATTTTCCGCAGCCGCACCCCTCGTCTGGCCGCGTTGCTGCTGCGCTCCCGAAGGGCGTACGCGATACTTGGCCTTGGCCGCAACCGGCAGCGTCGGGGTCAATGCTGCTTGTGTTGGCACGACCAGATTGCACCTTTGCATGCGTTTGCACAACTTCTTTCCATCCAAAAGACCTGAACTTGTAATCTTAAGCTTGGTCTCCCGCCGGGGATCCCCCGGCGCGGCCCCACGTCGCCCGTCGATCTGGATTTCGCTTAGTAGACGGGGCTTATGCTTGGCAATTTTGACTAGAGCATCGAACACTTGCGAGACATTCTGATATTGCGTCTTCATGGTCACCTCGTGTCGATCCTCGGAAAGCCGCACCCATTGATGCGAGGCCGAAGAGGGCGAGTTAACAAGGTCTTGACACAGGCTCCTTGCGCGTTCGCGCCGATGCACCGATTTCGACTTGACCACACCCATAATGTGCCAAAAGGCTTGCGCAGGGTACGCCTCGGCGATATGCTTGAGAATTTTCTTTGTGATGATCCATACATCCTCATTTTCTACGCCCATGCGCGAGACGAGCTGCGGCAAGGCCGTGTACCAAACGTACGGGGGCAAAAGGGTTCCCAACTTGCGAACCTGAGTGTTCATGCGATTGAACCCGTGCAAGAGAGTGTCTTCAGCGCCCCTTCGATTGCCACCGCCCTGGCCGCCACTCAACAGCACCGAGGCCGATCTTGATGCCCCGCCCCTCGGGCCTCTTCTCTGGTCATTCAACGAATGCACAAGTGGGTGCAAGCGCTCCGTCTTGTCGTACCATAATGTCAGCAGCCTCGGCAAGGACTCGTAAATGTGGTCGTAGCCGCCATGCTCCAAGGACTTGCCATACTGTCGAATCACAGACAGCAAGAGCACCTGACTCTCCTGCATCCTGTATTCCTGTTCATTCCTGTCAGAAGGCAAGGCCAGCGCCGAACCGGCGCTCATTCCTCCGCGCGAATTTCCATGCCACCCGCGGTTTTCCCCAGAGTTCTCGCTCTGCTCCAACTTGAGCATGAGGTATTCAAAAAAGCGAGCCAAATGAAAGTGCCCTCGCTGCCAATCGGGTCGCTGCTTTAGAACGCTTCTGTACCGCTGAACAATGATCTCGCCCATACCCTGGCCTGATTCGACCTTCATATTCGTTGCCATTAACAAAGCCTTGGCTCTTGTTTTTCGAAGCATCGACGGCGCCTGGTCAGTGGCCTTCTCAAGCTCCTCGAGATCAATCTGCACCGGTTCGAGGACCATCACAGCTCGATGATGCGCTGCAGCTCCCGTCACACCCCCGCTACTGCTGCTGCCAACACCTGCCCCTGGTCCGCTCACACCACCCGATTGCAGCATGCTTGAGCCCGACGATGAGCCGCTCGATTGTATGTAGAGCTCTGCCATTTGCAGCTTCGCCTTGAGCTGCGCTACTTCAGCTTCTTCTTTGTTGCTCTCAAACACAGTTCCCTTGCCATCGGGCCGAGGAGACCGCGCTGAGACGAGCAACTCATCTGCGCATTCCTGCACTCTTTGCAAAGCCTCAAGGCAACCCTGTCTGTCCTCGGCAAGGCGAGCTGATTTCGCCAAAGAAAGCCACCCATGCATTTCGTCCGCACGGAGGCCCGACAGCTCGAACACCACGCGGCGCATCTCAAAGAGCTCCTTGCGCATTTCAATCGATGGCGCCGTGATTTTAAACCTGTCTTTCCACCCACGTTCCACGAGGCTCCGCCGGATCTGCGATCTTGAGGCGACGAGGTCAAAGGCTGACGTGCCTACCGCGTTGATACCTGCTGCCGAAGGCGCTGCACTTGCAGCCGCAGCTGCAGCATTCTCCGCTGTTGCCGGTTCTGAAGTCTCGCGAACATCTTCGCTCTGTACGGCCCCAATTACACCACGATTACGATGCCGCTTGGCAAGATGTACAACATCCCAGCCCGTTGTCAGCTCCGTCAACGCGTGAAGACGCAAGAGCAATGGATATGCGCGCCCGTACGATTCAGTGCTCACCGCTGAAAGAAAGTCCATAATTTGCAGCTTGGCGCGGTCAATCTGCTTCACAAACTCTTGTCGCAACCCTGCTTCGGAAACTTGAATTGCTGAAGATGGAAAAGAGGAGGAGGAGGACGACGTCGGAGCACTCGAAAAGGACGAAGAACGAGCGAGCGCAAGCATGGCGCGAGAGACTGCATCCGTGTAAGCGCTTCCCATATTTCCAGGGCCCGAATTGAGCAAAACGAGCTCAAGATCTTCGTCATTTGTCGCTCCCTGCGCGCCATCGTCGCCGAAGCGCTCCTTTTCCAAGACGCGAGCCAGCTCGTCCCAGCGCGAGAGCCTCCACATAGCTTCCTTGCAAAAAGGACGAGCCGCGACACTTGACTCGTCGCATACATTACGATTGACATCGCCAATCGAGACCAAGAGATCCAAATGATTCAAGCGACGCAGACAGCTCAACTGACCTTGATGCAACTGCATTCGCCGTGCCATGACCTGAGCATCTACCGAGTTGGTGAAATGAGGTGCAGTCTCGTTGCGCTGCCGCTTCGCGGTATGAGATAAGGCACCCGTGGCATTCGCTGAAGCAGCAGCAGTCGCAGGTGCTGCCGTCTCCATCATTGTGGTGTCCGTATCCACCTTGGTAGCGCCGCGAAGCTTTTCTAGCATACGTTCGTAGCAGCTCACTGCCTCATCCCATCGCCCGGAGAACTCGAGCTCAAACACTCGTTCCAACAAGGTAGGCTGACCTCCATCGCCAGGGTGCGTCCCAGGCGGCGCCTGCAACTCTGGATTGCGAATGCGCGAATGATGTCGACGCTGTGTTGGTCGGCGTCGCGATGTCGGCGTTGACTTGACCGGCCATTGCGACACTGTGTGCCTCGTGCGATTTAGGACGAAACCCGTCCCGGGCCCACCATCGTGGCGCGCACGAATGGCGATCACGCTCAAAAGCCCGTCTGGATCTTGTTCGAGCGCTGCGTAAATACGGTGCAAAAAGGTGATCTCGTCACGCTCGAATTGCACCGGTCTCGACAAAAGCCAAGCTCCCGGCGAGACACCCGCGCCGGATTCATCGTACGCGTGCGTCTTGCGCACGTGTAGCTCCATGTAACGTAGCGAGCGCGCCACGGCGCCACAACGATAGGCAGCCTCCGCAAGACACCGTAACGGAATGCGACGGAGAAGCTGCGAAATGAGCCTCTTGCTTGAAAAGTCGCCAAGATACTCGACTCGCGAGCGCAATGAGCTCGTGCTCGACCGCGATGAACTTGCCGACTCCGCGCTCTCGGCGTGCGCCTTTTGATCCGCCAAAAAAATACTCATGTGCTTTTCCCAGGTTGCCAGGGTATCCAGCAGTGCAAACATGGCGTGCGCATTTCTCCGAATGCGTCCAGAAATGTCGCGTTTTGCCTGAACACGCGCTGAGCTACCGTGCGTGCACAGAGACCCTTGTGAGCTCTGGGTTTGTCCACGATAGCTAGACGCCGCGCCGCTCGCAGCATTTGCAGCTTGATTCAAAGTTTGCAAACGGTTCGAATTGTTTGAATCGGACGCCCTTTTCCCCTCCTGATGATGTTCTTGCTCGCTAGGATATCCTGCGCTCGCGAGCCACTGCGCATCGATCTCTCCGTCATCATCCCCCGGACAATTCTCCCCGCGCCAGGTATCTCGCAAAACCTCCATGACCTCGCGGCGCACCTGTGTTCCAAGGTCTCCGTCGTTTTCAAGATCACCGCCTCTGGCATGATAAAGAACATTTTGCACCGCATAGGGCAGCAAGAACTGAAGCAGATCTGTTGCGCCGTGATATGTGCAGAGCACGCGCATCGCCTTGAATATGTGGGCTTGTTCACCCTCGCAGTGCGCCGTCAGATAAGCGAACCACTCGCCGACAGAAGTCTCAAAAGTTACCTCGGGCCCAAAGAAGCTCTTGCCGCCGCGACCATGTGGGCGCGGAACCTCATCTGAACCCCTCACAAAGGCATAACTTGTGTCCCAGAAAGGTCTCACAATGGCCATTGTGGGCGCAGAAAGTAATTCTCTCATCACGAGGTAACGTGAAGATGCGCTGCTGCGCTGCGACGGACCGTCGACATCACCCAAGACATAACCCTTCTTGTCTCGAAAGTACGACAAGAGTTCCTGAATCGCCATGCCAACTTGCATGTGCGAATTTGGGTCTGGGGCCGCGCGCAAAGCCACCACGAGGTAAGTCTCGATAATGTGCACGGCCAGGTCCTCGTTCCCCATGTCGAGTTCGAAGCGGGTGTTTTTGGATGGCTGAAAACGTTTCTGAGCCCGAGCCTGGGGCCTTCGCGCCCCGGTGAGAGCCGTGTGCACGATGTCCAGATCGAGGCGAGACGGATCGATGGCTCCAAGCTCCCCAAGGCAATTCCCGCATGCGAGGCGCACTTCCCGTGTTGCGCGCTGTGCTGCGCGCATGGCGTCTGCAGCGCTCCCGGCAGCGCCAGAACGGCTCAACCGAAGCAAGGTGCCCACGAGCTCAGAAACGAGCTGCGTCACGCTGCCTTTGCGGTCGTTTTCGTTTGTCTCCATCTTGAGCTCGTCTGGCGCGTGGGGTGAGGCGCTTTCTGATAGAATCGACTTGTCGAGCAGGACCTTGTGAAGATTAGAGGCATTCTCTGCAATAACGACCCGCAGCTCGCTCAAGGCTAAGAGACGCACGTTGTCCGACTCGTGTTTGATGAGCTCTACCAGCTGTCGTAATCGGTCGAGCAGATTTGCAGGCCCGCGTTCCGCTTCAAGAACCTGGCGCACCTCACTGAGGGCTGGATGACGTCGCGGGATGAGCTCGGCAATGTCCCCAAGCACGGGACCGAGGCACTCGCGCTTTTCCACGACCAACCAATGAATTGTTGCCACAGCACGCTCTTGCGCCACGTTGCGAATCGTATTTGGATCTTCCTCCTCGACGCCATGCAATGCCACGACTCGATCAGGCGGTTGAAGGCAAGGAAGGATCGAGACGACCACATTGCTTAAATTCTTGCGGAGCGCCCCATCGCTTAAAAGTCGAACGAGTTTGTGCATGAGCTCACAAGCGCGAAGTTGCACCTCGGGATTCTCGTCTTGCAAAGCAGCCTTTGCTGTGGGCAGCACCTTGATCAAGAATGGGTCAATTTCTTGTTGACCTAACTTTTCCAGCAGAAGCGATGCGCACTGCAACGCGTGTGCGCGCTGTGTGCCAGAACGCCATCGCTCGCCAATATACTCGGACAGAACACTCATCATGTACATGAACTCCTGTCGGACAAAGCTCAATAAAAGGTCTTCGTTTGACGGCGTAGTCGTTTGCTTCTCAGTCTTTTCCTCGGCACCCAGTACAGGGGCATCACTTGCCGCTGTGGCGCTTCGCGAAATGCTCATCTTGCTGCTGCTCGCATACATTGCAAGCAGCGTGAGCATTGACTTCGCAACCTCGTCGGGTTGTCCAGAGGCATCCACGAGACGAAAGGCGATGCGTGAAAGAATAGTCTTGCGCCCCAGATTCAGCATTTCCTGAATCGAGAATTCACAAAACTCGAGAATTCGTCTCCACGCATCGCGGCCGCTCGGTTCCTGATTGCTCTGCGATGGCGTCGCGTTGTTCGGATTAACTTTGAGCTGGTCTTGCGCCAGCATCTGTACAAGATCAACAATCCATGCATCATAGTTGTCGATGATCAGTCGACGAACAAGACCTTCATCCGGCATATTATAGTATAACCTGCGCGCGACTTCAAAAAGCACGGGCACCCTCATTTCGCGAAGCAAATCCGGAATAACGTCGGGAAGGCACTCCTTCACGAAACGGCTGAGAAAAATGGCTCGTGGCTCCGCCTCGGAGGCACCACCTTCGCCTTGGCCCTCGCTGCGCATGCGACCAGTCAGATCATCGCTTGTGCCAACGCGACTCGCCTGGCGGTCATACTCTCCGCTACTGGACATATCGAGCCCTTGCGGCCAAGATTGACTAAAGTCATGCACCATGTTGGTCGCGCTCTCTGCAGAATACTCAAAAACGCTAAAGAGGAGATCTTCGATCGCGTCCGGAGCTTTGTTTACCATGGGTCCCGACAAGAGCATGACAAAGAGCTGTGGGTATAAAGTTTTTCGCGTGGATGCAAAAAGACGGCGAATTGCGACACCTGGGGGGACAGGTTTCCTCGAGCCTGACTTGCTACGCATGTATCCGTGTGCAGCAGCAACACGTTTAAACTGTTCGACTGCGACACGTTTCAAGCTCTCTGTGGCATCGAGCTCGACAAGAATTGTTTCTGTGCCAGGATGATGCAACGGTGCAGTCAGAGGTTCTAACGCCGTTTTCGCTTCAGCCTCTGGTTGTCGATTCACGGCACTTTTCGACTCTTGCTCCGTTTCCGCACCGTGCGATGCTCGATCGTTGACCTCGTTCGACCATGCGACAGCAAAAGCATATTGCTGCGCAAGCATGAGCAATGACCACACGAGAAGATTGTTGCCAACATTGACACCGTTGACTTGATATGTGACTTCGGCAGTGCAGCCGATGCTACCGACGGCTACAAGCAACGAATGCGCAACAGATCCACTGTTTGCCCGCGGCGTGATGCCTTGCTGAAGCTGTCGTTTGTGCCTCTTTCCGGTATTGCCTACGAGCTGACGAAGCGTCTTCATGAATAAACTCACATTTGCTGTCTGCATAGTTTCGGAAAAAATAGCCCGAAGCATGTCGCAGCGGCCAGGTGCATCTTCCGAGACTGTTTGGTATCGCGGAGCGAGGGTGTCACGTCTGTGCTCAGGCGTCTTGGGGGCGAGGAACTGGCGACCTCCGCCGCACCCTTCCACAAAGACTGAGATGTCTTCTGCAATGGCTTGACGAACATGCTGGTCTGGGCTTTCTAACAAGCCAACTAAACGATGTAACATGTTCCTATAGCTGTCAAGACGGATCAATGGCGTGTCTTGTCCACGCCATGCGCCAATGTGCGCTACTCGGCGGAATATATCGATGCTGCACTTAACCATGGCCACGCGCGCTGAGGCGCTGATGGAGGAAGGGCCAACAAGAGCACCGTTCTCTCCTAAAACGCCATGCAACCACGGGTTGAAAAGCAGAACGCTTCCATGTACATCACCAAGGGCCCGTTGGGCAGTCGACTGTTTACCATGGCATGTACACTCGAAAGCGTTCGTGCTTGCCTCCGTGTCGAGAGGTTCCGTAATGGGAAGTTGGCAGATTTCGGCCACAGAAGCCGTGCATGCCTCCAGTGCGGCATCAGAGCCCCCTTCAGACATCATGGTCCCCAACTTGACAAGGAAACCTCGCAAGGTTCTCAGCGACCCGTGCGAAGCGTCTCCATCGGAAGCCTGACTATATCTTGCGTCCTGGGACAACGTCGAGCTCTGCGATGGCTCTGAGCCTCGCAAATAGATTAAAGCAGTCAGCGACTCACAAAACTCCGCCAGCACCCGCTCGCGAATACGCAGGTTGCGAATAAGGTCAGGAAGTTGCGAAACTGTCAATAACCGCAACGAGGCGGAACCATTGAGAAGGCGTGCCCCAAAAACTTGCGTACATCGCCTATGAAGGATCTGCTGACATTCGAAGCCTGCACTGGTCCCGGTCGCAAACTCTGTGGCAAACCAGTCGCAAGGAAGGGACCCTGCCAAAATGACAAAACGTTCCTCTAGTGGTAGGTCCAGTGCTTTTGCGAGTGGGTCCTGGGGGAAGCGTACGCGTCGAACCCCAGCTAATGCGTGAGCGCCAGCAGAGATGGAAGCACGATCTCCATGAGGAGAACTCGATTGCTCAGCTAGCGGCGTGCTTGACATGTTGCGCACCGACACGCCCGAAGTAACCCACGATTCGCGCTTAAAGATGGATACTACTCCCTGGACTGCCTTGCAAAGGGCCTCATGCTCCGGACGTCGTCTCGTACAATCGCGCTGCATCACGTGCAACTTAAAAGCGAGTGCCAATGCCGTGTCTACGGCAATCTCCATTAAATTCATTTTGCGGGTTCGAGCCCGCGGACTCGTGATATCGAGATTATAAAAGAGTTTGGCAGCACTATTGAGGACGACACGAAAACTCATCTCTCCTGGGTCCAGATCAATCATGCTGGAGTCTACCTGTACGAGAGCTTGCAGCAAGATTGAAGTGCAGGTCAAGTCGAGGCTCCGTTTATCCCTGTTGGCAGTCTCAAGACCCATAGAATGTAGCATGAGCCATTGAATGGTATCGACGAGCGCTTCGCGCGCCAGAGGGCGGACTCGGGATGACTGCATCGGAGCTTTCCCACTGTGAACACCAGTAGAAGACGTGAACGGGTGCTTGCGTTTCTTGCCTCCACCATGTCCTGCAACCGTACCGAGAAAGGCCGGACTTGCTGGTGGATCTTCGACGGCGTGTAAAAGGCTTCCACTGGCACCGTTGCGCAGCGTGCGATCCGTGACCGTAAAGATGCGCGTGCAACTTTCAGAAGTTGACTCGTCCAAGTCAGACGAGTCTTGGGCAACCACAGCGCCAATCCCATGCGCAAGACAGCGTGCTACACAAGCGTGCATGCTAGTGTCGGATAAAAGCCGCTCGTTGGCAAAGAGACCTACAATGCGAATCAGAGCAATGTCAGTCTTCATGTGTGCTTCGACTACACAAACACAAAGGCGAAGAAAGGGAATAGAGGAGACCATTGCAGCTTCGCCCGGTCGTGAAGTGGACGCTGCGGATGCCATCGGGGCTGTATGCGAGTGTGACACTGGTTTCGCATTTGGACGGCAGAGAAGAGCACGAATGATTTCGCTCACAAGCGAAACATCGTCCGCGTCAAAGGAAAGGACAGACATCGGCGCGAGCGCAGACGCAAGAGCAGCCCATGAGGCGCGACTTGCAACGCGACGCCGTGCCCACGCGCGCCCAACCTCCAAGAGTTGCTTTCGCAAGGCGGTTGCCAGCGTTGGAGCCACGGCGCGCGTTCCGGCGAGGATATCTCCCGCGGCAGCACACAAAGATCCCACGGCACAAAGCTGACCAGACGTCAGACCTGAGCCTGGCGTAACATTTGCGGTCAGCACGTCTAAGCGGTCGCTGATGGCACCTGCGAGAGCGGAGAAGGCTGGATGGGCGGCGAGGGCCGGCGCAAATCGCGCCAAGATTCTACCAGCAAGTCTATTCGTTTGGGACTTTGCATGCCAACGGGCCTCGCGTGTCCCGAGCTTTAGTTCGAGACTTTTAGTCGAGGCTGCAGACGCTTTGTCACATATCCCTTCAAAGCTTTTTAGGACAGGGGGCGTCGACGCTTCATCGGCGCTGAGCGCTTCGAGAAGTTCATAGGTATCGTCAATGAGCACAATGACGCATTGGAGGTCTCCCTCGGCCAAGACGGCAATTGTACCGAGAACACTATCCCAAAGGAGCGGTTCGAGGCCAGAGGCCCCAACGCACGGTTGCATCAGGAGATTGAGAGTGCTAAGCAAGAGGGCTAGCACGCCATTGACGTCACCAAAGTCGAAAACGGCACGTGCGTGTGGACAAAAGGTGCCGGCCAGCAGGACACGTACAAGTTCAAGCGCGGGCATCAAGACTATCTCTGTCGCGCCGCATTCGGTCTCGCCCGAGCGACCGGTGGTGTTCGCCGAGGCCTTCCGGCGCTCAACCACCGTTTGCAGGGCTGACACCGTGAAGCAGTGCTCCACGAGCGAAGCGATAAAGTGCCTGACCTTGTTCAGCATTTCCCTGCACTTGTCCTCGTCGCCCACCGCCCGCGTAGCCGCCGCCGCCGCGGCGCCGTTGCTTGCCCTGGCTAAGCTCGCGCTGTCCGAGGACGTCTGGCATGACGGATCCCTCTCGGGATCCGCGGCAGCCTCTCCGGCCGCGGCGGCTGCCGCACGGTCTTCGACGGGCTCTCCGCGGGCGAGTCGCGCATCGCGCTCGTCGTGCCGCCCGCGGTGCGCCGCGATCTCCTTCAGCAGCCCGCGCAGCAGCTCTGCCGACGAGAGGGCCGCCATTCTGCTTTTGCAGGCTGGCTGCGAGCTCCTCCAACGGGGACCCACGTTAAGACAATGGCAAGTGGCATGGAGCTGGGGGAGTTCGGATTGAGAGCGCTCATTTTTCGCAAGTTGCGGATGCTAACCACCGTGACCTGACCTGAGCAGAGCAGGCTTGGCGAGCTGCAAAGAGCAGACGGAGTGAAGGAAGAGCCAACGACAAGCAAGGTACCACTAATGTAAGAAATACAAGCAAAGCAGCAAGAGAAGATCGTCTTCCCTTTTGAGTATGGAAAGACGCGAGAATTTTCGCAAGTCAAAACAATTGATGTCTGCTTGTAGTTTTCAGTCAACGCTAGACACCGGGCGGAGATGTGGCCGGCGATAAGCTCGAGTAAGTTCGTAGGCGGACATTTGAAAATTTCTTACTATAAAGAGCTCCGGCTTTCTACTCTTCTTGTGGCCGGTCAACCACATGCACATCATCTGCCGCGCTCGAGGAGGAGCTCGATGAGGAATCTGAAGAGGAAAGCAACGTATGAACCAACGGGGGATCCAATATAGGCGGTGTAGGAGGGCCCTGCTGAGTTTTAGGACGTTTTGATGATCCCAGAGTTTGACCTTGGTCACCATAAGAACGCTTACCCTCATTCTGTGTCCCACCGTGTCCTTCATTGTACTTGTCGATTTCAGTTCGATGAGCTTGCATGTCTACATCAATTTCAGTCCTCCAAGTTTCGTCAACATCAGGCCACGGATCCACATGATCTTCTTTGGGTTCGAACTGCGGAATTTTTCTCGGGAAGGCAGTGAATTTGGGGCGCTCGCGTGCAGTTCCACTAGGCCCTGTGGCATCATCATTGTTTGACAACCGCAGAGAAACCCGAGACAGATGCATCCGCGAGAGCGTTCTCTGTTGATGTTTGAAGCCCTGGCGATGTAATTCCGAACAGGAATGACTTCGGCCTCCATTTTGTATTTGCATAGCTGCTGACCAGCTTCCTCCAAGAAGTTTCGTAAAGTTAGCTTTCGCCAGTTGGTTTCTGGCTTTAAGTTCAATCAGAATCGGACACTTGTCATTTTGACCATGGGCCCAAAGGACCAGATCACTTCTCTTTGTGCTTGTCTTCGACCGAACTTCGTTCTCTACCATGGCATTAGGTTGGTTAGGAAATTCGCTCCAGCCATTTCTTCAATACAAAATGTCGCCGCGCAGTTTTTGCAAAAGTTATTTTTGGAATGCCTGCTTCCAAGATCTCATTGCGGTTGGATCTTCCGTCAAGGGTCGTCATGATTTTTGTTCTTCAACCATTATTAGATCTGCCTTTTCGATTTGGGCTGTGTCAAGCTTGATCTGTTGAGATGAGGCGTGGTCACCGGCCGGATTCGAATTCTTTTCGAGACGCGACTCCACGCTGCAGAGTCGAGCTTGTAGAGCCCCCTGGGCCTCGCAAAGGTCTCGCTCTGCACGCTCCTTGGCAGTCTGCAGTTTTTTGCACAAAGATTTCAAGGCTCGAAGGCCTGCAGCATGCCGTGCAACGAGGTTTTCTGCGCGACGACGTGCGTGCTGCTCTGTACGGAGTTTAGCGCGTAAGCTATTTTCCGCGGCGCGATGTTCCTGCATTGACTGTCCTGCTGCCTTTTCAAGCTGCTGGGAGCGATGCTGTGCCGACGTCTCGGCCACACGTGCGTGCTTGACTTCAGGGACAAGAACCTGTACAGTGCTCTGTAAGGCTTCGTGCTTGACAGAGACTGTGTTGAGCGTCTGAAGCGTGACGGCAAGCTCGCCCTTGAGAGCATCGAGTTCGGTTTTATGAGCCGCTGCTGACTTGTTCATGTCCTCCGATTTGGCTTCGAGTCGTGCCTCGAGTCGAGTCACTTTCACTCGCATCGCCTCGAGCTTGGCCTCCCAGGTTTCCCGCGCAATTTTATGTCGTCCTCGCATATGCTCGAGCTCTCGTTTGGTCGCCTCAAGATCTACGCGGTTCTCGCCGGCTCGTGCGCTCTCAGACTTTGATGCGGCAAGTTCTCTCGCGCGTGCTGCTTCAAGTTGCTGTACGCGCCTTTGCTCGTTGTCAAGGCGACTGTTGGCGTCCTGGAGCCTCTCTTGCAAAAGCTCAAGGGCATTGGAACGTGCTGCGAGATCCGTTTCCATTCGCACTCGAGTTCTGTCGGTGGCTTGCTTGGCTGTATACAGGTCGCGATCGAGCGCGCGAGCGTGAAGTGCGTCTGTGTGCATACCTTGTTCAGCAGCTGCGAGTCGCGCCCTCGTCTCGCTAATTTCGCGCTCGAGAGATTTTACCACATTTTGATGCGCATGCAGCGGTACTGATTCTGCCCTCGACTGTGCCATTTGTTCCAGAAGTTGGCGATGCTCTTCACGCTGCTTGTTTGCTTTTGCTGCCGTCGTTTTTCTCGCTGACTCAATGGCGGCATCTGCGATGGATTTGTAACGCGCGGAGATGTCTTCTTCGCTCTTTGCAATAATGCGCTTCGATTCAAGAAACCACTTGTGTTGCGCCTTGAGATGCCGCGATTCCAGGTCTTGAATCTTTCTTTCGTATGCTTCGGTGACGAGGCGCACGGTTGAATCGTTGTCCTGATTGCAAAGACGCTCTTGCAGAACGAGGAGACGCTCCTTCAAGGCGCGACGCTGTTCCGTTTCCCGGGCGACCTTTTCCTCGAGCGTTTTGACGCGTAGGTCGCTCTCGACAAGCTTTTCGCGCATGGCCGATGCCGCTGCTGCTTGTGTCTGGGCTTCGAATTCTGCAGCTTGCTTGGCTAGCTGCATTTGGGCCAAGTCTTGGCGAAAATAATCTTGTGCGGTTTCATGGGCGCGCACGGTGCGCAATAGTTCGTCATAGTCTCCAGCGAGATCATGGAGCTGATTGTGGCGGAACAAATCGAGTTCGTGGCGGAGGTTGGTGATTTCTGCGGCTTGACGCGAAGTTCTTTTTTTCTGGGCGCGAAGCGCATTGGCTAGAACAACCCTGTCACGCTGACTTTGCGCAAGTTGATCATGTTTGAGCTTGAGGGAGCATCGTGTTCGTCTTTTTACCGCTTGGTCCTGCTTTCGTCTCGCCTCTGCTTGTTGTGAGGCCGAGGCGACAAGCAGCGACGTTTCGCGGAGCTCAGCCTCGAGAGCTGTCTCCTCGTCCGAGTCGGAGACTGACTCCGGGCCGACCATCGAAACGCGATCGGTGTCCTGGGCCAGGGATGCAAGAAGGCATCCATTGGAATTTTATAAAAATGTTTCTCGCAATGGAATCGCGTAATGTAGCCTAGGATTTTATTCACTGTTAGTTATAGTACTTCCTACGATTATGATGTTCGTGAAAATGTCCGTTGACGAAGTAAAAGCACCGCGGCGGCGGGCCGACTGACTGTCTAACTTGCCTCGCAGCGCTTTGGCGTTCCTGCTTGGGAGTTCAAGTTATGCCTTCATTCAATAATGCGCCAAGAGATCAGCTGCGCGACAAGGAAGGCTTGGGCCAGTCAGTATCCTCCGGACACATGCAGCGGACGGAGAACCTCTGAGCTACTCGGAGACAGAATAAGGCGATGGCGAAGCGACAAAGCCGCGTCCTGCGCGGGACCTACGGTGGCGGTTTACGGTCCGCGTACAGCAGCTCCTCAAGCTTGTTATCATGCGCAGTGAGTGAGCCTACGGTCGCGCCCGATGTGGCCAAATTGGTCATGCTTGGTGACGCGGGCGTTGGAAAGACTTCTCTCGTGCTTCGTTTGTGCCACGATACCTTTGACGACAGCTCGACTCCGACGCTCGGTACGTTGATTGCAATTCGCTTGATCGCGTATGCGAAGAATTTAAACGTGTCTCTGACCATCAAGTCGTGAATTTTGCAGGCGTGGCATTTTCGACAAAGGATGCCAAGCGAGATGATGGTTCCAGCATTAGGTTCCAGGTTTGGGACACGGCTGGCCAGGAGCAGTACCATAGCCTCGCAAGCCTGTAAGTGGGCGGAAATCGGATCATGCGACGCACAAGAGGAGAGCGCGACATTGACGCACGCGAAAATGCTTTTTTTTTTTTTTTTTTCCTGAATGTCAACTGCACAGGTACTATCGAAGCGCGCATGCCGCGGTCGTCGCTTTTGATGTCACTTCAAAAAGTAGCTTCAAGAGCGTGCGAACATGGATTCACGAATTGTCGCAACTTGGTCCTCCCGATGTGGTCATTATTGTTGTTGCAACCAAAACAGACCTTGCAGAACAGCGTATTGTGACGGAGACAGAGGCCCGCGCGTACGCAGAGAGTCGTGGGGTCGTGTATATAGAAACGAGTGCAAAGACTCGTTCCAACGTGAGTGAGATCTTCGAAGCACTCTCCATTCAACTTCATGGGCGCGGAGGGCTTGGGCTTGCGCGTTCAGGTCGGCGCAGCGCCTCAGCTTGCACAGAAGAGAGTAACAATGACGTTGGACACATCGTTCTCGAGAATATTGGCAAAACGCGCCGCCGTCGACTTCCTTGTTTCGCCGACTGAATCGTGCTTTCGCAATCAATGCAATGCACCTTCCTGCAAGATCATCCCATCTCTCTCTCTCTCTCTGCCTCTCGCTGTTGCTTTCACGCGCGCACACACACATACACGGTATACAGGGTCAGGTTTGCTCTTTTTCTAACAATCAGATTTGAGGTCAATGTAAAACCTCATGGCGGCGGTGAAGCGTCTTTGGTCTTTTTCAAGACGTACTCGTAGGTGGTTCCAAAGTGATGGTACTTTTCGCTGGCAATCTCAAGACCAGGAGTCTCCTTCACCAGATTGCCAATGTCACGATTCCATTCGCAACCCCAATCCTTGACGTGGGCCGGGGCGCGTGCATCGAGATACTTGTTGAGTAGAGAGTAGCCCCAAAAGGAGCGCCCATGCTCCAAGAGGCGAATGTCGCCGTCAGGCTTGCACACGCGACGCATCTCGAGGAGCGCGGCACGAGGATCAGGCATGGAGCACAGACCGAAGGTGTCGACGACGTGGTCAAAAGTGTCGTCAGGAAATGGGATGTCTTCCGCGCCACCAACACCAACGCGAAGACTGAGACCTTCTATATCTTGCGCCTTTTCCTTGGCTCGCTCAAGCATCTTTGGGCTCGTATCCGTGAGCGTAACACGAGCACCGCGCGGATAATACTCGAGATTTCTTCCGGTGCCTGCGGCGACCTCCAAGGTGTCGCCCTTGACATCACCGAGAAGACCTTTTCGCAATCGCAAAATGCCGGCCATCCGCTCCGACGTCGAGATACGGTCGTCGTATTCTTTCGCAAGACGATCGAACCTCTTGCCGCCCATTTCTTCGCTACCTTCCTCTTCGCCCTCTACTTGGCGCTTCTTGTCCTGCTGCCACGTCTGGTACACGGACATGCCGGCAAAGGTGCCCACGCCGTAGAGCATTGCACCCGCGAACAGATGTTTCGGCCGGATGGCCGCCGCCAGGCGCTCCATGCTCTCGGTCACAACTTTTCCCTAAACGTTCACCCCTCTGTCCTCGCCGTCGTCCTCGTGCTCGTCTTCGTCCCCGTCCTTGTTGGTCCTCGCGCAGCAGGCCACGCTCGTTAGTCGTCGGCGACTCGCGTCCTCCTCGCGTCCTCCTCGACGATATCCTCGGCGCCACGACGCTCCCGTCGCCGGCGAGGGCGATGCTGGCGCCGCTAACGCCGCTCGCGCCGCTGGCAAGGCCGCCGCCGCCGAGGGCGCGCTCGCGCTCGCGCTCGCGCTCGCGCTCCCGCTCGCGCTCCGCTCCGCGCGAGGCGGGCGCGAAGGGTTCGCGATCGGCCGGTGCCTTGGCGATCTAGAAGGCGCGGCCCGCCGAGCAGGGCGACAAGCAAGCAGAGCGAGAGCAGAGCAGAGCAAAGCCGCTTCGACGCGACTCGCTCGACGCGGAGCTTCGCTGCGCTCTCGCTCGCTCCAGCCAGCCAGCTAGCCAGCCAGCGCGGAGACGTGCTTGCTTGCTCGCTCGCTCGCTCGTGGGGAGGCCCGCGCGCGCCGTGCCGTGCGTCTGAGATTGGGGTCGGGATCGGGATCGAGGTTGGCGGTTGGCGCGCGAGGCAGCAGCAGCGCGGAGCAGGATGGAGCGCGACAAGGCCGCCGACGCGGAGGACTGCAAGGCGCGCGGAAACGAGGCGCTCAAGGCCAAGGACTTCGACAAGGCCATCGAGTGGTACACGGAGGCGATCAAGCTGGCCAAGAACCATGTGTACTTTTCGAACAGATCCGCGGCGTACCTTTCCAAGGGCTTCGCGGAGACGGCTCTCAAGGATGCCGAAGAGTGCATTGCGCTCAAGCCGGACTGGGGCAAGGGCTACGTGCGCAAGGGTGCAGCCCTGCACAACCTGAAAAAGTACGACGAGTCCGCGGCCGCTTACGAAAAGGGCCTCGAGTTCGAGCCCGAGCTGGCGGCCCTCAAGAACGGCCTCGAGGTCGTCAAGCAGGCCAAGGAACAGTCAACGCAGTCCTCTGGTCTCTTTCCGCCCGACTTTATGGATAAAATCAAGGCGTCCCCCAAGCTCAGCAAGTACCTCGAGGATCCGACGTTCACGCAGCTGCTGACGATGATCCAGACCAACCCACAAATGCTCCAGATCGCCGCGCAGGACCCGCGCATTCAGGAGGTCTTTAGCGAGATCCTGGGTATTCGCTTCCAGACGCCTCAGGACGATGCTGAGGCCCGCGCCAAGGCCGAGGAAGAGGCCAAGGAACGTGAGCGCAAGCGCAAGGAGCAGGAGGCAGAGGAAGCCAAGCGCAAGGCCGAAGAGGAGGAGCGACTCCGCCGCGAGCAGGAGACCCCGGAAGAGCGCGAAAAGCGCGAGAACAAGGAAAAGGCCGAGGCAATCAAGCTCGAGGGCAACGAGTTTTACAAGCGCAAGGAGTTTGACCAGGCGTTGGCCAAGTACAACGAGGCCAAGGAACTCGACCCGGAGAACATGCTTTTTCTTCTCAACATTGCTTCCGTCAAGCTCGAGCAGGGTGAACTCGAGGCCTGTATCGAGGCCTGCGATGAAGCCATCAAGGTTGGTCGCTCCGTGTACGCACCGTACGAGCAGGTCGCCAAGGCATACGAGCGCAAGGGTAACGCTTACGCCAAGCACAAGCAGTGGACCAAGGCTATCGAGGAATACAAAAAGGGTCAGCTCGAGTCGAGCAGCCCGGCCGTGGCCAACAAGCTCAAGCTTGCCGAGCGCAAGCTCAAGGAGGAGGCCGCCAAATCATACCTTGATCCGGAAAAGGCTGCTGCCGCCAAGGAGGAAGGTAATGTGCTCTTCAAGGAGGGCAAGTACCCGGCCGCCATCGAAAAGTACTCGGAGGCGATCAAGCGCGACCCAGAGTGCGCCGTCTACTACGGCAACCGCGCCACGGCCTACATGAAGCTGGGCGATTTCGGCTGTGCTATGGACGACTGTAAAAAGGCGCTTTCCATCGACCCCAAGTACGTCAAGTGCATTGCCAAGAAGGGCAATATTGAGGTCTTCCTCAAGGAGTACCACAAGGCGCTCCGGTCTTTCAAGCAAGGTCTCGAGATCGATGCCAACAACACAGAATGCATCCAGGGTCTCCAGCGCACGCAAATGGCCATTCGCACTGCTTCTCCTGCCGATGACCAGCTGCGCGCGAGCCGCGCCATGGAGGATCCAGAGATCCAGGGCATCCTCAACGATCCCGTCATGCGCCGCGTGCTCGATGACATGCGAGACAATCCGAGCTCGACCGCGGAGCACATGGCCAACCCGGGTATTCGGGAAAAGATCGAGACCCTCATCGCCGCTGGTATCCTCAAGACCGGCTAATGAATTCTCTATTCTATCTTCTTTTTTTTTGGCTTTTTTCTTTCTTTTTTCCCCCCTCACTTTTTGTTCACATTTTTGGCCGTTTGACAGAGAGACGCCGCCGCCGCTCAGCAGACTGTATTCGTGTACCCAACCCACCCTTGTTCAGTCTTTGTCTGTAGCTGCTAGGAAATGCTTGAAGTCTTTGGCTGATCAAGAACCCGAGAGCGCGCGATGGAAGAGCAACGCCAGCGACGACAGGCGTCGCCTGTTGGCCCCGCGCACCGTCTCCGGTATCGCATAGCGAACGGAAACGGCGCGGAACTCATCAGACGCCAGTTCCGGGTTCGCAAAGGCTGGTCACCCCTGACGTCAGCAGTCGGAGAGCAGAGCGCGCAAGAGCGACAGCGGGACATTATTGCCAGGGCAGACCTCATTTGGTGCCAGTACAGGTCCTCTCTTGGCGCGCTTGACCAGGACAGAGAAGGTGAAGACCTGAAAAAATGCAGACGCCAAAGTAAAACACGGAAAAATATCAAGACACGAAAGACGCGCGAAAAGCCTGTCATAAATCACTTTGACGAAAACAGGGTGCTAACGAGCAAAGCAGGACTTTTGCATACGCTGCAAAGACGCTCACTAACGCAAGCTTTTGCGCCGCGGACCTTTGAGATCTTTGCAAATCTCGAAGCTGTCACGGCCTGGCGAGACCAGGCCCAAAATGAGGCCGACGACAAACTCTACATTGTCAAACCCGGAAGCGGAACAAATCGCGGACTTGGTATTTTCATGGCGCGTTCAAGGGCTGGTGTGGCTCGCGCGTTGACTGAGCAAATTGATCGTGGCACGAAGCGAAAGTCATGGGTTGTGCAAGACTACATTGAGCGACCTCTGCTCGTACACGGTCGCAAATTTGACATTCGCTGTTTTGCCCTTCTCGTGTTTAGCGAGAACAGCTCGGCAATGCCATGGGGGACGCAGAATTCGACTGCGAGTCCTACGGAAGGCTGTGAACAAGGCTTTCGTTTGTATCTTCACGACCAAGCGTATGTGCGTACGTCGAGCAGGCCGTACTCGACAAAAAATCTTGAGGACCGCTTTGTTCATCTAACCAACGACGCCGTGCAAAGTAAAGCTCGCGAGTATGGTCGCGCAGAAGCTGCAAATAAACTAAGCTTTGACCAGCTAGCTGAAGCTTTGGAGGCGTCCGAGGGTCCTGGTGCTGGTGCGCAGGTGCGCGAAAGCATTTGGCCCCAAATACGTACGATTTGCCATGAGACCTTTCGCAACGCAATCACAGCGATTCAACCCTCCCGCCGAGGTCGACGTTTCGAGCTCTTTGGACTTGATTTTATGATCACAGATGAGGGGCATTCTCAGGAAGCCGCTGCTGAAGACAAGGTGCGGCGCGTCCAGCTCATTGAGGTGAATGAAAATCCGTGCCTGGAGCGTGTCTGTCCGTTGCTCGCTGCGATTATTCCCAAAGTCATTGACGACACCTTTGCAATTGTTTTGGATAGTGATGTCTTTTTCCCTGCCTCTCAGGATGCCAATATTCATCGAAAGTCAGGCTTTGAGGAACTGCCGCTCGGAATCCCGATCGCAAGCGACACAGAAGATTCAAAAGAGAGACTAGGCCTAGATTAGGACGCGATCGCGATAAAGTCTTAAATGTACATGTGCCCTTGGAAAAAAGAAAAAAAGAAAAGAAAAAAGGTTCCGAGTTGCTGCACTGTTCGAGTTGAATTGCCAAAAAAAAGAGGGGGGGGGGGGGGGGG
>KN805405.1:324016-356773 GCA_000818945.1 Schizochytrium sp. CCTCC M209059
GGGGAGGGGGAGGGGGAGGGGGAGCGGGTCGGGGCCCCGCGGCGCGCCATGAGCAAAACCCGAACGCGATCTCGGAGCAAGCAAGGAAAGCAAGCAAGGAAAGCAAGCAAGCCAGCAAGCAAGCAAGCAAGACACGAGAGCAGAAGAGAAGAGAGGATCATGATGATGTCTGTGAGGACCGCGCGCGTGGCCCGCGCCCAGGTGAACCGCAGGCTGTCGACGGCGACGACGACGGCAGGGAGGTCCACGGACAAGGTCCCCGCCGCAGGCCAGGCCGAGGGCGGCCACCCGAACGTCATGCCCAAGAGCGGCAGCGGCGAGAATGTGGCCACCAAGGGCAAGGGCCGCGGCTACGGCCCCCTCGCCGTCATCATGGCCGGCGTCGTCGGCGTGGCCGCCTACCAGCTCGGCTTTAGCGAGCCCAGCAAGGAGGCCAACAAGTTCCAGTTCAACCCGGAGACCGCCAAGGCCAGCGCCGAGGAGGCCGCCGCCGAGACCTCGCAGCACCGCCTCCAGCGCGACGACAGCGTCATGCGGAGTAAGGGCCCCTTCAAGGGCAAGAACAAGGAGATCCTCGGCATCACGCCCAGTGATGAGCAGCTCGAGAACGAGGCCACCACGCACTCTGCCGCAGGTACCATCGCCAGCGCCGCGCACCGCGAGGGCAAGTCTGTCGATCACTAAGCCAGTCGACTCGTCAACTTCCGTATACATACTAGACACCAACTTCTTTCCCTTTCCTTATCAGCGGCGCGTCCCGTCCCATTGATTGATTATCAGATCAGCCACGATTTTTGAGCCTTTTGTAGTACCAGTATTACCGCATTAACGCTTTCCTTCCCTTCCGTACAATCTCTCTTGAAGCGAGACCAAGCCTGCGGCTGATGGTCAGTCTGGACAGTCATTTTTGACACAAAATTCTGCGCTTTCGGTACAGAGCACAAGCCCATCCTCTGGAGTCACTTCACGTATGTATGTCTGTTCTACAAACAAACAGCTTGTGCCGTCGCCGCGGAATCCGCCAGAGTCAACCATCTGCAGCTGGCGTCTCTTTCGCGCGCGCGCGCGCTCATACACACACACACAAACACCTACAGGTGCTCCTGCTCGCCACAAGATCATCATCCTTGTCTTTTTGGTTATCTTGTATGAAATCACAGTTTCAAAATATTATCTTTGTACTCTTGCTCGCCACAGGATCATCATCATCCTTGTCTCTTTGATTATCTTGTATATAATCATCACAGTTTCAAAGTTCTCCCGATCTGTCTTTTTTGTTATCTTATCACAGTTTTAAAAAATTATGTTTGTGCTCCTGCTCGCCACAAGATCATTATCCCCATCTTTTTCAATCAGACTGTTATAAAATGTAAGTTCTACAGACTATCCTCGCCGCCGCGAAAGCCGCCACAGCTGGTTGCCTTCGTCACGCGGATCGTAGAGCGGCTCGATGCGCTCGCGCTTCTTGCGACGCGTCAGCTTGTTCGGATCCGCAGAACGATAAAAGTTGGGTGCCACCTCGAGAAGCGTCTTCGGGTCAATCACCATCACCTGTCGCATGTACTCCTTGGAAGTGAGCACAAGCTCGTGGTAAATCACCACTTCGGGATTGCGCTGGAACAACGCAGAACCAGGATGAATGAACACCGGTTGGCCCTCCACAAGCGTCCGGTAGCCCTCGGTCGGGTCACGCTTCGCAGCGTGCATGAAAAATCCACTTGCAATCGCCATTTGCACCGCCTTGAACTTGCGGCCGCACGATTCGATCGGCATGCGATAGCGACCCAAAATTCCTACGAGCTGTTGCCGAATGTCCTGCGCACGTTGAATCGAACGCGTCTGCACAAATTGGTCCACGCACCAAGCTTTCGAAAAACCGGCGCGTTTCCAGGACTCATACACGGCCAGCATGGTCAGGTGGTCGCCCTCAGGCTGATGAAAGCGCGCCTTCTTCTGGTCTGCTTGCGCCTGCTTCTCTTTCGGACGGAAAAAAATGTTTTCTACAGAAAGCATGGCCACGATCGTCACGACCTCCTCAGCGCATCCCAGCTCCACAGAAGAAATCAGTGTCTTGGACAAAATTGGATCCAGGGGAAAAGCGGCCATCTTGCGGCCCATCTTCGTGAGCAATCCCTCCTCGTCGAGAGCGCCCAGCGCATACAGTTTTTCAAGGGCAGCCACCAGGGTCTGAGCCGGGGGCGGATCCATAAAGTCAAAACTTAAAAGGTCATTCACGCCCATGCTCTTGAGCTGAAGCACAACATTGCCCAAATTTGTACGTTGAATCTCCGGCACATTTGTCGGCAGCATCTCAGTCTTATAGGCAAGCTCAGTGTAGAGACGAAAGCACTTGCCAGGACCTGTACGTCCAGCGCGACCCGCGCGCTGCCGCGCCGAAGCCTGCGAGATCGGCGTCACCACCAAAGAGTCCATGCCCAGTTTCGGATTATACGCGTTGATTTTGCTCATACCCGGATCCACAACATAGTGGATACCGTCCACCGTAATAGAAGCCTCGGCAATGTTGGTCGCAACAATGAGCTTGCGCGACCCACGTGGAGCAGGCTCAAAGATGCGGCTCTGCATCTCGCTCGGAAGCGAGCCATACGCAGGCAAGATGAGAAGAGGGGGCGCGCTGCGGCCCAGCCGCTGCATGCGCTGATACAAGACCTCGCATGCCGTATCGATCTCCTCCTGGCCCGTGAGAAAGAGAAGAATGTCGCCCTCACCTTCATTGAGGTGGATCTGCATCACCGTGACCAGTGCCGCATCTACATAATCATTCTCTGCCTCCTTGGCATACATAATATCTACGGGAAAGGTTCGCCCCGGGATGGTAAAGATCTTGGCATCAAGAAAATATTGCGAAAACTTTTCTGCATCCAGCGTCGCGCTCGTGACAATGAGTCGGAAGTCTTTGCGTCGCTGCACAAGTTTCTTTAAAAGAGCAAACAAGACGTCCGTGCTCACATTGCGTTCGTGCGCCTCGTCCAGCATGATACATGAGTAGCGCTTGAGATCGCCATCCATGAGCATCTCGCGCATGAGCATACCATCCGTCATGTACTTGATGGCGGTTTCGGGGCCCGTGCAGTCCTCGAATCGAATTGTGTAGCCAACCTCCTGACCGACGCGGCATCCGACCTCTTCCGCCACACGTTTGGCCACCGACACGGCTGCCACGCGCCGAGGTTGCGTGCATCCAACAATACCACGCTTAGTGAACCCCATCTCGGCCAGATACTGCGTCATCTGCGTCGTCTTTCCCGAGCCCGTCTCACCGACAACGACGAGAATCTGATTTTCCATAAACGCCTCACACAGCGTTGTTTTGAGCTGGTAAATGGGCAGCGATTCGCGCTGTTCCTGGATTGACTTGTCCGTGATGTAACCAAAACTCGCATTGTTTCCAAAGGCTTGCTTTTTCCATTCAGGGACCTCACGGCCCGGAAGCGTGATGCCGCGCAAGTCGCCGGCGAGGGTTCGCTCGCGGTCGTCGGCCATCGGATCAAGCCACGCGCGTGACATGTTTCGTGGCACAGCATTCAGTTCTGTTTGTTCCTGCGCTCGCTTGAGCTCCCGACGCTCCTTTGCAATAGCGGTTTGATTTTCAGCGGCGCGCTGCATGCTGCCCTCTGGGTTTTTTACAATCTTCACCTGACCAATCGACGCAGCCATCTCCGTCTGTCCGCGCAAAAACGCGGGTTCTGCCTCATTCAGCTCCACCTCGAGCTCTTCCTCGGTCTCTTCAAAGTCTATGGCACCACGCTCCTCGTCATAGTGCGGGTACGCATCCTTGTTCAAGGCCCCCGAGTTGACGAGCTGTCGAATTTCCCAGAGTTCTTCCTCCGAGTGCTTGAGTTTGCGTTTGCGCTGCACAATTCCCGGCAGCTCACGAGCTGATGCAGTCCCCAGCGTCGAGGTTGCTTCGGAAGACGAAGAAGACATCGCAGGTGGTCCCGCCAGATCTGCGCCTGAGCGCTGATCCACGTCTGCAATGCTGAGAAGAAGTTTGGTTCGCGGTTGACTAATCACCTTGACGAGGACCTCGTCGCCCGAACGCACGACATCGTGAGCGTTTCGGTTGCGCATATCCCGTGCCACGTGCTGCGTGCGCACGAGGCCCTCGATGTTGCCACTCCGCGTGTCCCGACTCGGGAATTCAGGTAGCTCCACGAAGCAGCCAAAGTCCTTGATGTTCCGCACTTTACCCCTGTAAATCTTGCCATACTCGGGCTCTCTCTCGCTGCCTCTCTTGAATCTCGACTTGTCCGCGTCTGTCCCTCCCGAAGCTGACGCTCCTTTTCCAGCTCCTGCGCTGGGCATGGACCTTCCGCCGCCAGATCGATCGAGCTGGGCGCGAAGTTCTCGCAATTTCTTTTCCGTAGCCGAGTCTCTGCCTTCTCCGACAGCAATAGGTCGTAGCTCATCGGGTCGGGCAAGACCAGGAAGTTGTTTGGCAATCTCGCTGACGCCTTCGCGACGACTGGTGCCGTTGTTGGCGCCACCACCATCGGCCGCGGCAGCGCCTCCCGCGGCCCCTTTGCCGGCCTTGCCCATGGAAACGACAAGACCGAAGATTGTTTTGCACAGCGAGGCGGGGATACTTCCATCCTGCTCTTTCATCGCAGCCGCGAAGGCGTCAGCGCCCTCGCGCTCGTGCTGCTTGGCGTTCTCGATGAAGAACTCCGCGAGCGCCTCCTCCGACACGCCCAAGCTCGCCTCGATCTCGCGCTGCACGCGCGCCACGAGCGACAGGCGGTCGAGATCCTCCATCGTCGCCACCTCCGCCTGCGCCTCCGCCTGCGCCTCCGCCTCCGCCCGCGCGCCCGTGCCGCCGCGACGCCGCGCCGGGGCTCGCGCGCCTCGAGTCGTCTCGTCTCGCTCGCGCTGCAAGATGAAAATGGGTTTTGCAGGCATCCACGAACGAACGAAGGAGAGGAGAGGAGAGGAGAGCAGAGCAGAGAGCAGAGGAGAGAGCAGAGGAGAAAGAAAGAAAGAAAGAAAGAAAGAAAGAAAGAAAGAAAGAAAGAAAGAAAGAAAGAAAAAAGACTCGAGAAGATCACCGTCTTCAAGTTTCTGCACTTCACGCGCAGGGCAACTCCGAGGAGCAGCAAACTCCTACGCGAAGCGAGGTCATCCCGGTTGCCTTTGGCTCTGCGCCGTCGCTTCACCTGGCTGGCAGGTCGTCGCCGTCGTCTGTGCGCGTCTTCGTTTGCGTCTGCAGCTGCGTGCAAACGGAGAGTCAGAGCGAGGTGAAGCGCTGCGCCAAGATGCTGGGTACGCTGCTCAAACCCAAGCCCGCCAATATTGCGGCGTGGGCCGTGGCGGGAGGCGCCATGTACGCGTGGTCACAGTACGACAAGCAAAAGGCTACCATGTTCTCAGAGAATGAGGTCGAGACATGGAACGAGGACGTCAAGGCCAAGCATCCCAAGAAGAAGGTCGCAGGGGATCCCAAGGACCTTGACGAGGCGCCCAAGGCGACTGCATAAACATATATTTTTTACTTGCAAAGTACGCTACCTATCAACGTCATTTTTCGTCGTCATGACCAACTGCAGGTTTTGCGTTGGATTCTATTACCGTTCAATTTACCACATCGAGAGTTTATTTCTTGAGCTCGAGGGCACTGGCGCGCCCTGAGCGCCAACGCTGATAGTTTTGCGCGAGCATGGCGTGCTCAGTATCTCGCCGAACTCGGTCTGCTGCGTCTTCTCTTGTTTTACGACGAGCATTCGCCGCTTTGCGCTGCGTCGCCCCCCTTCGAAGCTGTGCGCGCACATGCTTTTCAAGCACTTCGTAAACGGGGCCGTCTTGCCGCATTGCAGCATATTGCGACGCACTTTGGCCCGCTCGTGTCTTGACGTATGGATCTGCGCCCACATTCAGTAAAGTCTGAGCAACGTATGGGTCCGTGGCCAAATGAAGGGCTGTCTCGCCCCGCAAATTCTGCACATGGACGTCCGCACGCGCATGCATTGCGAGCACTCTCACCAAGTTATTGTGACCCGTCTGTGCAGCAAGCATGAGTGCAGTACACTTGCCAAGAACTGTGCGCTTGTTTACATCGAGACCTCGGCATGAAAGTAGCAATCTGAGCAGACCCTCATTCTCGCCACGCAGACTTGCCTCGTGAACCATTGCACGGCCCGTCCGGGGATGTACATCATTTATGGCACCATTGGGAATCCCACGTGTCATAAGCCATTCTTGCAGGCCTTCTTTGTCCCCATGCGAAATGAGTCTCATAGGCACGTCCATGCTACCGCGCGAGAGATCTCCCGTAGCTGGCGATTGCGGCGTCGCCGGTGAGGATTCGTCGAGCTTTGTCGTTAAGAGCACGACCGACGCGTCATGTTGCTCAGCGGAAGATAGTTCATGCTCGACGGATTTGGGTGTACGTTCAACGAGGCTGCGACCCTTGTCTTCGTGTATACGTTGTCTTCGGTTTCGTGTTCTTCTTTCACGCCGCACGAGGTCGCCAAGTCCAGTCAAAAGGTCAAGCTGAGCCGCGGTCGAGGTATGCGTGTCATCATCTCCGCGCGTAACGCTGTCCTTGTCTGCGGCACCCATGGCAAAACCAAAATGAATTGACGCGGCTTTCTCTCTCCCCAGCGCTCTCAGTGCTGACCGTTGTTTGGTGCACACCTTCTTTTTAGACTTTTTAGTTTTACTTTTTCTGCTGCTTTTTTTTCTTTCGTTTTTTGGGGTGCAATCTAAGGTTGACAGCGAGCGACCAGAGGCGAATGAATGATCAGCCGAAAGGAGTATTTCTTTTATGTAAATGTGTAGGTAGTATCGCTCGCTTGCCCATGGCAAGGTGATTTTTAAACAACAAAAAGTGGCAATGGACATCCTGTCCATTCTCCATCACCATCTTCTGGGGCGCTTTGCAATAAAGGAAAATAAAATTTGGTCAGAAATGGTTCGCACAAGAGGCAGGCGACATATACAAGCTCATGAGCGACCACTGCCGCTCGAGCCGTCACCAGCGATCTCATCCTCCATACCAACCTTCTCCACACCAAGCTCGTCGAGCACCTGCTGCTGAAGAGCATGCGCGTCAGCATCCTTGCCCCATGCCATGTAAAGCTCGGCGAGGTTGTGCATTGCAATAATCGTTTCGCTGTGAGACCCGCCGAGCTTGGCCTGACGGATACGAAGAGCTTCCTTGTACTCCTTTTCAGCGAGCTCAAAGCGACCTTGAAGCTTGAGCTCCAGCCCCATGTTATTGCGCGCAGTTGCCACACGCGGATGTTCTGCATCCAAGGCAGCAACGATGATATTTCTACCACCCTCCACATACGACATGCTGTCCTCTTTGTCGTTGAGCAAGCGAAGAACCGCGCCATAATTCTGCATCGCCATCCCATAGTCTGGCGAATCCTCGCCCTTGAGCGACTTGAGGGCCTCCATATTGGTAGCAAAAAAAGTCTTGGCATGCGTGAGAAGAGAGTGTTTCTCCATACCCTTGGAATTCAGCGCATACGTCTTGTAAAGCTGTCCAAGATTGCCCATAGCTGTGACAGTACTGAGGTGCTCGTCACCGACAGTATCCTTGTAGATGCGGATCGCCTCACTAAGAGATTTGACGGCTTCATCGAACTCGCCAACTTGCTTGTGCATGAGCGCCAGATTGTTCAAGACGCTAGCATAAACAGGGTGCTTGTCTCCATAAAAGCTTTCGACGGTGAGCTTGACGGCTTCAGCCACCTCGCGCGCCTCGGCAATCTTGTTCTGCGACCAAAGCTCGTGTACCTGCTGCTGCAGCTTGGAAATTTCGAGCTCGGGGCCCTGCAAGTGCTCGGGGCGACTGCCTCCGCCTAGGCCGAGGCCTTGCCCTGTCGGAGTCGCCGATGCCGACGCTCCTGCCTGCTCGGCCTGGTCCTGCAGTTGCTCCTGGATCTGCTGCTGCATTTGCTGCTGCACCTTGGGATCCGTGCGATGCCTCGTGATGGAAATCCCTCCAGGTCCCGTGCGCGCCGCAAATCCTCTTGACGACGCTGGCGTTGCGTTCGACGCCGCCGACGACATCGACGTCCACCGCGCCTGCCTGTTGGCCGCGCCCCTGCTGCCCGCATTCGTCGCGCAGCTGGCGGCCGCCGCCGCCAGCGCGTAGCTCCTGGCCAGCCGCTGCATCTCGCAGAAGAATGATCTCGGTTTGCTTTTGCTTTTGCCTTGGCGGGGCTTGGCTTGGCCTTGTTTGATTTGGGTCCTTCATTCACTCATTCTTTCTTTCGTGGCATAGCCGCAACCGAGGCAAGGCGCAAGACCTCGCGCCGCACGACCTCGAGATCGAGCGCGAGCGCGTCAGCGGCAGCATGAGCGAGGCAGACGAGGAGGCCGAGCACCCGGGCGCCGTGCTGCTCGACCTCGACGGCCTCTTCGGCGGCGAGAGGGTCAACCACGGCGACCCGGAGGAGCCCTTTGTGTGGACGCCGCCGCGCGGGACCACCAGCGCCAAGGAGGCCGCCGCCGCCGACGCGGCCGACGCCAAGGGGGAGTCTGCCGCGACGGGAGAGGGCGAGCAATCCGGCAAGCAGGAACCTCCTGTCAAGCTTCGTTTGGCAAATGGAAATGTACATCTCATGGCGCAGCACGTGTGGCAATCGAGCATCACGCTGGCCGAGGAGATCTGCCACGGCCGCGTCGACATCAAGGGCAAGCGCGTTCTTGAGGTAAGTTGATCTTTGTTCCTGATATCATAACGATGAAGCCGGGATTCCGACTTCGCCCGACGATCTTGGATTCGTCCACTGACAGAATGCAACACATCTGAACGAATGTCCACGCGAGTGATATATGATGCGATGCACAAATGCCGCAGCTTGGCGCCGGCGCAGCTCTGCCCGGTATCATTTCGCGAAGACGGGGTGCAACCTTTGTAGCCATCACAGACTACCCCGAGGATGTCATCGTGGAAAATATGACACATAATGTCAAAGCCAATGAACTCGACACGGACGCTCCGGCCGTCGTCCGCGGCTTCAAATGGGGTGAGCCCATCGACGATTTGATGGCCTGCTGTTCCGACGGTGCTTATTATGACATCATCCTAATGGCTGATACCCTGTGGATGGAAAACCAACATGAAAACCTCTTGCAAACCTGCGTCGACATTCTTAAGCGCGCTCCGCCAGAGGCGGAGGCTGTGGCCGTGCTTACATACATGAATCATGATGACGGGCGTGGTGTTGCCGGACGCTTCTTCGCCAAGGCCCAGGAGCTCCATGGCTTCCAAGTGAGCTCAGACCGCCGCATTGCATGGCGCGCCAACCCGACCGAGGAGGATTACGAAAGCGACAGTGACGATCCGGACCGCTACGGGCCCGTTCATTTCCGTACCTTGCGTCTCCCACCACCCACGAGCAACACGTCGTCGGAAGCTGTTTCAACAGAAGCACAATGACCTTGAACTATCAAATGACCGATCTTTTGATTACTGATATCTATTCCTTTGTATTTACAGCAAACAAGGAAGCAAGCAAGCAAGCAAGCCAGCCGGCCAGCCAGCCATACAGGCCCAGGCCCAGGCCCAAGGCCAAGCCCAGACAAGAGCGCAGCGCGACACGTCGAATTGCGTCCATGGAGCGAGATGGCTACTCTTTTTTAATGTTGTTCTTGGGAAGCTTGGGAAGTCGTATCACAAGCGAGACACATCGAAGAGTCATGGGCGCTCCTTTCTCTTGCAGCGACGCAATCACGGATTCCGACAGTCCGTACCTCATGCAAAGACTCTGCAGAGAGGCGCGACGCGTCGGACCTTCGCGCCGAACCGGCATCTGACTCTCCGTCAGCATCGCAGCTCCGCTGCGTCTATGTCCCGCGCTTTCCGCTTCAGATGCTTCTTCGCCATCGTCCTCGCGTAAATTCTCGTCGAGCTCAATGCAGCGCGCGGAAAGTGGAAACTTGTGCGTTTCAAGAATTCCCCGAAGAGTCTGCCCGTTGCACGGCTTCGAGACACTGAATCCAAAAAGCGCAAAGAGCCCGGCAAGCGACATATATGTCTTGACTGACGCTGTTTCTAAGCCAGCAATCCGATTTCCTGTCCTTGGGCGGAAACAAATGCACTCGCGAGAGAGCGGCAAGGCCTTGGAAGTATCGGCGATAGAAACCCCGAGGAGGTCAGCGAGACGAGTGAGAGAAATGTAAACCTTGCCCACTTTGTGTGTCGGTTTCTCCTTGGCGAGCTCGAAGGCAACCACCGGCGCCTCGAGGTCGATGCCGGCCTTTGCAAACACATCTTTCCATCGTACCACGCCGGGTTCTGACTCTTCTTGACTACAATCTGCAAGACCTTGGCCAGTGGCGAGTTGCGAAGAAATAGTCTGCTGCGAAGAAATAGTCTGCTGCTCGCCCTTTGACGCCGAGGTGCCCACGCTCGCTTCGCCCTGCGACAATGATGTCGACCCTGGAGGAATGTCCTTATCGCGAGCAACGTTCGACTCATCTTTTTCTTCACTCTCTCCATGCTGCGGTACGGTCGTGACGCCCACTTTTCCGGCAGGAAGAGCCCCAGAGCCCACCTCGTCTGCTACGCCCTGGCCCTTCAGCATCTGATCGCCCGAGGTGGAAGATTCTGACATTTTGTCGCGTTCCGTGCCAAAAGGCTCATCCAGAGGTATGCCATACATGGCAAAAAACCTCGGCAACGTAAAATAAATAAGGCCAAAGCAGTCCGTACTTGTCGCATTCGACGCCGGAAGCGCCGAGAGGTCAATCACCTGCTCTTCGTCCGTGCAGCTAGCCGAGTCATTGCCATTGTCGTAGTGTGCTGACATTGAATCATGGGCTCGCGCCCCATCTCCATGAGACATGACTTCTAACTTTGGTTTCTTCAACGACTTGCCACCTTTGCGCTTGAATCTTGTTCGTTTGTGGGTCTTGAGCTTTGTCGCAGCTGACAGAGGCTCTTCGCCTAATATTTCAGCCTTCATCAACTTCTTTTTGAGATTGACCTTCTTCTCCTCCTCCTCCTCTTCCTTTGCAGCGGCTGCGAGAACACCCGCAAGTGCTTTTGCCGAGGAGGAAGAGGAGGAGGAAGACGACGATGCCAAAGCACCACAGGATGACGATGACGAGGTCGAGGAAAGCGACGTGTGGGCAGAGCAAGATTTGGAGGTTTGCGAGTGTATGTGCGACCAGCAAACCCCGTCAAAGAAGCTCGGTTCCCGGCAGAGAGGTATGGTACAAGCAGCCACGGCGGACATCTTGAGGTTCGGACTCTTTGAGTTGTGCTTCTCTGAGTCTATTGTCTTGACAGGACAAGCGACGCCTGCTGTACTATTGGCATACGGATCGGTCCTGTGCTTTTTAAGGACGTCGGATGAATCATTTGCCTTCTTACCAGTCTCGTGTTTTCGTTTGACAGCTGAAGCCTTTGTGCTTGTGGCCTTCGCTTTAGAAGGAGCGGTGTTGTCAGTACGTTTTTTCTGTTTCTGAGACGTGTCGGTGTCCGAGGGTTTTCGGATGTGCATAAAACACATGCCATCCTTGACTGCATACCGGCCACAGCGAAAGTGCTCGCACATACCCCAAAATCGTTTCGTATGCACGAAACACAGCTTCTCTTGGCTCTTAATCTTTTCAGAGCAGCCTTTAACTTGGCAAACCTGATCTTCTGAATCCACCTGGCCCCTTTTGTTTGCAATACTATTGCTCGGTGCCACACTGCCGCTTGCTTTGGCACGGGACGTTTTACCCTTGCGTGACGGCCCATGCCGTGTGCAGAGTCCCTTCGCCATGGCTGTATTGTGGCACCGTGGGTGTTGACAGATGCCCCACATTTCCTTTTCGTGTTTGGGACAGCGACCACTGGTACAAAAGAGGGCCAGCTCGCGGCTGCAATTGGGATGCTGGCATGTGAGATCTAAAACCACGTTTCGACGAGTTTTTGCCAATGTGGGCGTCTTTCCTTCCTGTTCAATCGATGCAGCAGGGGTCTTACTGACCCCTTGAGCGTGGGTATTGCAGAGACCACGAGTACGCTCACGCTTTTTGCACCCTTCCACAGAGCAATGATTTTTTGTAAGGACGTCGGAAGTATCAAGGTTTTGATCTGAACCAAGATGAAATGAACACATGCCGTCTCGGTATACAGTCTGACGACAGTTTGTGACATGGCAATGGTTCATGTGACTAGCAGAAGAGCTGTTGGCGTGTCTTTTGCAGCACGAACCCACCGAAGCAGCATTATTGCAGTCTTTTACTCTGCAAAGAGGATGCTGGGTTGCAGATGTCTGATTCATTGCTGATGTGGAAGTCGACGAAGACGAAGATGATGATGACAATGACGATGACGATGACGATGAAGACGTTGCAAAGGGTCTCCTTTCTGTAACACACTTCCCTTCTCGGTTTGTAAGCGCCGCTTTATTCTGTCTTGCCTTAAGCTTAAAATGTTTAAAGCAGTAGCCGCTCAATTTTTTTTTTCGCGAGCAACCCATCATTTTGCACTGCAACAGCTCATCGTGACGCCAACAGAGGCCGCGATGACGTGTCTCGGCTCGGGCTATGCAGCCTGCGGTTTTGCACTTCCCGGTAGGAACGCGCGTCATTTATCGCTTGTATAGTTTTCCTTGCCCAAGAAACCGCACTTGAAGCTGGTTGGTGTGGATAGTCAAGTCAGCTCAGACTGATGAGCTCGCCTCTCGCTCGCCCTGTGACGGGTGTCCTGCGAGCTGGCCAATCTCCTTCGCGGCAATCTTCCTACCGCCCTGCTCTACTTTGCTCTGCGCTGTGGTGCGCTGCAACTGCAGGTCTTGCCTGCCCGGTCGAGGTAGCTGTCGCGTGGCTTTCTCGTTTGGCGCCACCCTAATATCGCATCTTTGACAGACTGCACAACCCGCAAGCTTTGGCGGATTCCGAAGAATAAAGTCTATTCTAGGTTTACACTATGGCCGCTTCTTTAAGGTAAAAGTCGAGGATATCCGCGCCGTGTAACCGACCTCTCTGGGCCGGGAATGGGCCAAAATGAGAGAGAGAGCCCCTCGGGCAGAACCAGCTGGCTGGCTTGCTTGCTTGCTTGCTTGCTTGCTTGCTTGCTTGCTTGCATGCAAGGTGCTTGCGTGCAGGCGAGCGTGTGAGTCGCGCACGTGCGCTTGCGCTTGCGCTTGCGTGCAGCAGCAGCAGCACCAGCCAGGCTAGTACTGTTACGAAGCGGAGGCTTGTCACGAGGACACAAGAAAAGCAAGCTTGAGAACCTATAACAGCCCTCCAAAGGTCTTCACCTTCTTCTTCTTCTTCTTCTTCTTCTTCTTCTTCTTTCATATTCTCCTTTGCCACCGCGCACAGATTTTCTTCGAGCCTCAACGCAGGTATAACAACAAGTTCGTTCGTGAGCTTGCGCGAACGGGCAGCTCCCAAAGTCCTCGTCGGGAGCTGAGCAGAGATATCTTGATGCTTGCGAACAAGAGTGGCTCGTACTATGAGGAGTACCGGAGATCCAGGTCTCGAGCGCGTCCCGGTCTAGAAGATGAAAGACTTTTGACGGATCGAGCAGCATACCAAAGCTTTCTTGAAGTGCAGCTTGAACGCGTCTCGGCGGCATGTTTGACATCGCAAGGTGTAAGCGACAGGATCGAGGAGGTTCAGGCCGCTGTACTCACATTTGACGAGAAAATCAACAACCTCTCACGAGCCGTCAAACTCACAGAATCCAAAGGCGAGCGCCAGGTTGAAGAGGCGGCCAGCACCGTGCAGGATGCAACTCGCAAGCTCAGCGATGTTGCCGACGATGTGCTGCGTCTCGACAAAAAGCTCGACCTCACTCACCGCGGTCTGGGGAGATTGCGCGTCGAGACAGAAACTTTTGAGCAACGCCAAAAGGACTTGACCGAAGTGCTACGACGACGTCTCGAAGAAAAGATCCTTGACATAAGTAGCCGCATCGAACTTGAGGAGGCCCGTGGAAAGACGAATGAGAACCGTATTCTATCATTGGGCGACATGGCCCGTGCAGAGACGAAGAACGCAGCGGAGACATTGCAGAGTAAACTTGAACTCCAGCTAGAGGCGCTTCGCGAGCAGGTCGATCTTCGCGTCTCCTCGCTCGAAACTCGTGTCAGCACCGGTCTCGAACACTTCAAGGCGTACGAGGCTGCTGTGGGTGGCGCCTCGCACCTTGCCCTTGAGACCGATGATGCGAGCACAAGCGATGATGGTAAGCGCCGTGGCAAAGGTAGCGCGAGATCTCGTTCGCAGCGTGGATCGCTAACGCTGGGAACTATGGGACTCGGGCCAACCCCGGGCCCTGTTGCGGCAGTTCGATCAGAGGTGGAGCGCGTTCGTCAAGAAGCTGCTACCCATACGGATGCCACCGCAAAAAGGGTTCTTGCTGCGCTCGAGGCCCTCGAGGTGAAGGTGAGCCGGGCTGCTGACGCGCCAACGGCGTCTGCGCAAACAGTAACGCGCCTCACGCGTCGGCTAGATGAACTGGAGCTGCGAATGGAAGCGACCGAGCAAGAGAACCTCCATCTTAAAGATGAAGTGAGCTCGCTGCGGCTGGCGCTCCGTCGAGCTGGCGTGTCAAGTCAGCCCCGCGCTAATGAGGAAGGTTCTCCGGATAACTGCAGCGAGGGGGCCGAGGCTGTCGCATCTGAGGAAGTGGCCCAGCTTCGACCACTCACAAGAACCGAGATGCGTGACCATGTTCAGCGAGCCGTGTCGCAGGTGAGCAAAGACTTGCGATGTGTGCTCGAGGCCGTCGAGCGCAAGCTTGCCACGCAGAGTGAGCTCGTCGCCGACAGCATGGGCAAGGTTGAGTCTTTTATGGACGTTTTCGATGAGGCGCAGGCCACCATCGAGGAGCGCGTTCGTGCCGGCCGCACACAGGAAAAGCGTTTGCAAGCCATGCTGCAAGCTACCGCCGAGGCAATGCAAGCCGAGGATGAGCGCGACTTTCGCCTCGGCGCTGAGGTAAAGTTTGAGCCTTCGGCATACCAAATTGCCATGGAAACTTTTCAGCAACCTGCCATGACGAGGCGTGTTCGAGGTGCGCGTGCGGCGGGTACAGCAGCGCACAGCAAACAATCCTCAAGAACGCGAGGGGCTGGAGCCAAACGGTCAAGCAAGGGCCGCTCAGGGATGGTGGCGCCTGCGGCAACAAGACCAACTTCGAGACGCGCTCGATCGTCTTCGACAGGTTCTGACGCGGCAGACGTGGCGCCAAGCCATACTGAGCCAACCCTGTCCTCGATGCGACGGCGACGAAGCAAGACACCGCCGCCTTTTGTAACAAACAATGAATACATTGAGCGCGTCCGTCACGCAAGCATGACGGATGACGAGGGCAGTGGCAACTTTACGGATTCCTCAGGCCCCCATGGTCGGGATGGAGGAGGTAAGCGAGGTCGTGCGCAGCTTGCGCGAGTTTCGTCGACCGAAATGATTGATACGCTCGACGGGGCCATGCCGAGCGAGTCGGCCGTGATTTTCGCGCAAGAACCCTTACGCGCCACCGATGGTCGGCGAGATGCACGAGCATCAGAGATCGCCGCTGCATCGCGCAGGCCTGCCTGGAATGCGGCAAGACCTCCGTCACGCTAAGGCGGAATGAGAGAGATGACTATGCTTGAAACATGCAAAGAGTAAGGTGTTTCTCTGTTTTCGATTCTGAGTCAGAAAGGCGTGACTTTCCGCGTAAAGCCTAGAGAATAGTTGGAGGCCGAACCTAGGTCTAGGCTTCTCGAGTTCATTAATTGATACTTGATTCCGAGCTTCGACAAGGCCATTCACGGCTTGATGATGATGCATCTTGCGACATGTACAAAAACAACTACCAGATCCGACGAGCTTTGAGGCTCGTGTCATCCATGCCTTTAGCTCCTTGTCATGTCTATTCTGCTCGCGCTTGCCTCATGTCGTGCTCTCGCCTTGTGATATGCTCCGCAATGGCAACCAATGTGCCAACAAAGACCAAGAAAATGGACTAGGCCTAGGCCTTCCCCGACCTTTCCTCCAAGAATGTCGTCCCACAGGCGCCAACCCAAGCCAAAGAAAGCCGAAGAAAGAAAGTGGCAAGGAAGCGGAAGCCAGACAAAGAAACAAACAAACCAACAAACTCCAATCTCGCGACGCCGACGCCGACGCCGCAGCGCAGCGCAGCGAGCGAGCGAGCGCTCGAGGCCGAACCGCGCAGACAGACAGACGCACAGACAGACTCGGTTCCGGCCAGCGCCGCGCGAGCGAGCGCGCCGTAGAGCAGCGGAGCAGAGCGAGGGAGCGAGGAGAAGGAGCGAGGAGAAGGAGCGCAGACGACGACTTGCCGCGGCCCAGAACCCCGCTCACGGGCGACGGGCGGAGCGCGCGCAGGAGCCCTCCGTGCCCGCGCCGCGCGGCCCCGTCCTGCGCCGTCCTGCGCGGCCCCGCGCCCCGCCGCCTCCCTCGGCCAGGAGCTGGCGGACGGCGAGCAGGTGGCGCGTGCTGTTGACACCAGAGCATCGACGATGGAGGAGGGGGACGCCGGCGCCTTTCGCGCCTCCACCTCCGGCGGCGGGGACGGCGGCGAGCGGCGCGGACGCGCGGCGATATCTGCGGCGCAGTTCACCTCCGCATGGGAGGAACACCCGCAAGCGACGCCGCCTAGATTTCCTGCGACGTATCAGCACCAACAAATGCACCAACACATGCACCAACAAATGCACCAAAACCAGCAGTATGCCGCCCGCTACCCTGCATATCCGCAGCATGTGTATGACGGCGCATTTCATGGCTCGAGCGAAGGTCTGTACGGGCCGACAGGCATGCCATTGCAACGCAACGTCCACTCAACCGTTGATATGCAGATTGGCCAGCAAAGATATGCACCTAGGGCGGACATGCAATCTCAGATGGAAATGTATGCAAGACATCCAACTCATTCGGGCTCGCATCAGCTACCGCCAGATTCATATTCATTCGACGATGAGGACATGCTGGGGGACTTTCTTATGTCCGACGAGGGCTTCTTGGGCGACAATCAGGACGCGACGGCTCCCGAGCCACAATCCGTCGTGTCGTCGTCGTCGTCGTCGTCGTCGTCGTCGTCGTCGTCGTCATCATCATCATCATCGCCAGCTGCAGCAGCGCCCAGCTCAAGTCGTACAGGACAAATGCCGGTGTTGAAACGTGTCGAAAATGCAGAAGCTGGCGATCGATCGGCTACGCAAAGTCGGCAGTCCACTTCTTCTGCAACGTGCGAGTCTCGCAGCGATCAAGAGGTGAAACAAAGCTCTTCTAGCCGCACAAAGCGCCACGTACGACAGATTTCGGCATCTTCATCGTCCTCGTCCTCGTCCTCGTCTGCGTCATCATCAGTACCTTCCAATTCATCACCCTCTTCGCCCTCCGCCCCTGCTAGATCGGCGTTTTCGTTCGAGCAAGTGTATAAGCTTCTCGAGGCTGCAGTGAAGGGCCAAATGGAACCTAACATCCCTATTCGCTTGCAAGCATCACCCATTTGCACCGAGGTGACTCAATTTTTTGTACAAAACACCACATCGAGACTCACGGAAGCAGAACGTCAAGAGTCTCTTGGCGATCCGGAGCTCTTGGTCGGCGTCAAGTATCAGAGCTTTTCGAATGGCGAAATTTGGTGGTCACCTGAAAACGGATCAACGCGAGGCGTTGTCGCACGCAAGATGAGCCGCCGCGTGCGATCTTACAAGTCGAACGCAAATCAGAGCGACTCGCACGGGTTCGCGGGGCGATGGTTTAGCCTCCTGAGTCGCGATAATGCGGGCGTCGAGGTGAAAAGAAGCAACTGTAGGCTATTTGTTGTGCCTGATTCACCTTCGCTGGTGCAATTCTGGCCGGACGACGAGTCTGGACAAGCATCCGGAGCCAGCTCAAAGCGCCAACGTATCTCCCTTCCAACTCTTCCTGAGCGGGTCTCCTCTTCCTCTTCGTCCTCGTCCTCCTCGCGTCTCGCATCCCCTGTAAAGGGAATGTCATCAGTGAAACCGAGCCCGGCGTCTGCACCAACAAAGGGCGACACAGTCGATAGCCATGGTCATCCTGTGTCCCCTGGCACAGACTCGATGCAGTCTGGCGAGGGCCTTTCTGGGAAGCATGGCTCGAGTTTGTTGTCATGCATTTACAGCAAGGACAGCGGCGCGGCAAAGGACACCGTCCACGTGAATGGGGCGCTGCATGTTCACGGCGACACTGTCTTTAAAGGCGACCTGTGGGTGCGAAATCTACGCGTGCTCGGCACTCTTACCGTGGAGGGCGGTATTAATGGACAGCTGGTGACGCCGCCAGAGGCTGCTGACTATGCCGAGTGGTTCGAAAAGCTCGATCCAAGCGAGGAGATTGAGCCGGGTGATGTGGTGCAGCTGCGTTCTCCGGAACAGAAAATCACAAAGGATACTTCAGGTCTCGGCCCCTTCCTTGTCGTGAGCACTACGCCATCTGTGGCGGCAGGTGTGCCGGAGGGCGTCAAGCGTCGCAGTGGTATGCTATGTGGTTTTCTGGGCCAGGTTCCCATCAAGGTGCAAGGGCCGGTTCGTTGCGGAGACCTCTTGGTTCCAAGCGGAGACAGCGATGGGTACGCTGTGCAAGGACGTGTCTTTCACGCAAGCAACTACCAGCCTCTTGCCACAGCAATGGTGTCGTGTGGTCTTGGACCGAATGTGGTGCTTTCGTTTGTGCGTTGGCCTCATGACACGAAATGGAACGAATATCGCGATGAAGACAAGAACCAGCTCGCTTCGATCGAGCGTGTATGGGACAAGACTTTTGTCATGTCGGTGTTGTATCTCTTCAAGATTGTGGCACTTTCAACGGGCATTTATCTTCCTCGATTCAACATGGACATTTACTTGGTATTACTGACTGTGGAAATCGCGTTGACAGTCTGGGCACTCTTTCACTTCCCCAACTATTACGAATTTGCCTGGGAAGGTCGCATTTTTGAGGGTTCGTTGACGGTGAAATTGTTTGGATGCATCTTTTTACTGTATCAGCTCTTTGGTGGAAGTGATCCTGTGGAGCAAAATCAGGCGCTTACGAAGCGAGATATTCGCGACGTTCTCGTGGACACAGCGTTTCTGTGTTACGAGATCTTTTCTGGCTGGGTAGCCATCAATGTGATGGCGCAGACACGACGAGCCGTCAAGGAACGATGGGATTCGGTCGACCCAGATATTTTATTCGAATCCGACTTTGAGCGCCGCAAACGCGTGCTGATCGGGAAAATCAGCAATTATTTCCGGGGAGAGTCGAAAGCAATTGCCAACGACGTGAGCACTCACCACAACCCTCGTTGCGGCGAGAAAGCGACCAAAAGTATGACTCAAACGCACCGCGCGGTCAAGTTTTTGGAGGCCTCGCTCGGCCTGGACGGCGTCCCGCAAGCTGTCGATCGCGGGACAGCTGTGCGCACCAAGAAGCTTGAATAACGCGTTGAATGCGTCTTATTTCACTGTACCTGATGTTATGATTTGTTTTGTATGATTTGATTCGATTCGAGATCACATTTCCCTTGCTCTCCGCGGCACCGCAGAAAGACTTGTTCATTGATCGTACAATGTTTCATTCGTCAAAGGGGACAACTCGCGAACAGCGTTTGTTTATGCGCCGGAGCAAGAGAAGGAATTACTTTTGCTTTCGTGCTCCATAGCGTTTGATGTTTTGCAGCTTTTCAATCGTCTCGGCGATACCAGCCAGCACAGTAGCCTTGCGCTCCTTCTCCCGCATGGGTACGGGACGATCGAGATTGTGTTGCACGTTTTGCAGACGGTCAATAGCGGCAGCAAGCTCGAGAGAAAGCTCAGTAGCGTCAGCGAGACGGTGACTCAGCTGCTTCTGGAGCTTAGTCATGAGACTTTGTGCGCGTTGAAGCTCTTCGTCAGCAATTGCTAGATATGCTGCACCATCCTCGGCAATGTGGAAACCGGCCGAGAAGAGAAGCCTGCAATACTCAGAGACAAGTCAGTGTCAAAAAAAATTAACTCACGCCGCTCTCATGACGACAGTAAACGAGTGCAACTTACATAGCTTTTCCTGGACCTGGGGCGGTGAGACCGCAATCTCTAAGAGTGCTCTCGTTGGCGCGGACCTTGGACTTGACGAGAAGGCGCTGTTGCGCCACAGGCACACCGAGTCGACTTTGCAAGTTGAGCTTGATATCTTCAATGGTCCATTCTTCGTGTGGCGCGACGACCTGGAAGACGCGCTTACCTTGTTGCACGTTGACGAGCACAGCGCCGGCGTCTAGCTGCGACACGTCGATGGTTTCCTCTTCTTGCACACCTTGGTCAGCATCATCATCATCGTCATTGTTGTCCCTAGCCTCGTCTTGATCGTCATCGTTGTCTTCAGCGTCGAGCTCTGAGGATGGAAGTGGGGCATCAAGAACGTGGGTGAATCGCTCGGTGAGCATGATCATACCTTTGATGGTGACGTCAGCGCCTTGCTCGAGCTTTTTTCGCTCCGCGGCGCTCAGCACGTCTTGGAGTTTGGTCGCGTCTGGTCGTTCTTTGGCCTTGAGGAGAAGTCGTTGCGCTTCCACGACGAGACGAGAGTCGCACTCGTCTCGAATGCGCTGTTTGAGCTCGCCAACAGAGGTTTCTGGCGCGACTGCGTCGACTTGAAAGCGAAGACTTTTGCACGCAAGCTTGACGCTGATCATCTTCTTCTTTCTTATCCTACCACACTCTATTAGGTATCTGCGGCTGCTTTCTATCGTGCGTATGAAGATCGAGAGACTGGCCGCGGCCGCGAAAGCTCAGCGACCCGGCACACCTGTGGCCCTTGCGCACCGTCTCGTCCACGATGCACCTACGTAGGCCTAGGTATATTGAATTTTTGATCGCGAGTTTTCACAAGGAAATTTTGCCGAATCAAAAGAGTAGGCAGTAGGGCAAAATAGCCAGGGAAGACGTTGAAAGAGCACGATGCTTGGAGACCTTGCCTGATTGATTCTAGGAATAGGCCTACGTACTAGGATCTTTGTGTTGTTGATAGTGAAAAAAATTATGTAAGCCTATGTGCAAATCATCATTCTACGTCAAGGTGAACGACATGGCATCATCATGAGCTCTCGGCGCGTGCGCGACGCGACGCACTCGAGCTCTTGCGTGCCGTCGGGGGTGCTCCCATGCTTTTGTGATGCTTGGGGCGCTGTCTGCGCCCGCCCTTCTTCTTCTTCGGACGACGTTCGGCATAAAAGCGCTCAAACCATTCCTCGTTCTTTTGAAAGTGAATCACGAGGAGAGTGAGACGCGAGTGCAGAAATTCACGCTGACGCTGATCAGGAGCCTCGAGATCGTAGGATCGGTCGGCAGTGAGGATACTCAGGTACTTGTGCTCCTTGCGCAGACTGCCCGTGGCCAAGAGAGCTCCAGTTTGCATACCTTTTGTGACCTTTGTGACGTCTTGAATCCTGATACGCTTCATGTTCTCGAGCTCGGCCTCCGAAGGCTCAAGGTTGCGCTTCTTGGCAATGTGAAGCCATTCATGGTCAGTGCTGAGCCAGAACATGCGACGGTGCACAAACTGACGATCGATGAACTTCCATCCGTATGGTTTGCGCGAGTGCGGGTGTTTGCGAATCGGAGTTCCAGAAACGATGAAGTTGATAAAGCTTTGCACGACCGAGGCGTGCACCTGGTACTGCTGAAGGCCCATGCGATCGTACAGTTTGCGCTCCCATGGATCGGAGAGACACTGGTATGCTTGTCCAATCTGAGTCGACTTCTTTTGCGCCGCGTCGCGCTCGGCGTCGTTGCCCTTGAACTTGTCAGGGTGATACTTCATCATCGCGCGATGATAGGCCTTTTTCAACTGCGCGGCCGACACTTCAGGGTCCACCTCGAGAAGTTTGTAGTAGCAGCCCTCTTCGAGCTCGCGCACCTGCTTCTGGGCCTTGGCCACCGCCTCCGCCTCTGCCTGAACGGCCCGAAGTTGCTCGTCTACATCCTTTTCTTCTTCCTCAATGTTCCCGTACGGGATGACTGAGTCCGTGTTGGCGCCATTCTCGCGGACAGCGGCGCCGGGCCGCGGGCGCGATTGAAAAGAAGCCTCGTCCGCGCCGTAAGGGCCGCCTAAACTTTGCAGGACCTCGTTAATGTAGGCCTCTTTGTCGAAGTCGGAGTCTTCGGACAGGGCGCGAGCGCGCTCTTGCATCCTGTGGATGCTCTGGCGGCGCTCCATGAGACTATCTGCGTACTCTTCAAGTTCGGACAGGAGGCCAGCGGTGTATGATCCGGCGCCATTGGGCCCCATACCGTCATATTCAGGGGTGAGACTCTCGTTAAAGCTGGCGTCCTTGCTGCCGACAACGCCGGGCGTCTGCGACGACGGAGCAGCCGGGTCGGCGTCGGCATCGTTTGACTCGGCCGTGGGCCCCACCATAACGAAGCCCATGGGCCCATCGCTCGCGGGGGCCGAGGCCGAAGCCGTGGCCGGGATCGAGGACGAAGCAGATGCAGAGGCAGAGGCGCTTCCAGCGAGATCTCCATCCGCTGGCGCCGGAGCAATGTTCAAAGGACTGTCTGTACCGTTGTCGTCTCCCGGTGACCCCATGGGCGCGGGGGGCGAGCCCATCGAGTCTGCGATATGTGCTGCGGGGGCAAAGCTCGACTGCAGCGTGAGCTCGCGAAGTTCCTGGATTTGCGACTGCAAGACCTTCCACTCGGACTTGAGGCGAACCATGTGTTCCTCGCGCTCCCGCTGCAACTGGCGACGCGCCTCCTCAATTTCGCCCCAGGCCGTGCGAAGCGCGGGAACCTCGGCGGAGGGCGTCGTGGCGCTGCTCGAGCTGCTCGACGTACGGTCACAGTCTGCGCCATCCGAGGAGGGTGGATGGGCATGCTCGCTGGTTTGCAGCACGCGATCGGTCTCGAGGAGCTCGGGCGGCTTGGTCCATCGGGACTCCTTGGTGTGGCGGTTGAAAAAGTACGTGCGCCGATGCTCGGGCGAGTACACCTCGATCCAGACAGCGCGAGGCTTGCGTGCAGGCTTGCCGCGTTTCTCTTCGTACGAGGATGGCGGGACTTTGGGCGGGTCTCTCTCGGGTCCGGGCGTAATCGCGGCAGCGCGCCTCGACGATTTGCTGGTCAGATCTTGCTCGGGCTGTTGCTGCTCGGGCGCGGCATCTTCGTCGAGTTTCGCCTTGTTCGAGAGCGTCAGCAGCGGGCCTTCGGACGCGGGTCTCGTCCACGTGCTGCGGCGCGTTTTCTTGTTAAAGTAGTACGGTCGCTTGTACGTCGGGTCCAGCCCCTTGTACCACCCTGGCGGCAGGCCTTCCTTGCTCGGTCGTCCTGCGCTCCTGAACAGCGTCGCCGAGGTCCTCTTGGCAGCCTCCTCGCCGGGCACTTGCTCCGCCATCGTCACGGTCGCCTCGACACGGTTGTCTCGACCTGCGCAGGTCGGCCGATGAGGTCGATCGATTCCCTGATTAAAGCGGATCAATCTTCGAGCGCCTGAGCGCCTGAGCGCTTGAGCGCGGGCCCGAGCGTCCGGCCGAGCTGTCGTTCGCCCTTCCCCTCGCCGCCCTTCTCCCCGGCGCTGCGCGTCTCCTCGCCGCCCTCGCTCGCTCGCTCGCTCGCGCGCTGGTCGCGGCGGCGGCCAAAATGGACTGCCTGCCTGTGCGCGCGGTCCCGCCCCGCCGCGCCCGGGCCCCTCGCCGCGCCCCCGGCTTCGCCTGTCACGGTTCGCGCCGCCGCTGCTCTTCTTTCGCCCGCGCGCGCAAGTGGGTTATACGCCGCTCCGCACTTGCGCCCGCGCTATAGTCGACTGCGGCCGCGAGCCGTGACAGGCCCGGCCTGGCTGAGCGTGCGTGACCTACTCTGTTCGAGCTGACCCGGGTCACTCACTCGTCATTCACTCGTTCATTCGTTCATTCGGTCGATCGATCGTTCGGTCGCTCGTTCATTCATTCCGTCGCGCGGGAGAGCACGCACAGGAAGGAGCGAATGCAAGAGCACGCGAGCCCGCACGCCCCGGAGGAGGGGCGGGGCTCGGAGAAGAAGGAGGGGCCAGCTAGCTGGCTAGCGACAGAGAGCGTCAGACAGCTCGGCATGCGTGCGCTTGTGCAGCGCGTGCAGGCCTCCGGCTGAAAAAGGACATTCTGCGGTCAGCGCGCCTCGCCGCTTGCGCTTCCGCCTAAGCGAGACGCCGAAGCCGAGAGCGACGAAGACGCCGAAGCAGGAGAAGGAGCCCCCGCGAGATGCAAGCTAGCTGCGCTGCGCTGCTCGCGCCGGCGCGCCCGCCCGCACGCCCGATCGCTCGCTCTCTGTCGCTTGCAGTGGCTCGCGTGCGCGGGCGGACGCAGGGTCCTTCGGTCGCTCAGGGTGCGCAGAGGGGAAAAAGACCCCGCGTGCCCCACCGCGGTGCACACAGGTCCCGCCGCGATGGCGCGTGCACCCCGCGCTATGGGGGTAGAAAGGAAGTGAAGCCTTCCCCGGTGCAGGCCCGGGGGTGCGCGCACACACCCCTCCGGTACACACCGTTTTGGCTCGCCTGAACGCGCCGCTCTGGAGTGAATAGCGCAGGAGACAGTGGCGAGAGATGGGGGCAAGCGGACGCGCGTGCTTGCAGTCGCTCACTTACTTACTTGGCGCGGCGCGGCGCGGCGAGCTGTAAAGCGGAAGGGCTGGTTAGGGCCACCGCGAACGCCCTCATCTACGAACGAAAAAAGTGCTCGCTCGCACGCATACTCAACTCGCTCGTCCGCGTGCGTGCTTGTCGCGATTTTTTTGGCGCGGAGGGGGGGGGGGGGGTCGCGGCTGGTGCGCGCGGCACGAGAAGCAGCGGAAATACGTGCAAAGGAAGAAGCTTCAGCTACAGACGATACGAGCGAAGCGCATGGAGCATCAAAGGCTGCGCGTGACCCAAAGGAGGAAGAAAAGGAGCTCGAACGAACCAAGGTCAAAGCTGAACTTCTCAAGGCCAACTCCTTTGTAAACCGCCTCCCCCCACGTCTCCAACAGGAACTCGCTTGTGCCGCAAAGGTTCGACTTGTGCACGAGGAAAGCCCCGTCATTCTCGAGCAAGGAGACGACGTCCACAAGCTGGCAATACTGTGCGAAGGTGAAGCCATTGTGACGCACAAGGCGGACGCTGACGACCGCCATGGCGTCGAGCGCCCTGTACGAATCGATCAGGCACCAGCGTCGTACGGAGCCTACGCTCTCTTGTCCGGGGATGAGGAGCAACCTGAGACAGTGCGTGCAATTGGTCCTGATTGTTTGTGTCTTGAGCTTAACGGCGACGACTTTGACGAGATTCTGAGCAATCACAATAACGCTGGATTCGTACTCGAACTTCGGCGTGAGGCACGGCAGGCTGGTCTTCTTGATCGCGTCCCCTTGCTCTCCGGCCTTAACGAAATGCAAAAAGTCCAGATCCTACATGCCATGCGCGCCATTGTCTTTCAGGATGGAGAAATTCTCGCTGCGCGTGCGGCGCGCGAGGAAGTATTTCTTCTTGTAGTGAATGGAACGGTACGTGTCACAGACCTTGACGCTACAGAAGAAATAGAGGGGGACAGCTCCTCATCGATGCCCGCCCCAGTCTCACAAGTCTCTTATTTTGGTGAGTTTGCTCTCTTGGACGATCAACGAAATGCTCAAACCCTGATTGCCGAGGGAGAGGTAGTTTGCCTCTATATGCATCGCCTCGCTTTTCTTGAGCAGGTTCCGCACCTGCGAAGGTTCCTCGTCGAGTGGGTTCAAGCGAGCGAGCGTCAGTCCGAGCGCAGGGCAAAGAGCCAAGAGCGGCCAGAGGATTCGAGCGATGCTCATGGTCCTCGTACGCATTGCTTTGATCTCGACAAACCGCCTTGCAAGTCATTTGCTGCAAGCATTGACAAAAGCGCTTCTGAGACTTTTGAAATCCTTGTGCCTGCAAGGTCTGAGGATGCAAAACCTCGACGCATGGCCTTTGAGTCCGTATATGAGGCTCTCGCTCTTCGCGTCTTCCACAAAAAGATTGTAAATAGCGAATTTGCGAAGACCTTTCAGATCGTGTCGAGGCGGTCTCAAGCATCCCCAGCGCTCAGATCACTGCGCGGTGAGATACCTGCCGTTTCGTCGAATCTTTTCGACGTTCTGGCCAGTGCGCAAAGGGAAGAGAAGCTACGAAAGAAGAAAAAGAAGAAAAAGAAGAACAAGAACCAAAAGAAAAACAAAAAGGGAAACGCCATAGGATCATCCGCGGCAATCGCTCGAATCGAGACCCCTCTCGCTGCTACAGGACAGGACTCTGCGCTCTTGCTCCTTACAAGTCGCCTTGCACATCACGTGCGAACGATCTTGCAATCGGACCCTGAACAACGAAGTCAAGAAGATCTTCGCGTGCTGCATGGCCTCTTTGCCCAAAACAAGGTGGTGTCCCGCCTGGCACTTCGTCTCGACGCGCCGATCGAGCACCGTCTCTTTTCACACGCGCGATTTGCAACCTTTGAGGCAGGCCAGTCGCTATGGCAAGAAGGAGACGCCATGACTGGTGTCTATATGGTTTTGCGAGGTCAAGTCCACACGAGCATGCGTGAGCGTATCGGTACTTCGGGCACAGTCGTGCCGAAACCTCTTGGAACAATATGCGCAGGCGGTTCTCTTGGCGAGCTATCTCTCTTGGACCCGGAACACAAAGTATACAGCAAGGCGCTGTACACAGCACAAGCACTCTGCGATACCGAGGTGCTTGTCCTTGATGCGCAGAGCTTTCATGCGCATTGTGTTCCGCAGGACCTGTTGCGCCAGCGAATTGCTGACGTGAGCTCAATTGAGCAACTCTCGTGTACGCGTGGCGAGGCCAATTTTGCCGCAATCATGCCTCTTGCCTTCCAAATCGACTATGCCCACTTTCCCAAGGACTTTGTGTTTTCGCAGGCGGGAATTTTTTTCGAGCCTGGTTGGTGCCATTTCATCATGTCTGGCGAAATTGGCGTCTATGAATACAATCTCGATCGCCAGTGCTGGGAGGAGCTGTCAAGACTTGGACCCGGCGAGTTCATGTCGATCGCAGACGCCTCTCCAACGCTTGCCCTTGCCGCCGTCTCGTTTGTGTCAACAAAGAAGCTCTCGCGTGCTACGCTTCAAGCCCTCGACGAGACAGCTGCTGCCGAGATGAACCAGGTGGCTACATTCCGTGCCCAATTTCGAAAGGCTGACGATGTGCATGGGGTTCGGGCAAGATTAGCAGCGGCCAAAATTTGTCTCCCTACCTTTGTACAACGCCAGGGCGGGCCATTGCAGCGCCCCTCCATCGCAGCTCTCGCTGCCAGCACTCGGGCAAAGCATGCAGACGCCCAAGCATCCAAGGTCAAAATGTCGCGACTGGCACCATTATTCAAGGACGGCAAGGTACCGGATCAAGATGGTTCGAGCGATGCCGGATCGCAGGATCTGACGCAGTATCCAGCAGATCCGGATCTGCAGCAAGAGCAGCGTCAACAGCAAGTTGTTGAAGCTAAACCTGTATGGTCATGGGCGGCACTTCCAGCTGCCGAGCCTCAACAAGACGGAGAGGACTCCGATATACCGCACAGCGGTCTCACGCGGGAAAATGCGCTTGGCGCTCTTCGTCTGGTCGAGCGCCATTATTCAATGGCCATCGAAGAGCGACACCATGCCGTGTGCCATACTGACGCTGGGATCAAGCGACGGAGTGTGGGTCCCGTAGAGCACACAAGCTCGCTGGCCGTGAGAAGAGCGCTTCTGGACAAGAAGCTGTTCTTGGAGCGTGCGCTTGCCGCGCGCGATCCTCGCAAACGGGTTCCTATATTGCGTCAACAGCGGTTTGCTCTCGTTTCTCTGCACTGGGGAGACAAGTAAGACTAGCACTTTATGTCGTGAGCCATTTTTCTCTGCGAGTAGTTGCAGGTCCAGCCTAATGCCTTGAGGAGGTCATTTTTTATTTTAAACGAACGCATTGCGCTCTCACATCAGAAAAAGAAGATGTAGAAGTAGGAGGAGGCCATGGAGGGAAAACTAAGTCGGCGACATTAAAGCTGTCAACGAGATCGCCACGAGCACCATGATCTCCATCACTCTGACGATTAAGGTGACATCATTCTGCAAAAGGAAAGCAAGAAACGAAGAGGAAGGAACAAAAGAGCAAGGCAAGTCAAGAAGAAAACCAGTGAAGAAAATGAAAAGAAAAACTGACAAGTGTAAAAAATGTATAACCGCTCGCATCACTGTCTCAGACTCGCAAGACCGACCGCGGAGAGTCGCAGAACACAAAGCGCAGGCCACGGAGAGCGTCGCGCGCGGGCAAGTCTGGCGTGGGCCGGGCATCGACCTGCCTGGGGCAGACCGGCGCCGTTGGCAGGAAGGGACCCGAGCGAGCGTGAGTAGCGAAAGAACGTTGTGTTGTGGCGATGGCGCCCAAGACGAGCGCCAGGGCCAAGGCCAAGGAACCCGAGGTGCCTGGGCAACTAGGCCCTTGGAAAGTGGAGCGAAAGCTCGGCAGCGGAGCGTTTAGCTCCGTGTACGAGGCCCGCTTCACGCTCGAGGACGCGCAGCGTGATATCATCAACGAACACGAATGGGTTCTTAAAGCTTCACCCGTTCCGCCGCCCACGAAACGAAAGAAGAAGGGCGAGCAAACGCCCGGTGCCACGCTCCTTTCTAAGGAATACACCGTGTACCGTATCCTCCACGAGCTCCCAGCCGGCTTCAAGGGAAAACCCTATGTGCCCATCCCGAAAACGCCCAAGACGGTCGCCTGGAAGTACCAGTACCAGGAGGGTGGATGGTGCTTTTTGGCCCTCGAACGTCTCGGCAAGACTCTTTCCGAGGCCATTACCTCGTGCAACGGTCACGTGCCCACCGACACAGCGCTCAATGTCGCAGCGCAGCTGCTCCGCGCTCTTCAATTCGTGCATGGTAAGGGCTACATTTTCCGCGACGTCAAGCCTGATAACTTTATGCTCGGACGAAAGGCCGCAGACGTGAATACCCTTTTTATCGTGGACTTTGGCGCTGTTTGCAAGGAACTCTCGCACAAGGGAGTACGCGAAGCCGCAGATCCTGTGGGCACCCCTCTTTACATGAGCAAGCGTATCCATCGTGGTGAGCCTCCCTGCCCTCGAGACGATCTCGAGTCCCTTGGGTACATGCTCTTGCAAATGGGCTCAAATGAGCTGCCATGGGCTGCGGCAGGCAGTGAGGAAGAAGTCCTGCAGATGAAAGAGTCCATCTCGCTTGATGAGCTGTGCGCAGCGGTTCCGGCCGCGACCCTAAGCGAGGTGGCTCATGCATATTTGCAAGCAGTGCTCGAGCTCGGCGAAGATAGCGCCGTTCCTTACGATTATCTGTTTGGTTTGCTGACTGCGCCCCTGGGGAAGAAAGTCTCGTCCGTTGAGGATCTTTGCAAATGCTCCCTCTCGTGGACCGATTCCCGCGCCTCAAAGCCGGCAGCAGCCCCCAAGAAGAGGACTACGAAGGCAAGCGCCGCGTCGAAGGCAGCAGGCCAGACGACAGCAGGGAAGGAAGAGAAGGCAGCTGCATCTTCGAAGACAAGGCAGAAAGCTTCGTCAAAAAAAACGACCAAGGCCAAGACAAAGAAACCTGCCGCCGCAACTGACCACGTCGACGACATCAATGACGATGACGTTGAAATGATTGATCAGGTCAAGACAGAACCTGATCGTCGCAAGCGAGCCGGACACATGTCGACAAGGGGAGCAAGGCAGTCATTCGACGAAATGGATTCGGAAGATAGTGACGATGAGAATGAGTGGGATACCGCGGCAGGAAGCCCTCCTCAAGCTGAAGAAGACCCGGACGTGATTGATCTCACGCGACGAATGACGCGAAGCATGACGCGAGGCCACGAACCTAAAGACCTTCGCAAGGCTCGATCGGCTGGTGCAAAGCCCCCCAAACGCCGCAAAGGCAAAAACGAGGAGGATGCCGAAAATGAAAAGCCCGAGAACGCCAAGACCGTCAAGAACGAGGGTACCAAGAAGGAAAGTATGGCGCAGGCGGCGATGCAGAAAGCCACATTCGGCTCGAGGGCGGCTTCTGCGGCAAAGGTACGTGTTTGACGGACATGGATAGAAATCCAATATTTTTCTTTGAAAATGTAAAACTGACGAGCGATTTGAGAGCTTGCGTAGACTGCCGCATATGCCGTTGCTGTTGGCGCTACGTCGCTGTTCATTTCTGCGGCGTATCATGGCGAGTACTCTTCGTAGAGGTATGCGGCAATATCGGTGCTTTCCAAAAGCTCCTTGCCAGTGTTGGGATCTTCGAGAAAGGGAATCTGTATCAAGCCGGCCGCCTTGCGACCCTTGGAGAGCTGATGTCCGAAACGTCGAACCCACTCTTTACGCTTTGTAGATGTAAATTTTGGCGTTGTCTTGTATACGTATTCAATTTCCAGCGCGCAGAGCGCTTCGCGAACCCGCGCCACGAAAGGCGAGCCCTCGCTTCCCCAAAGTACGAGCGCTTTTTCGGGCGTTTTGGACGTCGGCGTGGCCGTCCACCCGTGGCTTGCGGCAGGGCGAATTGCAGACGCGAGGCGGCCTGAAAGAGCTCCCAGAGCGGAAAAGTTCGCGAGACGAAAAGCCCAACCTGGCGACGCTTTGTCGCCATATCTTTTCCATAGGTACCCGTTGATCGCGGAGGCATTCGAAAGCACTTGGTTCGTGTTTGGATCGTGTAGCATCGGCAGCGAGGCATCCTTTTGAGCCAGTCTTTTTCGTTCTTGCATGAACCGAGAGCCTCCTCGTGGACACGGCTTGATGAGGACATCGAGGTCCAACGTCGACAGCGTTTCGCGAACAGACCTGCAGTCCTCGTCTTGTTCGAGCTCGTATAGCTCTAGCATTTGCTCGGGGCGTCGACTCTTGTGGGCGCCTTCTGCGAGGTATGCGCCTGCTGCGAGTCGCAGTAGATATGCCCATGTGAGCGTCAGGAAGTCGACGATCCCACCCACAAGTGGCAACGTGAAGAACGTTACGAGCGCGCCCATCTTGGTGACACACGTGTGCAAGTGTCGCGCTCGGCGCTTGCAAGGCGTTCCCTCTCCAAGATCGAGCTGGCGACTGCCCGCACGTAGATACTTGGACCCGTGCAAGCGCCGGAGTCGTTGATGATACTACTTTGTCCATTATTTTCATCAGCTCAGCTTCCTTTCTATGTTAAGTCGATTCCTAGGAAGTACTAATAGGCCACTACTGTGACCTCTTTTATCTTGTGTTTTTTTAGTTGTTGCGGTGGTGGTGGTCGTGGCGGCGGTGGCGGCAGCGGCGGTAGCGGCGGCGCTAACGGCGGTAGCGGTAGCGGCGGCGGTAGTGGTAGCGGCAGCGTCGGTGCTTTACATTTTACATTAAGGTGACGCCTTCACCAGCTTTGAGTTCATTGTCACTGGATATAGGTTGTACTCTGTAATCGTTGTAGAAGATCAAGTGCTGCAAGGAAAGCCGCCCAGATGATTGAAAAAAGAGTATAATAAGTTGGAAAAGGAAAGATCTGAAGGACTTTCCGAATTCATTCTCGGGCCTTCTTTGTGTCCACGAATGCAATGTAAGGTCGGCTGAGTCGGTGTTTCGAGATGACAACCTAGATTCACAAGGCTGCGAACTGAGTTTGTCTGCTCATGTTGAATAGCAATGGTTTCTCGGTTACTATTACCTTGAAGACGATCAGGTACGATAAGAGTCTGAGTTCGAGATTGACGAAAGTCCGCATTTGTTACATTTAGTTTCTTTGGGCTCGTGATCATTCGGAAAACTCTTTCAAGCATGGTCAGATGGTCGACGAGTAGTCATCTCCTTCCCTCCCTCCCCCCGGTGCCTTCACCCCTCATATCCCACTCGCTCGCTCCTCACACCTCGATCTCGTGCAGCCGAACCCTGCGTTCTTCCCTCGACTCGCGTCGGTCGACCACCTGCGTCGTTGGTAGTAAACACCCACCCTCCATCATGCTCTTCCTTCCAGCGCGGTCTCGCGGGCTCGCAAACGCGCTAGGGGGTGCGCGCGCGCACCCCTCTCTTCCCTCCCTCGGGCGCCACATCGCCCCACAGCCCCGCTGCAGCCGCTTCCCCCGCGGTCGCCCGCGCTGCTAGAGGACGCGGCCGGCGCGCGGCCTCGCCCGCGCGCTCGCGCAGGCGGCCGAGCCTGCGCGCAGCAGGTGCTCGCTCGCCTTCTCGTTCTGGTCCGAGGCGGCTCTGCTTTCCTCTCCTCCCGCGTTCACGCCGCGCGGCGGCGAGGCCAACTCGTCTCGTCTCGTCTCATCTTATCTCATTTAACTCATCTTAACTCATCTCATCTCATCTCGACTCGACTCGACTCGACTCGACTCGACTCGACTCGACTCGACTCGGGTCAGCTCCAGCTGCAGCTCGACCGAGCTGCCTGCCGCGGGTCTCGAGCCGGGCCCGCCCGACGCTGCCGCCATCGTCGCGTGGTCGCGGCCGTGAGCGGGCGCGAGCGCACTTGGGGCACGGGCCCGAGACGTGGGCAGCACGCCAACAAAACAAACAAACAAACAAACAAACAAACAAACAAACAAACAAACAAACAAACAAACAAACAAACAAACAAACAAACAAACAAACAAACAAACAAACAAACAAACAAACAAACAAACAAACAAACAAACAAACAAACAAACAAACAAACAAACAAACAAACAAACAAACAAACAAACAAACAAACAAACAAACAAACAAACAAACAGACATCGGCAAACACACGAAGCAACTATAGCAACCCCCAGGAAGCAAGCGAGCGAGCAAGCGAGCGGGCGAGCAGACAAACAACGCGTCGCGTGCAGCGCGGCCCGCGGGCGGAGAGCGAGCGCGGGAGCGCGGCA
>KN805406.1:0-23988 GCA_000818945.1 Schizochytrium sp. CCTCC M209059
GAGAAACTCTGCGGGAAGGAGCAAGAGCGACTAACCAGCAAGCACGCTGCAATAATCGCATCAAATCAAACGTATGTATAATGCTGCTGTCAATGGTTCTTACACTACGCCATGCACATCTTGGTTATCGACATTGTCCATGACGCACGAACACAGGCTAAGTTCTTTTTTATTCGGCGATGATGGCGCAAAGGCGCTAGCAGATGCGCTCGCGAAGAACTCGTCGCTGCAGACGCTCACGTAGGTAACAGTGAGAAAAAGAAACTCTGCAGGAAGGAGCAAGAGCGACTAACCAGCAAGCACGCTGCAATAATCGCATCACATCAAACGGATGTATAATGCTGCTGTCAATGGTTCTTACACTACGCCATGCACATCTTGGTTATCGACATTGTCCATGACGCACGAACACAGGCTAAGTTCTTTTTTATTCGGCGATGATGGCGCAAAGGCGCTAGCAGATGCGCTCGCGAAGAACTCGTCGCTGCAGACGCTCACGTAGGTAACAGTGAGAAAAAGAAACTCTGCAGGAAGGAGCAAGAGCGACTAACCAGCAAGCACGCTGCAATAATCGCATCACATCAAACGGATGTATAATGCTGCTGTCAATGGTTCTTACAACACGCCATGCACATCTTGGTTCACGATATTGTCCATGACGCACGAACACAGGCTAGATTCTAATTCCATCGGCGATGATGGCGCAAAGGAGCTAGCAGATGCGCTCGCGAAGAACTCGTCGCTGCAGACGCTCACGTAGGTAACAGTGAGAAAAAGAAACTCTGCAGGAAGGAGCAAGAGCGACTAACCAGCAAGCACGCTGCAATAATCGCATCACATCAAACGGATGTATAATGCTGCTGTCAATGGTTCTTACACTACGCCATGCACATCTTGGTTATCGACATTGTCCATGACGCACGAACACAGGCTAAGTTCTTTTTTATTCGGCGATGATGGCGCAAAGGCGCTAGCAGATGCGCTCGCGAAGAACTCGTCGCTGCAGACGCTCACGTAGGTAACAGTGAGAAAAAGAAACTCTGCAGGAAGGAGCAAGAGCGACTAACCAGCAAGCACGCTGCAATAATCGCATCACATCAAACGGATGTATAATGCTGCTGTCAATGGTTCTTACACTACGCCATGCACATCTTGGTTATCGACATTGTCCATGACGCACGAACACAGGCTAAGTTCTTTTTTATTCGGCGATGATGGCGCAAAGGCGCTAGCAGATGCGCTCGCGAAGAACTCGTCGCTGCAGACGCTCACGTAGGTAACAGTGAGAAAAAGAAACTCTGCAGGAAGGAGCAAGAGCGACTAACCAGCAAGCACGCTGCAATAATCGCATCACATCAAACGGATGTATAATGCTGCTGTCAATGGTTCTTACACTACGCCATGCACATCTTGGTTATCGACATTGTCCATGACGCACGAACACAGGCTAAGTTCTTTTTTATTCGGCGATGATGGCGCAAAGGCGCTAGCAGATGCGCTCGCGAAGAACTCGTCGCTGCAGACGCTCACGTAGGTAACAGTGAGAAAAAGAAACTCTGCAGGAAGGAGCAAGAGCGACTAACCAGCAAGCACGCTGCAATAATCGCATCACATCAAACGGATGTATAATGCTGCTGTCAATGGTTCTTACAACACGCCATGCACATCTTGGTTCACGATATTGTCCATGACGCACGAACACAGGCTAGATTCTAATTCCATCGGCGATGATGGCGCAAAGGAGCTAGCAGATGCGCTCGCGAAGAACTCGTCGCTGCAGACGCTCACGTAGGTAACAGTGAGAAAAAGAAACTCTGCAGGAAGGAGCAAGAGCGACTAACCAGCAAGCACGCTGCAATAATCGCATCACATCAAACGGATGTATAATGCTGCTGTCAATGGTTCTTACACTACGCCATGCACATCTTGGTTATCGACATTGTCCATGACGCACGAACACAGGCTAAGTTCTTTTTTATTCGGCGATGATGGCGCAAAGGCGCTAGCAGATGCGCTCGCGAAGAACTCGTCGCTGCAGACGCTCACGTAGGTAACAGTGAGAAAAAGAAACTCTGCAGGAAGGAGCAAGAGCGACTAACCAGCAAGCACGCTGCAATAATCGCATCACATCAAACGGATGTATAATGCTGCTGTCAATGGTTCTTACACTACGCCATGCACATCTTGGTTATCGACATTGTCCATGACGCACGAACACAGGCTAAGTTCTTTTTTATTCGGCGATGATGGCGCAAAGGCGCTAGCAGATGCGCTCGCGAAGAACTCGTCGCTGCAGACGCTCACGTAGGTAACAGTGAGAAAAAGAAACTCTGCAGGAAGGAGCAAGAGCGACTAACCAGCAAGCACGCTGCAATAATCGCATCACATCAAACGGATGTATAATGCTGCTGTCAATGGTTCTTACACTACGCCATGCACATCTTGGTTATCGACATTGTCCATGACGCACGAACACAGGCTAAGTTCTTTTTTATTCGGCGATGATGGCGCAAAGGCGCTAGCAGATGCGCTCGCGAAGAACTCGTCGCTGCAGACGCTCACGTAGGTAACAGTGAGAAAAAGAAACTCTGCAGGAAGGAGCAAGAGCGACTAACCAGCAAGCACGCTGCAATAATCGCATCACATCAAACGGATGTATAATGCTGCTGTCAATGGTTCTTACAACACGCCATGCACATCTTGGTTCACGATATTGTCCATGACGCACGAACACAGGCTAGATTCTAATTCCATCGGCGATGATGGCGCAAAGGAGCTAGCAGATGCGCTCGCGAAGAACTCGTCGCTGCAGACGCTCACGTAGGTAACAGTGAGAAAAAGAAACTCTGCAGGAAGGAGCAAGAGCGACTAACCAGCAAGCACGCTGCAATAATCGCATCACATCAAACGGATGTATAATGCTGCTGTCAATGGTTCTTACACTACGCCATGCACATCTTGGTTATCGACATTGTCCATGACGCACGAACACAGGCTAAGTTCTTTTTTATTCGGCGATGATGGCGCAAAGGCGCTAGCAGATGCGCTCGCGAAGAACTCGTCGCTGCAGACGCTCACGTAGGTAACAGTGAGAAAAAGAAACTCTGCAGGAAGGAGCAAGAGCGACTAACCAGCAAGCACGCTGCAATAATCGCATCACATCAAACGGATGTATAATGCTGCTGTCAATGGTTCTTACACTACGCCATGCACATCTTGGTTATCGACATTGTCCATGACGCACGAACACAGGCTAAGTTCTTTTTTATTCGGCGATGATGGCGCAAAGGCGCTAGCAGATGCGCTCGCGAAGAACTCGTCGCTGCAGACGCTCACGTAGGTAACAGTGAGAAAAAGAAACTCTGCAGGAAGGAGCAAGAGCGACTAACCAGCAAGCACGCTGCAATAATCGCATCACATCAAACGGATGTATAATGCTGCTGTCAATGGTTCTTACACTACGCCATGCACATCTTGGTTATCGACATTGTCCATGACGCACGAACACAGGCTAAGTTCTTTTTTATTCGGCGATGATGGCGCAAAGGCGCTAGCAGATGCGCTCGCGAAGAACTCGTCGCTGCAGACGCTCACGTAGGTAACAGTGAGAAAAAGAAACTCTGCAGGAAGGAGCAAGAGCGACTAACCAGCAAGCACGCTGCAATAATCGCATCACATCAAACGGATGTATAATGCTGCTGTCAATGGTTCTTACAACACGCCATGCACATCTTGGTTCACGATATTGTCCATGACGCACGAACACAGGCTAGATTCTAATTCCATCGGCGATGATGGCGCAAAGGAGCTAGCAGATGCGCTCGCGAAGAACTCGTCGCTGCAGACGCTCACGTAGGTAACAGTGAGAAAAAGAAACTCTGCAGGAAGGAGCAAGAGCGACTAACCAGCAAGCACGCTGCAATAATCGCATCACATCAAACGGATGTATAATGCTGCTGTCAATGGTTCTTACACTACGCCATGCACATCTTGGTTATCGACATTGTCCATGACGCACGAACACAGGCTAAGTTCTTTTTTATTCGGCGATGATGGCGCAAAGGCGCTAGCAGATGCGCTCGCGAAGAACTCGTCGCTGCAGACGCTCACGTAGGTAACAGTGAGAAAAAGAAACTCTGCAGGAAGGAGCAAGAGCGACTAACCAGCAAGCACGCTGCAATAATCGCATCACATCAAACGGATGTATAATGCTGCTGTCAATGGTTCTTACACTACGCCATGCACATCTTGGTTATCGACATTGTCCATGACGCACGAACACAGGCTAAGTTCTTTTTTATTCGGCGATGATGGCGCAAAGGCGCTAGCAGATGCGCTCGCGAAGAACTCGTCGCTGCAGACGCTCACGTAGGTAACAGTGAGAAAAAGAAACTCTGCAGGAAGGAGCAAGAGCGACTAACCAGCAAGCACGCTGCAATAATCGCATCACATCAAACGGATGTATAATGCTGCTGTCAATGGTTCTTACACTACGCCATGCACATCTTGGTTATCGACATTGTCCATGACGCACGAACACAGGCTAAGTTCTTTTTTATTCGGCGATGATGGCGCAAAGGCGCTAGCAGATGCGCTCGCGAAGAACTCGTCGCTGCAGACGCTCACGTAGGTAACAGTGAGAAAAAGAAACTCTGCAGGAAGGAGCAAGAGCGACTAACCAGCAAGCACGCTGCAATAATCGCATCACATCAAACGGATGTATAATGCTGCTGTCAATGGTTCTTACAACACGCCATGCACATCTTGGTTCACGATATTGTCCATGACGCACGAACACAGGCTAGATTCTAATTCCATCGGCGATGATGGCGCAAAGGAGCTAGCAGATGCGCTCGCGAAGAACTCGTCGCTGCAGACGCTCACGTAGGTAACAGTGAGAAAAAGAAACTCTGCAGGAAGGAGCAAGAGCGACTAACCAGCAAGCACGCTGCAATAATCGCATCACATCAAACGGATGTATAATGCTGCTGTCAATGGTTCTTACACTACGCCATGCACATCTTGGTTATCGACATTGTCCATGACGCACGAACACAGGCTAAGTTCTTTTTTATTCGGCGATGATGGCGCAAAGGCGCTAGCAGATGCGCTCGCGAAGATAACATTGCTTGCTTGCGAGCCTTGATGTGCGTGCTGGTCATCAGACTTTTGTTTGACCTGATCTTGCTGCGCAAATGTCACTTGGTCTTGGGTTGTTGACGTTGTTGGGCAGCTGGATCATTCTTTCCCTTACGCTTCCAAGCTGGCCTGCTGACACCCTCGAGCTTGTTGGCAATCTCACACGCTCGCATTCTCAGTCTTGCGAGCCGTCGCTCGTTGGCTAATTCCGGAGTGATTCCTTCGATCCGCTTACAGACCTCGCGCAGATCTTTGTGCTATCAGGATGCATGCAGGAAAGCAGCATGTTCAAAAACTCGTGATAGCGAGCCATCTGGTTGATGGGAATCTTGAGTAAATCACGCAGATCTGTGCCGTAGCTTGGCAGCATTTTGTTCTCCGCAGTAAGACGAAGAAAGCGAGCCAACTTGGGAACCTCCGCGCGTGCGCGTGAAAGGATACAAAGACTCGTGGAGTTCTGCTTCACATATACCAAGTAGACGATGCGAAGTAATGTTCGAAGTTTTCCTAGAAACGTTGACGTCATCGCGTGCATGGGATCTTGCTTTTGCTTTGCAAGCTTTTCTTCGATGCTTGCAAGCATCTGAGAAGCTGTGGTAGGTTTGAGAAGATGCTTTAGAAGCGCTGCCATTGGTCACGAGCACGCTAATGTCGATACGATCTGGCGCTCCTAAGAAAATTCGTGCTGTTTTTGGTACATCACGAGTAACGCGTAAATACTGCAGACCATTGGTGGATGATCGCAAGCAGCGTGAAATAGGGAAAGCAGGAAAAAGAAACATTTGGTTCTTCTCTTGCATGCGTACAACTCGACCTTGCCGATAAATATCGCTGTGTCAAGCCTAATAACTCGGAATATTGTATGCAGCTGTTTGAGCCTTACATGCGCACAGACCAAAGGAACACCAAGCGGCCCACCCATCGTGACTGGGACTCGGGTCATCATGATCATCGATGATTTTTGTTGGCACATAGGTCTTCAAAAAGTTCCGTTAGACCATAAAACGAAGTTCTAAACAGTCTTGTGCGTCTTTAATGTTTACTAGTATCCCCAAGTAAGATGACCAGCCTCATGGGCTTGAGCACGCATTAGTAGTCAAGTCTCGTCATACTCTAGGCATTTGGCGTCGTGGAGCCTCGTTCGCACGGCGAAGGTCTTTGTATGGGCTTCTTTTCCTCTAGCCCCGCCCGCTAACGCGTGGGGGGAGGTAGTTGCAGTTGAGAAAGATGCGGACGCCGGCGGTCGTTCCGGGAGAGGTGGCTCCGACGCCAAGACCTTCGCAACAAGCTCCCAGCGTGTTGCATGCTGACGAAAATGGGGCCAGGGCGACGAACATCGAGGGAGAGCAAGAAAATGTCAACGATAATGAAGACGACCATATGGGTCGAAGAAAAAGAAAACGAGCACTTTTACCGTCAGCCATGGCAGCACGCAAGGTAGCAGCCTTGAAAAAACGAGTGCATCAACTCCTGCTGATTAACCCATGGAAGGAGGCCAAGAAGAAGAAGGATGCGAAAATGGCCGAGTTGCGAGAGAAATGCGTCATGGAACTGGGCCTGAACAAAGCGCTGGACCAGCACTGGAAAGATTGCGACAAGCTTTTACGCCAGGTTGATGCCAAGGACAGTATTTTTGAGCTTGAACGCATCCGAAAAATCTTGATTTCGCGTTTTGAAAGCCGAAACGTGGATCCTATGGAGGCACGATATCCGGGAAAACGCACGCGGAGAGATAAAAAGTTGCTCAAGGCGGATATTGACAAGCTAATAGAGCCCGTGAAGGACTTTGAGAGCTTCGAGAACCTAAAGAGGCTTTACTATGGTGCGGCGGCAATGGATATGTATCAGCGTCACAATTTGGAGATGCGCAAACGTGCTGCGCGCAAACACCGCGAAGCTTATTTTGTTAAAGAGCGTCTGCGGAGTGAAATTCGCGAATTAGAAATCAAAGTGGATCGCGCGCGTCGAGAAAAGTGGTGTGCCGAAGACTTGCATCTTTGGGAACCACATCGACTTCCCAACGCCGAACGCAAGGCCCTGGCTCTTCACGGAGGTCCGTGCTCGCTTGATCTTTTCGACGAACGTTGCGAAGAAAGTAGTGGAATGGCGCGTCTAGTCCATGCGCTACAAGTATCACCTGTGGCGTACGAGATTGTCAGTTTGGGTCAGACATATTCGGACGCAATCTCCAAAGACTTTTGACAATCAATGAGGACTTTGTTAGGTTCTAATTTTGCCCTTTAGACGGTCATTCAGTCATTCACTGTCAGTCAGTAAGTCAGTCAGTTGGTCTTCGAGTCAAATGAGATTGTAGCGGGCACAAACTTGCATTAATGATTGCACTTTTGAAAAGTGTGTTCAGCAAAGCCGTCGCCAGGGGGCATTCGTTGCTAAAAAGACTGTGAGTAGTAACGTGACAAGATCACAAGGCACACGCGCTGTCAGTTTCTGGGCAGAATGATAAAAAGAGAAACACATGAAAAATAAATTGTATTGGCGGGTTGACTATGCACAAGAGAAACACAAGCAAAGCACGCGCTGCTGATGGTGGTTGGGACGACCGCAATCAGGCGTGAACCTCGGCGCGGTTGTCCTCCTCGTCGTGGGCGAAATCCTCGCTCTCGTCCTCGTCGTCGTCCTCGGCGGCAAGATCGAGGTTACCGGCTGCCTTGAAAGAGCCCTGGGGCTCCGCGTCCGCCTCGCCCTTGACATCGTACGAGCCGACGGTAGAGTACGGCACAAAAACGCTCTTGGACTCGTAAAAGGCCTCGATGATGTCTTCGTACTTGTCTGCGACCACGGAGCGCTTGAGCTTGAGCGTGGCGGTGAGTTCATCGGTGGCGACGGAGAAGTCGAGCGGAAGAATGGTGAACTTTTGGATGCGAGCTGCGTTGGAGGGCGTGACATCGCCATCATCACCAATCTCCTTGAGCTGCTGCGTGATCTCCTCAATGAGCGCTTCGTTGTTGCAGGCATCCTCAATGGTCTCTCCATACTCCTTGGCAGGTCCGTCGAGCGCCGAGGTGCCGGGAAGCTCTCCCGTGGCGCCCTGCGTCTTGAGGGTGAGCAGAACGGCCATGAACTTGCGCCTGTCGCCAACCATCATGGCGTTGGAAACAAAAGGCATGCGCGCCTTGATGGCATCCTCAATGGGTACGGGCGCCACGTTTTCGCCGCCAGCACCAATGATGAGCTCCTTGTAGCGGCCCGTGATTTTGACCATGCCGCGTGTGGAAATGGCACCCTTGTCACCACTGTGAAGCCATCCCTCGGAGTCGATGGTCGCTGCATTCTTCTCCTCGATCTCGGCGACATGGTCGTCGCCGAGCTTGGAGTTGGCAAGGTAGCCCATCATGATGTGGCGACCACGGAAGCAGATTTCGCCCTGCTCCTCCTCTGAGGCGTGAAGAATGTTGTCCGTGCGTGGGCACTCGGTCTTGGTACCGTCCTCGGCAACTCTGAAAACGCGGACCTCGCTGCCAGGCAGCTCAAAGCCGACGGTGCTCCACTCGTGGGCATCATCAAAGGACCAAGTCGTGGCGCCCGTGCACTCAGACATGCCGTAGACCTCGTTGATGTTAATGCCAAGGGCACCAAAGTACATGAGGGTCTCGCGAGTCATGGGTGCTGCGCCAGCAAAGGCGAACTTGCACTTGGAGAGGCCCAGCTTGCCCTTGATGAGCCCGAGAAGCTTTTTGTAAATGCCAAGGGGTCCGTAGCTGGGGCTCTTGCCGGATCCGCCGAGCTGCAGGGCGAGCTGGTGCTCGAGACCCTTCTTCTTGGCGGTGGTGGAGAGCTTCTTTTTGAGGCCAGTGGTTTGGGCGCCGACAGCCTTGAGCTTTTCGGCAATTTTTTCCCAGACGCGGGGCACGCCGAGGAAGAAGGTCGGCTCGACCGCGCCGAGACGCTGACCGAGGGTGCCGCGCTTGAGATCGTAGGGCCGCGCAAAGTTCACCGAGCACCAGCCCTTCATTGTCGCGCTCATGAGAATGGGGCAGATAATGTCCACCATCATGCCGGCGACATGGGAGAGCGGCAGGTACGAAATCAGTCGCTCTTCTTCATTGGACTTGCCCACCGCGCCCGAGTAGGGAAGCACGGAGGCAGACTCGTAGACCAAGTTGTCGTGCGAGATCATGACTGCCTTGGGGCGACCCGTGGTACCACTCGTGTAAATGAGTGCAGCGCACATGCCGGGCTCGATTCTGGCAATGCGGTCCTCGAGGGCACCCTGATCGACAGTCTTGCCGAGGGCGACGAGGTCCGAAAAAGTGAGGACATTGACCACGGAGCCATCTTCGCGGGTGATATCACTGCCGCCATCGTAAGCCCAGCAGACGATTGCCTTGAGGTAGGGAAGGTCCTCGATGACGGACTTGAATTTGTCAAAGCAAAGCTTGTTCTCCACAACCGCGACGGCCGTGTCGCTGTGGAAGGCCTTGAACTGGACCTGCTCTGCTGTGTCGGAGGGGTAGATGCCGGCGACCTTGCCGCCGGCGTGGATGGCGCCGAGTGCGGCGAAGAACCACTCTGGCGCGTTGAAGCCAAAGACCGAGACGGTGTCGTGCTGCTCGAGGCCGAGGTCCATAAAGGCCTTGGCGACATTGTGGACGACTGTACGGTACTGCTTAAAGGTCCACGACTTCCACTGGCTGCGGGGCAGGGCGGCCGGTGGCTCCTGGCCAGGGGCGAGAGTCGGGAGGTTCTCCGTGCGGATAACGACCTTGTTTCCACGCTTTGCGACGGCCTGATCGAAGAGCTCGATGAGGGTCTTGGAGGGGCACTGCTCGGCAGAGCCGACGCCGGTCTCCGAGTAGCGAATGTTGGCTACTGCATCCTTTTCGCAGCTCCAAAAGGGACCATCGCTCTCGTTGTACACAAGGTAGTCTGACGGCTCGTTGGCCGGGGCTGTTTCCAGAGGTTTCGGCATTCTCGCTGTTCTGTATTGAGTTGTACTGTAAGCTGCGGACGTATACTTTGCGTTTCCCCAGGTCGATCGGTTGTTGCCCGGGTTTCAGTTTTGCTCGCTTGCCCGCTCGCTCAGTTGCTTTCTTTTGCCTTGCTTTGCTTGCTCACCTACCTGCCTGCCTGCCGGTCGGTCTGCTTGGAACAAGAGAGAAAAAGCCCCAAAAAATTGGGAAGTGGGGACGTGAAGCACTTGCGACAGTTCCCTTTTTCTTCTCGTGCGGCCGTAAAGATTTGCTTCTGTTGTTTGCTCTCGGTCGCTCGCCTCACTCGCCTCCCCTCATGCGTGCGGTGCAGCCTGGGTGGGCTGCTTTGCTGCTGCCGGCAGAATCTGGGCTGCTCGTACGTACCTCACTCCTCCCGCGTGGGCAGTCATGCCAACACTCAGTCAGACGTGCAGTGCGTGCGTCGCGTTGCGTTGCGTTGCGTTGCGTGCGTGTGCGTGCAGACCAAACTCCATCGGCCAGCTCCATGCCACCGCGGAAGTGGTGTGGCTACTAGTAGCGCACGCACTCCCAGCCTGCCTCCCGTGCACTGTGAGGGTGGGAGAGCCCTCACCGGGCACCCTTGCAAAGAAGTAGAGGCCGCGTGTCGCCTCCGCCGTGCGTGCACAAGCGCTCAAGACCACCTTGATCGAACACAGTCCACGACGGCCTGCGCGGCTGGCCGCTACGCTTCGCTACGTTCTTTCTCCGCCCCCTCCTCCTCGTCATCCTCGTCGTGGTCGTCGTGGTGCTCGAGAGGTCGAGGTCGAGGTCGCGACGCGATGCGATGCGAGTCAAGCCGACCCAACTGTAAGAAAAAGGCAAGCAAGCAGGCAAGGTCGACCCGAATTCCACAAGGCGGCCGAGACGCGTGTCCGAGCGAGCCACGGCGGCGAGAACCAGACTGGCGCGGCGTGTCGGCATGTCGCAGCCGGCACTTGACTGGGCGCGAGCGAACCTCACCCGCCGCGTGCGGTAAGTAAGAGCAGCCGACTCGGAGGGCCCCCGCCGAGAGATACCCCTCTTCTCCGCCGTACGCGCCGCCAATTCGCCGCTCCCGCTGCTTTCTTTCGCCGCCTTTGCGCCCGCACTGCGCGCGGGTGCCTGCCGCGAGGCCTCGGCGGTCTCGGTCTTGGTCTCGGACGTGGTCTCGGTCTCGCGTCGCGGCGGGCGCTGCAGCCAGATGGCGGCGCGACGGCGGCCTGCAGTTGCGCGCGCACGTGCGCAAGGGAGAGAGCCAGGATTTTGATCGAAGTCCCGAGTTGGGTCGCGGCTCAGCCACCACTAACTAGTAAGGCAGGCCGGACCAGCCCGCGCCGCGGCCGGCCTGGATCCCGCGGCGCGACTTTCGCGCACCACTTGCGCAGGTGCTGCGCCGCAGACAGGGTCCCGGGGCTCGACCCTCGCGACCGCGGCGACGGGTGCGCGGCATGACGAGCTTGTGATCGTCCTGGTCCACCTGGGCTCGAATGAACGAACGAACATCAGAAATCGACAACCTCAACAACTTCATTAAAGCAACACAACAAACAACAGAACCAAGCAGAGCAATCAGCATCCAAAACTTTCAAGGCCGCCATGCGTCTCGCGCTCCACTCTTGACTCGCTCGCTCGCTCGCTCGCTCGCTCGCTGCGTTTTCTCTGCGTTCTGAAAAAATGATGCCCTTTCACCCAGCCTGAGCCGCGGCGCGCCTTCCTTCAAGCATCTCATCTCGGCCAAAGTAGTGAATTCCGTCCAACCCGACCAGAGATCCGTCACTCCGGCCTTGGCTCGGCGCGCCAGCTTGCGCAGAGCGAGCGATCCGAGCGCGCGGTGCCGGGCGGGCGCGGCGGTCCAAGACGTGCCAGGCGAGACGTCCCGGGTCTCCTCCGCGCGCTTCCAAGATACGCCAAGGCCCGGGACCTCGCTGCGCTCCTACACTGGTACGTAGCCGTCGCTCTCGCTAGCCGCGCTCGAGCTGCCTCGCCGCGCGCATGGCCTCGCGCCGCGGGCCCGGGGACCTCGCTCGGCGGCGGCCGCGCAGCGTCGGAGTTGCGCGCCGCAGCCGCAGCCGCAGCGCAGAGCAGCGGCGGAGGCGCGGCAGGCAGTGAGTGCACGCGCCGCGCTCCAGCAGCGCAGAGCGGAGCGGAGAGAGCGCAGCACGTGCACGGCATTTGGACCGGCAGCGCCGCAGGCGGAAGAAGAGGGAAGGAAGCAAGGAAGCAAGGAAGAGCGAGGGAGGGAGGGAGGGGGCGAACGAGGGAGGGGCCGAGCGGGGACGCGGTTTGTTTGTGTATTTGTTTGTCTGTTCCTTTACTTGTTCGTTTGTTTACCAGTTTATTTGTTTGTTTGTTTGTTTATTTGTTTATTTATTTGTTTGTTTGTTAGTTTGTGATTCATGAGCATGCTGTTGCAGCTGGGTTTGAAAAATAGCGACTTCTTGTGGATAGCCGACGCGGATCGACTTTTATCAATCAACCCGCTGCGATCAGGATTTTTTTCCCTTAAAGGAGCAGCAGCAGCAGCAGCAGCAGCAGTGCAAGGAGCAGAAAGAAAAAGAAAAGAGCAAGACAAAGCAAAACCAAAACCACAGACATCATTTAAAAAAAAAGATACGACGAGTGCCAAGGAGGACATCTCGAAAACACAATGGGGAGAAAAGGGATGATGCAGGCGGCCGCGGCTTCGTCTGCTCGGCGCATGTGGTATATATGAAATGAACGGAAGCGAGCGGAGCGGAGCTGGGCTGGGCTAGCACAGGATTGACCGTGCGTGCGTACGTGCGTGCATGCAAGAATCGGGCGGCGTCAACATTTAATTGTCCTCGTCAATCGCCTCGAGGACATCGACGTTTTGAAGATCCGGATCATCGTCGCCAATCATGCTAAAGTCGCCCTTGAAGGAGCCATCGACAACGGAGTCGTCGACCGGGCCGCCCGTGGCGTAGGCGCCAACGGTCGAGTACGGCACAAAAACGCTCTTGGACTCGTAAAAGGCCTCGATGATGTCTTCGTACTTGTCTGCGACCACGGAGCGCTTGAGCTTGAGCGTGGCCGTGAGCTCGTCCGTGGAGACGGAAAAGTCGAGCGGGAGAATGGTGAACTTTTGGATGCGAGCCGCGTTCGAGGGCGTGACATCGCCATCATCACCGATCTCCTTGAGCTGCTGCGTGATCTCCTCAATGAGCGCCTCGTTGTCGCAGGCGTCCTCGATGGTCTCACCATAGTCGGCGGCAGCGCCCATGAGCTTGTTCGTACCGGGAAGCTCGCCCGTGGCGCCAACCGTCTTGAGGGTAAGGAGGACAGCCATGAACTTGCGCTTATCTCCGACCATCATGGCGTTGGAAACAAAAGGCATGCGCGCCTTGATGGCGTCCTCAATAGGGACGGGCGCCACGTTCTCGCCACCGGCGCCGATGATGAGCTCCTTGTAGCGGCCCGTGATCTTGAGCATGCCGCGGGTAGAAATGGCGCCCTTATCACCACTGTGGAGCCAGCCCTCGGAGTCGATAGCGGCAGCGTTCTTCTCCTCGATCTCGGCAACGTGGTCGTCGCCAAGCTTGGGGTTGGCAAGGTAGCCCATCATGATGTTACGGCCGCGGAAGCAAACTTCGCCCTGCTCCTCCTCGGTAGCATGCATAATGTCGGCGGCGCGCGGGCACTCGGTCTTGGTACCGTCCTCGGCAATCTTGAAGACGCGGACCTCGCAACTGGGCATCTCGTAGCCAACAGTGCCCCACTCGTGGGCCTTGTCCGTGGACCAGGTGGCGGCACCGGAGCACTCGGACATGCCGTAGACCTCGTTAATGTTGATGTTCAGCGCGCCAAAGTACTGAAGGGTCTCACGGGTCATGGGCGCGGCACCAGCAAAGGCAAACTTGCACTTGGTGAGGCCCAGCTTGCCCTTGATGAGGCCGAGGAGCTTCTTGTAGATGCCAAGGGGGCCAAAGCCAGGGTTGGCACCGGAGCGGCCGATTTGCTGCTCCTCCTGGAATTCAAGACCACGCTTCTTGGCGGCCGTAGAGAGCTTCTTCTTGAGGCCGGTGGTTTTGGCACCGACGGCCATGAGCTTTTCCTGAATCTTTTCCCACACACGGGGCACGCCAAGGAAGATGGTGGGCTCCACGGCGTTGAGGCGCTGGCCCAGCGTGCCGGTGCGCAAATCGTACGGGCGAGCAAAGCAGACGCAGATGCGGCCCTTGTGGAAGGCGGTGGCAATGATGGGGGCAATAATATCAACCATCATACCAGCGACGTGCGAGAGAGGCAGGTACGAGAGAATGCGCTCCTCAGCAGTGGTCGTACAGGCTCCTCCGAGGTTGGGGACGACGGCGCTGGCCTCGAAAACAAGGTTGTCGTGCGAAATCATAACGGCCTTGGGGCGGCCGGTAGTACCGCTGGTGTAAATAAGGGCAGCGCACATGGTGGGCTCGATCTTGGAGATGCGCTCGTCAAGGGCGGCCGCCTCGACGGTGTCGCCGCGCTTGAGGAACTCGGCAAAGGTGAGGACCTCGACGACGGAGCCGTCCTCGCGCGTGATGTCTGTGGCTTCATAGTCCCAGCAAACAATGGCCTTGAGGTAAGGAAGGTCCTCGACGACCTCGGCGAACTTCTTGAAGCACTGCTCGTTTTCGACAACGGCAACAGCGGTGTCACTGTGGAAGGCCTTGTACTGGACCTGGGCGGGCGTGTCTGAGGGGTAAATGCCGGCAATCTTGGCACCTGCGTGCACGGCGCCGACGGCACTGAGAAACCATTCGGGCGAGTTAAAGCCAAAAATGGAGACGGCGTCATGCTGCTCAACGCCGAGGTCCATGAGAGCCCTGGCGATGCGGTGGACGTCGGCCTTGTACTGTTTCCAGGACCAGGACTTCCAGTCCTTGAGCGGCAGCGCGTCCGGGGCCTCTTCGCCGCGGCGGAGCGTGGGCATGTTTTCCGTGCGGAAGGCGATCCTGTTTCCGCCGCGCTTGACGGCCCTCTCGAAGACGTCGATGAGCGTGAGCGCAGGGATGACGCCCTCGGATCCCACGCCGGTCTCGCTAAAGTTCACGCGCGAGACGCCGCTGGAATCGGCGGTCCAGAAGGGGCCGTCTTCCTCGTGGTAGACGGCATAGTCGCTCGGCTTGTTCAGAGGCGCGGTGGCGTCGGGAGTGGGCATCCTTTACCTCCTCCTCTCGCTCGCTCGCTCGCGCGCTCAAGCGCTGGCTGTCTTGGGCTGGCTGTCTCGCTGTCTGTCTACGGCTCTGTCTGCAGCGAGCGGCGCGTCGGCGGGTCGCGATGCACCGCGGCGGGGGTGGCGGGCAGGCAGACGCAGAGGTTTCGGAATTGATCGCTGCCCCGGTCGATCGATCGGCCGATCGCTCGAAGTCGTGTCGCGCGCGCGACCGGGGACCGAAGGCCGGGGTCCCAGTGCGCGTCCGAGAAGGAGAGAGATAGAGAGGGAGAGAGGGCGAGAGTCGCACAGAGAGCACGTGCGAGTGCACGCGGTAGAGAGGGCGAGGCGAGAGGGAGAGGGAGAGAGAGAGAGAGAGAGAGAGAGAAGCGCGGCGAGGAAATGAAAGGACAGGAAATGGAAATGAACGACCAACTACGCGCTGGTGCGGGAGATACACGCGGCCTGCAAGGAATGCAGCGCGTGGACTTGGAATCTTAACGCAGGCAAATGTCGCTCGGGCGTGCCGGAGCCTGCGGCTTGCCTGCTTGCTTGCCTTGCTTGCTTGCTTGCTTGCTTGCCTGCTTGCTTGCTTGCTTTCTTTGCCGCCCTCTTTCTTGACTTATACTAGCTAGCTCCGCCGTTCGCGCAGGCAGGTCGGGACAGGATGCTGGAAGCCACCGCGGCCGGTCAAGACTGCCTCTCTGCGCGGTGCGGCGTGGCGCCTGTGACGAGTTTCCGGTGTGTGAATGAATACGTGGGCTTGGAGAGGGACGACCTGAGCGAGCGGGAGTGGATGGACGGAGGGAGGCGGAGTTGCCGCTTTTGCTGCTGCTGCTGCTGCTGCTGCTGTTGTGTGCACAGCCAGCCGCAGAGAGCGGTGGCTGGAAAATGGACGACCGTGAGAGCCACACTTCTTCCTGGTGCTTAACATTGTTTTCTTTCGCTTTTAAGTCTACTTTGATTTCTGTATCGGAAAACTTTTGCTCTTTCTTCGCCGCAACGGACGGAAGACCCGGCGCACTGCATGCATGGAAAGCCCCGCGCGCACGCGTGAAATGCCACAGTCGCAGCCGCAGCCGCAGCCGCAGCCGGCCAGCCATCCAGCCTTCCCGCCACACCACTGCTAGCTAGCCGCGGGAGATCGATCGATCGATCGATCGATCGATCGATCGACAGGGACGGAGCGCGCTCGTCCTTCACTTTTATGTATTTTTTTCCTAAAATGTCTTATGTTTTTTTAGTTGCGCGAAAGCACATGCGACCGACAGACTGCAATGCGAGCTCGCGCACCTCGGCGCTCGCGCCGCCGCAGCGCGCTGTAGCTCGGCTAGCTAGCCGCGACCGCCGCGTGCCTGCAGCTGCTACAGCCGCTGCGAGCGCGAGTACGTGCGACACGACCAGCGTGCCGCGCCAGCTGACGCGCACTTGCGCGGGAATACTTCCCTTGGTTGGTCCGGCGCACTTGGCAAGAAAGGATAGATAAGGCAGGCACGCCGATGATACTTCCCTGCTGGCGTGGCGCGGCAGCAGCCTGCTGCAGCTAGCGGGCTGGCGCTCGGCTCGGCTCGGCTCGGCTTCGGTTGTCGTACCGCGAGAGCGTTCAAGTGGCGTGGTGCCGCGTCAAGTGGCGCCGCGTCGCGAGGAACCAGCGCAGCAGCGGCGGCGGCGCAGGTGGTGGGGCTGGCTGGCTGCGGCACGTGCACGTGCTGCGCTCGGGGCCTTTCTTTGCAAGGAAGAAAGAAGTAGGGCCATCGCTCTGCGCACACTAACTGCCACCTCGCTTCTCCTTCCAATGCCTTAACAAACAAACCAAACCAAGACCAACCACAACGAACAATAGTAAAATAAAAACAGCAACAAACAGGTTTGCATAACAGACTGACTGCCGCGCGCAGAAGGACCAAAGAGGCCCGTCCCCCTGCCGCGCGGCGCCGATTATCGGACCGGCGCGGGGGTACCGCGCACGTCTGCGCGCCGAGGCCCCGCACGCCGTACTTCCCTCCCTGCTTGCACGCGGTCTCTGCGCGCCTGTCGACACGCAGTGTGCGCCGTCGACGTCGCCTGCCTGCCCCCGGGGACCCGTGCCCTGCGTCCCACGTCATTTTGCGGGGTCTGCTATCGCGCCCACAGGTGCAAAATACACAGGGTGCTGCTACGGGACGCGGCGGGCGACGGGGCGTGCCGGGCTGGCCAGCTTTCTGCCTTGTTTCCCTACTTCTTTCAGCGGCGAGCGCGCCGCGTTTCCGAGCAAGCGCGCCTGGAGCTCGCGCGATACGGCACGAGCCGGCCGCCCTGGACTCCTGCTGCGGCGCTGCGAGCTTCTTTCTGCGCGCGGCCGATCACGAGGCAAACAAACGCTTCGCGCGAAGGGCAGCAAACAAAAGCAGTTGGGCAAGCAAGCAGTTGGGCAAGCAAGCAGTTAGGCAAGCAAGCAGGCAAGTAGGCAAGCACGCAAGCACGCGTCCTATGTCGATTTTGCGTCTTGCTGGCAAAGATTGGCTGACGGCGCAGCAGCCTGCAGGCCCGCCCGCGCGATCTCGATCGGCCTCCGCGCGCCCGGGAAGTCTCTGCTGCGCGACAGCGACCGTCCGTCTGGTCTTGGCTCGGGACGGAGCAGCGCAGCGCAAGATCGAAATGTCGCCGCGGCCGCAGCCGCAGCCGGCTGCAGATGCTGTCCAGACGGCGTGGGCTTGCTTGCGCTAATTAAGCTCACCTAACGACGGACTCAAGTCTGACTCGGCAAGGCGCGTTCTGAGGAGAACGGGCAGCGGTGGGACGAGAGAGGGGGCTTTGGTTTGGGCAGGCAGAGAGACGAAGTGAAGTAGAGAGATGAAATGTAATTCAGCGAATGTCGAGGACGATGGCGAGGTTTGCAGCGAATCACGTGACGCACGCGCGGCAGCAGCAGTAGCAGCAGCAGTTACAGGCAGATCAAGATCGCAAGGGCAGCCCTCGTTTATGACCGACGCGAGACGCGAGGTCTCGCGCGGCAAGCGAATTTCGCGAATCTCCTTCTTTCCTGCACCAAACCTACGGCGCTGCGTTTTCCTTTTTCTAAAGACGCACGCATTCCAGGGCTAGTCTTGACCAAAGTATCGCTCGTCACCCCAAGATGCACTTCGCGTCGTGCACTTCCTGCGGCAGCAGCAGCTGACTGGCAGACCTGTCCTGCCGGAGACAAGTGCAGGCCGTCACGCTTTCGCAGCGCATCGACACGGGTCATTTGAACCGTGCGGCGTCAGGCAGGAAGTACTCCTACTTTCCAAAGCACGCACGACAGAACGAGAGCGCCGCCTTGCGACAGTGTTTTCATCGTTTGCTTTCGGCTACTTCCCTTCGATCCGAGCATACCTAATCGAAGACGAAAGCCCTCCAAAGCTAGCTACGAGGCTGCTAGCTAGCTAGCATTGTCTGGCAAGCTACGAACTAACCCAGCTTTGGGGTTGGCGAGCTAGCCGCCATGGCAATTCATTCACCCACAAGTGGAGGCCCGCCGCCAACAGCACGGCTAACGACAGGCGCTTGCCCTTCTGCTTGCCTGACGTGCTAGCGAGAAAGAGCAGATTGCAAGAAGCCTGGGAGTCTTCATTAAGTTCTGTTCTAAAGGAGTCCTCATTAAGTTCTGTTCTAAAGGAGTTCTCATTCCGTTTTGAGGGAATCCCCATCTCCTCCTCCATCGACTAACCATAAAAAACACGAGCCGTTGAGCAGCCGCATCGTCAACGACATATTTCCTAAAAGGACCCTCTCTTTCTCCTTAACACGCTCTTTCTGTCTCTATCTCTCTGTGGTTGATTTTGAACGTGCATCTGTATTTGTCAACTGCAACACAATCTTCAGCATGGCAACATTTTTTAAGGTGCGAAAAATCTCTTCTCGCTGCAGACGTAACACAACCACCCACCGCAAGATTGATAGCAGCAAAGCAACGTCATCAACAAATTACCCTCGTCCACCATCATCACCACCAAATGTAAAGACGAGCTGACTAACGATCAATTGCAATGGTTTGGTGAAATGACGGCGCACAGCTTTCCAGACGTGCGCGGCAGGCACACCCCAGATCCTCGTGGAACTCGACCAGTCTTTGACCTGCTCACAGTCGTCGGATGCACAAACGTGTAGTTGTGGTGATCCGAGCTCTTCGTTGTGGAAGGATCGGCAAAACTTGCTGTTTGACGACGAGTGCATCCACTCCTCAACTCATCCGCTCGTCACGCCCTAGCGAAGACGCTGCAGAATTCAGCATCTAGCCCACGATGAATTTTCTGTAAAGCTGCCTGCAGGACTCCTTCCCCAAGTACCTTCCACCACGGTCAAAGGTTGTGCGCGCAAAAGGCCGGCAGAACTGGTCCTGCGCGAAATCTGCAACTGCAAAGTAGACATATACCAGGGCGAACGAATGGCCACGCCAACGGAGTTTCGGTGTTCTTCTACGACACCGATGTCAACTTGTCTTCCAAATGCTCTTGCGGACGCTCAACCCAGGCCCCAAAACGCAATCCGAGGTGCTCCAGGTCCATACAACCCGCCCTCAAGTACTCTGCCACGATGCCCTTTTTTAGTTTGCTCACGCCGTCTACTTGAGATCACTGCATACTTTGAGGTGATGATTTGGCCTATAGGCGAGCTCTTCCTTGACGTCGAAATTGCTTTTTTGCTTCGATACCCGTATCGCACGACTGCCCAGCTCATTCGTCAGTACAGGTAGCTCATGTTCTGTGATGTAGCCCGGAAGCATCGCAGAAGTCCTCATCTTCTCCGATGACCTGAATCCTTTTCCCTCGCTCCGTCGTCGACTCTGACTCTTGTTACGAAAGTTGTGAGCGACACCCAACGACGATCGCCAAGTGAGAACCTTGAATTCGTCAAACAGTTTCCGCTGAAGAGCCTTTGGAAATTCGGATCTGCTTCGAATCTGCTTCTTCCTTTCCACCATCCGTGTTCAACCGCCAGAAAATGTTTCTTGCAGAGTGCCTCCATCCAGTTTGCCCTGTTGTTCTACCTGTTCTTCGCACCCAGGCCCGAGCGAGACAAGAATGACGTCGCAGGAACCCGCGTCCTCGGCAATGGTGACTTCAGGGCCATTTTCGAGTAGAAGCTCCTTGAGATCCTTGGGCACTTTACTTCTTGCCTAACAGGAATATCTTGACTTATGAGACGTCCTCTTTGACAGTTCCGCCTCCTCGCGCTTCTCCCTGCAATAAAGACATTTCCTCGCGCTTCACAAGCTCTCGAAGCAGAGCATCTTCCTTGTGTTTTTAACGGCGATACGGAATAGCAATGCACGCAAGACCTTTTCCATTTTGACGCGTTCATTTGGGTCGCCACGTACATGACCTTGATTCCCGCGCGGGCATTGCGTCTGTTGATACACTGCCGCATTCTCTCATATCGTGCCGATTGGCTGTGATGACCGTGCTCCCAAACTGAGTCGTTCTCTTCATCCTAAACGTTCACACTGCTGCTAGCATCGTCAAACTTCTTGATACAGTCACAGTTGGACTCAGAATAGTACTAAGCGAGCGAGCGAGCGAACAAAATAAATGTCCATGTACAAGAATTCGCTCGCGCAATCTGCTCCGCAGACATCGTGGAAGCACAAGAAAGATTCCGCTCGTCACCGGATACTACTTGTTACAGAGGTCGCTATCTTGAAGATTCAGGGGCTTGAGAGAACCTCCGCTGCGGCGTCTTCTGGAAATGGGTATCTGCGTAAAACTATAAACGATACCTATAAAGGAATGAGGGATGGACGGGCACTTGGTCTCTTGATGCGACACATCGTGTGTTCGAGGGGTGCCGAGATAGCATAGGAACTTTCTCAATGGAAGAGCCCGCTAAGCGATGTGTAATTGGTTATGCTCAAGAGACCAGAGTGTGGGCCCATCCCGCTTCGGGTTGTGCGGAAAGGTCAAGTCACAACAGAAAGTAAAGAATTAGCAAGATCAGGAGATGAACGGAATCAATCGGATCGGCTGCCATTCTGCATAAGCGAGGAGTTCGTCGCGACCTACATGAGACCTGCGATACTAACTATATGTGTGAGAACAAACCGCAGACTTGTCGCTTCCAGCAGAGCGTGCTGGACCATGCAGTGAATACTATTCGCAGTCTGACTGACGAATCGAAATTTAACCTCGTCCTGCAGGTCACCATTTACGCCGCGCGCACGGTTTAGCAGGCCTCCAGCAGTTCTGTTGCGTCGCGGATAGAGTTGAATGCCGTTGCTGCTGCGCTCAGACATCACTTAAATTCTCGTGCAATGTTGTAGACAAGGCACGGAAAGGTAAGAAAAATGTTTGTGGTCGTGTGAAGTTTGCGACAACTTCAAGTAAAAAGCGGCGTGGTCCATTTGGTGCTGCCCATCCACCCTCTTGCGGTGAGACTCCATTTAATGTTTCATTCGACTTGCTTGATTGCTTTTTTTTTTTTTCCTGGGCTCTCGCTTTTGTTTTCAAGTTGGACTTGAGGAGTTTGGGTTTTGCTGCGAGCGCTTTGCGTGCGCTCTGAGGTACGAAGCGTCGAGACAGCCAAAGCGCGAGTCCTATGTCAAGTTTAGCGAAACAAGGGAGTCTAAACAATATCAGAATCGATTGCTCTCCGGCGCGCTTCGGTGCCTCGCTTCGGTGCCGCGCTTCAGTGCCACGCACGATGGAGGCGTTGAGAGCATCGCGAACCTGAAGCTCTCGACGGGCGGCGAGGGACTGACTTAGCTTGACTTGCCAGGTCTCGTGTATCTGCGCAGCAGAAACAGGATGCAGGCCAAGCCCTCGACCCTCGCAGCCCTCCTGGTCGTCGTCGTCGTCGTTGTCGTGTCGTCTTTTGCAACCTGCGCTGTCTCCGCCGCCGCAGCAAGAGAAGAAGCGTACGTGTGCGACGACACGGAAATGCTCAAACGATACCCCGGGACTGCCGTGGAGCGCCTGCGCAACGTGCAAGAGCGCGTACGCGGGCTATCCACCGAGACGCTCCAAGGCGACTGGCCCGATGTCCGCAGGAAACTACTCTGGGCCGGCGGTCTTCGCGACCTGGAAAACGTGCAACCTGGCAAAGGCTACACGGGTCATGCCTTCAACGACTACAATCATGTCGACCTCACTACCATGCGCATGGACGTAGCCGACGAGGAACACGACGGACGCATTCCTGGCATTGCACGCGGAAACCCGCTTGGCGAAGGCATTCGCATTGCCAGTACCCCGGACCTTGGGCCAGGCGGATCTTGGTCGACTTGTCAGAACGGCGCGGGCGAAGACCCACCGCACGATGTGGCACACGTACAATTTCAGAGCGCCATCGCCTTCAAGCTCGTGTGGTGTCCACCATCCTTTGACTCCTTCGTTCTCGTCGACGATGACGGCGAGCTCCTCAATCGTGGCAAACCTTCGGGAAATCTTCCTCCGTTGCAGCATCGTCGCGCAAATTATCAAGTCGTCGAGGGCAGCAAGTATGCTCGCGCGTGCGGCAGCGACTAAAATGGGAGAGTTTTCTGCCAGAGGTATCGCATCGTCTCAAAAGAACAAGCGTGATGCTTACCGTTGAAGAGGATTTTCGCAAATGTCATCATCCCATCCTATCTATGAAAGGTATCTTTGTGAAACACGTCTTCCTTCGTTATGGTGCACCGCGCTTTTCGAGCTTTTTCTTTTCGTGGCGGAGCAATCGTGATCTCGTCGGGAGGTTCGACCCTTCTTCTTCTTCTTCTTCTTCCCCTTTTATTCCAGTGCTTGTTTGGTGGCGAGCTTTGGCTTAGCAATTACATCCTACGACCGCGAAAAGCCTTCGTCTTTGTTTGGTTGCGCACCTCTCTCCTCGAGATTTTTTTTTGGACGAGCTCGTCAAGATTGAGACGATTCTTCTTCTTCTTCTTTTTCCCCTTGTCCTCTTTCGCGGTGCTCTTGCTCAGGCATCGTCCAAGATCCTCCTCTTTCTCTTACGACAGGATAACCTCCTCCCTCATCGACGTCGCGACATTCTATACTGTCAGTCGCAGTCACGGCCTTGCTCGGTGCGGCGCGCGCCATGTACTCAGGGGCGTCTCCTGCGACTCTCGGCAGATTCCCCACCCCCTTCGCCCCTCCTCGGCGAAACCTCTCCAGCTCGTGCCCGTGTGCAGACCGGGCCAGGCTCGTCTCTACTCGCCCCGTGCCCCCCACCCCTTACCTCTTTTCGCGTGGCGTACATTCTCTTTCCTGCGTGTGCGAGTTTTTCTTCATTTTTCCATTCTTTCCATTTCTTTTCTCCTCTCTCTCTCTCTTTTCCCTCTCTCTGGTGTGTGCTCGCCTGCGCTGCGTGCGTGCACCGCGCGGGTGGTCCACTTGCTCGCGCGCGGTCTCCACTTGCACCCGCGGCGCATCGGCCTGCGCTCTGTGCTGCGCAGCGCCTTCTTCGTCCAGAGACCTTCTTCCGGGAGCGTCTTCGCGGCGCAGCGCAGGCATCCGCCGCCGCTGCTTTGCTTTCCTCCTTTCCCTCCTTTCTTTTCTTTCTTTTCTTTCTTTCTTTCTTTCTTTCTTTCTTTCATTCTTTTCTGTCTTTGACTTTTTCTCGTTTTTCAGGGTTTTTCCTCTTGTGTTTGTTCACTGTTGCTCCGCCTTTCTCCCTTCATTCGCGCTCTTCGTACACACGCATATACGAACTAGGCCCAGGCCTACTAGTAGTACTACTCCGCATCCATCGTTCGCTCGCTCACTCACTCATTCATACATTTCGGAATCAGCGCGAGGCCAAGCACCTCGGCGCCGCGCCGCGCGAGCGAGCGAGGGA
>KN805406.1:24204-87936 GCA_000818945.1 Schizochytrium sp. CCTCC M209059
CGCTGGCCGCGGCCGGAGACCGCTCGCCCGGCGAGGGAGCGGCGCGCCGCCGGAGCGAGCGAGCGAGCGAGGGGCGATCGCGGCACGCGCCGCACGCGAAAACCAGCGGGCCCGGCCTGCGGCGAGGGAGGCCGCGAGCTTGCGTGCGTGCGTGCGTGCGTGCGTGCGTGCGTGCGTGCTTGCCTGCGCGCGGGCAGACGCGGATACAGACGGACGGAGCTGCGAGCGGACCCGGGCCCACGCGAGGCCGGGGGGCCGAGCGCTGCCGCTCAGGCGCGCTGCACCACGTGCTGCTTTACGGTCGTCGTCGTCCAGCACCGAAAAACTAACATACATACATACATACATTCCGCCGTGGCGCACGCCGCGACCGGCGAGGCTGGCGAGAAAGTCTGCACACAGACGGACGAGCAAGGCGGATAGAGAGACAGAGCAAGAGACAGGCAGACGCTCGGGAACGTGCTCGGTGGTGACACCATGAGCGCCGTGGACGCCAACGACAAGGTCTGGGTCGCAGACGCAGAGGTCGGGTGGAGGCTCATGCGGGTGAAAAAGTCCAATGGGGACTCGCTCGTCGTCGCCGACCAAGATGGCGAGGCCGAGTACGAGGTCTCAATCGACGTCACCGAAGCCTATGACTCCAGCCACGACGACACCTCGCTCTCTGACATTTATCAGATGGGCGACATGAACGAAGCCGGACTCTTGCACATTCTTCGGGAACGCGCCCTCGACGACAAGATTTACACGCACATTGGAGACGTCCTCCTTAGCGTGAATCCCTATCACAACGTTGAAGACGATGAGTTTCTGCACAACGTCGCAGATCGCGTCTACAGAGACCTTTTGCAAAATGGCTTTCGCGGAAAATCGCAGAGTGTTCTTGTCAACGGCGAAAGCGGTGCTGGCAAGACCGAGGCGTCCAAGCGCGTCATGTCCTACCTGGCCACCGCGAGCGCGCGCCGACGCAAGAGTATTGGCGCCAAGAAAAAACCGCGCTCCAGCTTTAGTGTAGTAGGTCTCTTTGGCAAGCGCGGCGCCCCCAAGCTCGGACGATCCTCCGTCTCAAGCTCTAATGGCGACGCCGGCGCGGCCGCTGCGCAGGAAAACGCTACAGAACTCGAAACGAGTATCGTCGAGACAAACCCCGTTCTCGAGGCTTTTGGCAACGCCCAGACGGTCCGCAACGACAACTCCAGTCGTTTCGGCAAGTTCGTGCGTCTCGACTATGACAAGGACGGCGTCATTGTTGGCGCGCGCACCTTGCATTTTCTTCTCGAAAAGAGTCGCCTCACGCTTCATGGCGCGGGCGAGCGCAACTACCACATCTTTTACCAGCTCCTCGCCGGTTCTGCGAATGGCCTTTTGCCCGAGGACCTCCTTCCCGAGGAGCTTGATAGTCTCGGCGACGTTGCAGAATACCGCTACCTTTCTGAACAAGCTCCCGACGAGAGCGCCAATGGTGAAGAGCAAGTCGCTAGTTCGCATTCGACCAAAAACCGAGCCAGCGTGCGCCAACGCGACCTCCAGGATTTCGAGCACCTTCTCGTCTCGCTCGATCTGCTCGGCTTCAGTTCTGATGAAAAGGCCAAAATGTGGAAGATCCTCATTGGCATTCTTCTCCTCGGTAACATCTCCTTTGAGTCCAGTGGACCCACCGGCGTCAAGTGTGTCGATGTGCACCCTGCGCTCCCTGGTTTGCTCGGCGTGCACCCGGACGCCCTCAAGACCGCCCTCGAGCGCCGGTCGGTCCGAGCAGGTCGCCGCACCTCTGTAAGCATCGTACCCCTCAGCTTACCCGAAGCAGAGGCCTCGCGCGATGGCCTCGCAAAGGCACTTTACGCTTCGCTCTTTGATTGGCTCGTGGAGCGCGTCAACATCGCCACGAACTTGTCCGTATCGCATGGCGGCAAGGACAAGTCGTCGCTTTTCATTGGAATCCTCGATGTATTTGGATTCGAGGTGCTGCAGACGAACTCCTTTGAGCAGCTTTGCATCAACTACGCCAATGAAAAGCTTCAGAGCATGTTTGACACCTGCATCGTTGACCTCGAACGTGCCACGCTGCAGGCAGAAGACGTCGAGCCCCCAGCGCTCGCGTTTGAGGATAACGCTGACCTCATCCATCTCCTCGACAGTCGCCCAAACGGACTCTTCCAGCTTCTCGACGAGCAAGGAGCTCTCGGCGCACGGGGCTCGGATGAAAACTTCTTTCTTGGGCTTCAGTCCATTTATGGCGAAACCAACAGCCGCCTCATCCTCTCCAAGTTCGACCAGACCTTCGAGATTGTCCACTTTGCCGGTCCCGTAAAGTACGAGGCCCCGGGACTTGTTTCCAAGAATTCCGATCATCTTCAGCCCGATTTGCGTTCACTCATTGTCGATGGCAAAGGCCACGAGGACTTTGCGCGCACGCTCCTTAAACCCAATGAGGCACCGCACACGCGCTTCAAGGTCACGGCCCGTTCCGCCGCCGCGGCAGAGGCTGCTGGTCTTGACGACGGTGGTCCGCGCAACACGCGTAAAATGGCCAAGCTCGAGAGTGTCTCGTCCTTTTTCCGCGCCCAGCTCGCGGCGCTGTCCAACATCCTGCTCTCCACAGATCTTCATTTTGTGCGGTGCATCAAGCCAAACGAAACCAAGAGTCTCGCGCAGTTTCACTGGGATGCCCCCCTCGTCCTCGCGCAGCTGCGCGCGCTTGGCGTCTTGCAAATGATCCAGATCCGCAGGCAAGGCTACCCTGTGCGAAAGGACTTTGAAGATATTCTCGAGCGCTACCCTTATCTGCTCGCCGCAAACGGCATTGAGTGGAAGCCTGGTCAAAACGATCGTCCTTCGCTCGTTGCGCTTCTCACGGCGGTGCTCGGGCCCGATGCAAAGAATGAACTCTTTCGTATGGGCTCTTCCAAGGTTTTTATGCTTGACGACGCTCTCAAGACGCTTAATCACAATTCTCGCGTTCAACGCGAGCAGGGAGTGACCCCCGAGGAGCTCCTCGAGCAAAGTCTTGCCGCTGCAGCCGAGCAGGACCCAGAAGCTGGAGAAGGTGAAGCATGATGCAAAATTATGCGCATACGCGTACGATCCTCATACACGCCCGCGAATGCATTTCATGCAAGCATGCGGATGCATCTGCACACTGTTTTTCACCTCTTTTGTCTCGCAACCTGACCAAACTTTTTCCCGCCTGACATGTGGCTTTTTCCTTTCTGATGAATGATGATGTCGATGATGATGACGATGATGATGATGATGATAATCTTTCTGGCGCATACCTCCTCTTTCCTACGTATCTCAAAATGATCTTTGTTGTGTTTTCTTTCGCCTCCAGTTCTACCAGTCGATTCGCTTCACATCCAAAAATGTTCTATTGTCTGTTAAAGGATAGTTTCACAACTTTCGTTCTTTGATGTTGTCGTGATGTCCCAAATACTCCGTCGTCGCTCAGAGGCATAGCCACCCTTCTACTGCGCTAACGGGTATACCGAGTAAGTACACGTAGAAGAAAAAGAAAAGTTTGGGATCCGATGCCCTCCCCTTTTCCGAACTGTTCATCGACAGACGCGGGCGACTCGGAACACTTTCGCTCAACGGCTTTCTAACAGAGAGTCCCAAATTGTCCCATGGTGTCAAGCAAGTGACTTGAGTGAACGAAAAGCAACAGCGAACCACGTCGGCCTCGCCTACTTGGCACCATCGTCAAGCTGAGACGAGACAGACCCGGCGTGATCGGCACGGCGAAAAAGGAGCCAAGCAAACCTTGCTGTTAGCTGCAGGCGCGCTCAATCGCTCCTCGCGGCTCGCGCAACCAAGCACATACCAAAGGGGAAGGGGAAAAGAATGAGCTGGACCACGGGAGCACCCAAGGTTCACGCCGTAGGCGTAGGTCCAGGCGTGCAAGACGCGGTCGGGGTGCTGCAGCAACAGCAGCAACAACAACTGCAACAACAACTGCAACAGCAGCAGCACCTCCATGGTCAGTACTACGACCAACGATATGCCGTGGGCGACCAAGAACATGATGAAACCGATGAAGAAGACGATGAGAACGACGACGAAGAAGAGGCCGCAGACGCGGCGCGAAGACAAGAGGAAGCCTTGGAACGCAGCTTTCCGACATGGCTGCGCTACGCCAAAGTTCTCCCTCGTAAACATTGGAAAAGGGCCTTTCTCGGTGGCGATGAGGGAATCTTCAACATTGTTAGCTTTCTGCGTGACGTTTTCTATCTAAAGGGCACTGTATTGCGACGTTGCTTCCTGCCCGCTACAGTGTCTGCACTCATCACTGGACTCTGGGTCTCCTTTTTGTTGTTAGATAGCGGAAGAACAGCCTTGGCGCCCGAACTTTTCCTGCCCATCTTCCTAGTCACGCTCTTTGTGGTTGGTTTTCGCCTCTTTGGCGCGTGGCACAGCTATCGTAAAGGACATGAAATGGTACTCCACATTGTCCACAGCGCCGTAGACTGCCTGCTCACCTGTACGACGAGCTTGCACGTGCGTAGCAGTGGTCTCGACATCATGGAAATGACACGAAGGATCAACATCCTACTCGCTTTCATTCGTCAAGACTTGCGCGAGTCCCGGCATCACAAAGTAGACAACATGACCTACAAGGCTGGTGCGAAAAAGGGCCGCCTTGCCGTCGAATGGTTCAATGCCGAACCATACAAGTTCATTGAAGATCCATATGGTTCTCCGCCTCTAAAACTCTTGCTCAAGCCCGGCGAGGAAAACGTGTACGCGGGGCATTCCCCACAGGACCGCATTTTGATTTGTGTCATCTCCATTCGAACCTACTTTGCAAAGCATGTCAACTTTGGCGAGCAGCGCATGAGTACGCCAGACTCCAAGCTTTTCCAACACAATGTAGAGGCCATCGTACACAGCTGGGGAAAGTGCAGAGAACTCGTCCGAACCCCAGCCCCCTTTGTTCTTCATCATTTGGCGCTCTTGCTCATCTTTGTGCTCACCATGGGACTTGCTCCCGTCTACTTTCACACAGAAGCCCAAAGCTATCCGGCGTTTCCTGTTATTGCGTCATTTCTGCTTACCTTTGCACTTTATGGAATTGAAGAGGCTGCTTGCGAGATGGAGGTCCCCTTTGGCTGGAGAGCATCCGACTGTAATCTTACCAAAATGTGCAGAGCCTTTCTCAAGCATTCGCACACCTTTTGCAAAATATGCAAAGTCAAATCTCCTTTGGATGAGGCTGACGCTGCTGATGCTCAGTGACCACGTCCGTCTCCTTTGGCCACCCTTTGCGCTCACCGCCATTTGTCAAAAGCAACAGTGATCTGTGACTCAAGTGGCAAGATCTTGACACATGGAGAGATCTCATTTCGCAGTACAGAAACAAAACAAGAGCACTTGGCCGCTTCATACAAACCACGTGGCCACTTCAAGTCGTTGGCGCAGACTTGGTCGAATTTTCGTCCTTGGAAAACACCAATTTGGCTGTTAGTAGTAGCGTGACGACATCCACCACCAAGAGCGTCACCCCATCAAAGACGTATTTAGGAGCGAAAATAGCCCAGACCATCAGATGGCGACGCTCCGCTGCAACAAAAGCAGTCATGACAATGGATCGACATGCCTGCACGACGCCGAAAACGAGCAAGATAAACGCCCGCTCAGACGCCGATCTTGCCACTTGCGCCACTAGCCAAACTAGTACCATGTAAACCCCAAAAGTATTGGAACCCATCATGAGCCCTCCGCGAAAGTACTCGTACTCGTCAAAGCCCACAAATGGTGAAGCGTAGTGGAGCTTGTTGAAAAAGGACTCGTGACCCGTTGCAAAAAAGTAGGACATGGATGCCATTGACCAGAGCAGCGCAACAATCGCAGAGCTCTCCAGGCCTCGGCGTGCCCGATACTGCGTCAATGCGAAAATGTGCGCAAGAAAAAGGACGCAGGCTGATGGAGATGTCGGACCAACAAGCAAAAGATAGGGAAAGAGGAGTGCTGCCAAATGAGGCGCAATCGCGGCCATCGACCCGCGCGCAAGTCCTACACACGCGCACGGCACGCCTAGTGCGTACACAAATCGAGGCAACCACAGTCGTCCTGTAGGAAAGACGCCGAGGCTCTGTGCTAGCCAGTGGCTCAACGTCGCCATCCCTTGAAGGCCGACAATGCAAACAATTAGCAAAGATGCACGCGAACTATGATGCAACCACGCCACCATGCAAACGAGCACCAAAAGACTGGGGAGTAGACAGAAAGCCCAGAACCAGAGATGGGCCAGGTCCCCCGGGACCGCTTCTTGTCCACGCCACCACTGAATATCGCTCAGTTCCACTGCGCATCGCGAACACAACGCAGCAACCAAGGCCGCTGATGTAGCAAAGAATTGGCGCGAGCGAAGAGCAATACATGCTGCGTACACTGCAACAGTCGTGGTGATAAAGACGACACCGCGCGCTTCGGAAACGATATAGCTGTTGGAGAGGCGTGACAGCATTTGCAAGATTGTCGCAAGGCCACACACTGCGCAGTCGGCCCATGATGTGGAGCAAAGCACACGATGCACAAATGGCAGTCGAAAGCTTGCAAGCATGGTCAAAAGTCCGCAAAGAGCGAGGAGGAAACCAGTCCCCATGTACTTGAGATTGAATTGCGTCCAGAGCGAACGGCCCTCTGCACTCGCTTGATGGAGGACACGCTGAGCCACAGCAAACGTTTCGCGATGAATTTCTACGATATCATCCTCTGAAAGGCCGGATGGATTTTCTTCCGCGGCGTGCATGCGGCGAAAGGCATTCTCTGTTTCGTTGCGAAGATCGTCGAGTAATTTCCTCGAAACACCTTGTTGAGCTCCGGCGCGATCTCCATAAGTGGAAAGATATCGAAGAACTTGACCCACGTTCACTTCCATGGCCTCGTTGAGCGAGCGGTATCGCTCGAGCCATGATTCGCCCACGAAGAAAAGCTCGGGAACAATCGCTCCTAGGTTTCCAAATGGGATCGGGAGACCGAGCAAAAGCGCGAGAGTGGGTGCAAGATCAATTTGCTGCACGTTGGGTCGTCGCAGGAGCTGCCATGCCTGATCGCTTGTGGCACTTTCAGAGGCGTGAGAGTCGTCATTAACGTGCAAGAGCGAAAGCTCTTCCATGAGGTCTTTACGCAATACAGCCGCATCATCGTCGGCATGCGCGGACCCCAGAAGCAAAGGGTTCGACGCATACACAAAAAGAGCAGCTCCTACTTCTTCCTCGGTGGCACCACCATGATTACCATCTTCGGTCATACCATGGTCACCAAAGATAAGCAAAACAGTGTCCTCAAAGCCGCCCTCGTCCATGGTTCGTACCACGTCATCAATGGCTTGGTTCATTTGCAAAAGTTTTCGCGTCATGTGGTCATTGTCAGGACCGTAGCGATGTCCGCAGTGGTCGACGCCGAGAAAGTGGCCCACGAGGAAACTCCAGTCATCCCGGCGCATTTCGGGAATCAAATGCTTTAGCACTCCCTCATCGACGGTGTGCAAATCCTTGACATTAAAGGACGGATACGGATAGGCCCGATTAAACTGATTAGGAAAGAGGACTGTCCAGGTATCGTCCCCCATAAACGTGATATTTCGTGTGCCGTCGTTGATGAGAAGATCGATAAAGTTGTCCTCTGTAATTTCGATGCCCTCACTCGCTACATCGTCCTTGATTTCCATGAATGTTGGTAAACCGCCCGTGACAATGCCTTTGAGACGCTGCATCGTTGTCGTTGGCGGATCTGCAAAGAAAGGCACGAGCATCGAGTGCGCAGGTCGCAGCATTAAGAGATCCCTTATTGCGGGCATCTTGTTCTCAAACGGTCGCTGTGCATCCCGATGCTCCGCGTCTGGGTCCCATGCTGCAAAGTCGTACCTGAGAGCATCAATGACCAGGACAACTGCGCGCTTGAAGCGTGGCCGCGTCCAGCAGCCCCCGTGGGTGCTTGCTGTCCGCTTCTCGCTACTGCTCTTCGTAGCAGCGAGGGCATCGTCGCGCGGCGGCTCTGCGCATGAGCTCTTGTGAGGGAGCTCCACGCGCGTGAGGAAGAAGCCCTCGTTGAAGAGCAGAAGGCCCGCAAAGTGCAGCGCCGCCGCCACGAGCACTGCGCGCGCGAAGGCCCGTGCGCTCTTTTGCATGGTTCAACTGTTTTGATTGGGTCTCGTTTTGCCCATTTGCAGTGCGCGAGTGTTGAGATCCTCTAGATTCGCCACCGTGTCACAGGTTCGCAAGGTGGGCCCATTTTCACAGGTCGATTCACCGCAAAAGACAATTTCGCGAGTGTCGTAGTCCCTGGCTGACAGAACGGATGACGAATAAGCGCAACAAAACCAAACAAGCAAGCGCCAACGAAATAATGGAGCACAAGGAGAAAATAAAGTTTTGAAGGGGGGGGTGGTTCGACGCGTTAAACACGAACGCATGTAAACGCATCGCTCTAATCATTGGTTTCACTACCAATGCGAAAACAGGATAGGCCCTATGCCTGGCTCTTTATCATGTGGAAAGTCTGGAAATACCCCAAGAAGCATGTGTATACATACCACTCAAGGACCTAGAAAGAACACCTGCTACGTGCTGACTTGGGGAGCGCGCATTTGAACGAAAAGAAAAGAGTTCGGAATCGAGAGACAGAAAAACAAATGGAAAGGTGAGCATGCGACTGTATCTAAAAGTGGAGAACAAACTCATGGCTTTAGCACCGTGAGTTCATCGAAACCGGTGCACTCGTCGAACTCGCGATTCCAACGTAAATCTTCGCATTCCCCGAGAACCACCTCCGCAGTGGTAAAGACAGGTATATCGCCCATAAGATGGCCTCCAATGACATTGCCCTTTGCATCGCCCAGAGAAATGTGCAAATGGCACTTTCCGTCTTGGGCAACGGTACCGATAAGTGAGAGGATTTCGTACCGCCCCTCGAGTCGGAGAGTCTCATTTTGGTGGTTACGGTCAGCATTTGCCAGACGGATATGTGCGCCCTCGCAGCTGCCTACGCAAGAGAGAACAGTACCGGCTTGAAGATTGTTTTCCTTGGCAAGCGCCAAGATGCCTTTTTTGATATCTTGCTTGTTTGTCAAGCGCACTGCGCACACCCGAAATCCAGAGGTCGAAGTCTGCTGCTTCAGGACGCGTCGCTGCGCTACAAGCACGGCAATGCCCGCCATGGCCCCGGCAACTGCTGCGATCGCCAGGTCTCGCAGAGAAATCCCCAAAGTTGTTGACGCGGTTGTGGCCATCTTGCAGTATCCCGTGTCGCGTCGAAGCAATGCAACGTCACAGGCCTCGCGGTGTGATGAGAAGAGAAACGAACAATGCCGACAGCCTCGGCCCGTGCGAACCTTGGGGGCAGCGGCAGCACGTGCTTGCTGCCTGGCGATCAGCTGTCTTCTTTGCCGCTTTGGTGGACCGTCGACAATAAAGGTGGACGTGGTTCTTTTCTCTTTCCGCTTGTATAGGAAGTGCAACCTTCCTGCGACTTGCCTATCTTTCAGTATAGATAATTCTCTTTGGGTTCGTGAAACAGATCAAGAGCAGCAGCGAGACGCTACAATTGCTATCCTTCACGCCTCATGCGGTCTCTTCCTCCGTTCATACGCAATCTTGAAGATCAGTCTCGCAAAGTTTGCAAGCGTAGGCCCAGCATCTACCGATTAATTTTTCGGCGCTATTCTGCGCCGAAGTTTGTTCATCCGTTTACGCATGTTTTGCGTTTTCTTTTTGTGAAACCTTTGACTTGATCTTGATCATCCGCACGCCCGAGGTTCCCTCCCTTGCCTAATTCGGCTTGGCGAATCGCGTGCAAACGATGAGTTTCCTTCCGCCGCGCAAGTCGACACTCGAGCCTCCACCTAGCTTTCCAGCACCTGCGCCACGGTCCCCCGTATCAAACGAGCAGCCGCAGCAGCAGCAGGAACACCAAAAGGAGCAAAAGGAGCAAAAGTCGTGTCATAATGAACGAGGAAAAAAAGCAAAGCCTGCCATCTTTAAGATGATGGGCAGTACGCCCTGGTTTGAAACGAGCTGCAATGACTTAAACGCAAACGTGGACATCAGCGCAAACGATGCACGTTTAGAGCAAAATAACCAAAGCCAAAAGATTACAGAAGGTAGCCACACATATCGGCCTGCAGAGTCTGCCGACGATCAATGGTCCGTACAGTCTATCGACAGCGCTGCTGAGGAAAAGATAAGTCCATCTATCACAGACTCCGACGTCTCTCGTGAGTCCCAAAGCATCTCGCATTCGTTGCCTTCTCCTCGAAACGATGCTCGGGAAGAGAAATGTAGTCCTTCCGAGGATCCAAAGTCGAGTCCATGCCACGGTGCTGGTCCCGTGAGCACTGCCCAAAAGGCCACACAAACAGACACGATTGACTCGAGCGAGGAGCTTGAACGTTTGCGTGCCGAAGTCGAAAGTTTGCGCTTCGAAAAGAGCATCTGGGAGGCTAAGCTGGAACGCGCTCGCGTTCGTAAATCTTCTCCCAAACGCTCTTCTCCGAGCGAAACCTCTGCCTCGCAGCAGCACCTAGCAGAGACGCGTCATCGGCCATTTGTGAGCACGCTAGGGGACGCGAGCAACACAAATTTCAATGCCATGCTTTTGGGTTTGCGACCCGATATTTCGCAAGCCCGTCCCAAGTCATGAGATCACCTTGCGTTGCTAGGAACGAGAGCAATAGTATACTTTGACTGTGCGTGCGTGTGTGCTACATTTGTTTTTGTTCCTTTCTCTCTCTGGGGCTTGCGTTGCCATTCGCTTCTTGGCGCGTGCTTGCGGGGTTCTCCATAGCGAGCACCCCGTATGATCCCCAACTGTGGTGTTCCTCCCCCATCAGACGCGAACCTTCCCCTGACGGGTCTGTGGCACGCGTCGCACGCACCCCGATCTCCGCAGACCTTCCCCGCCTCGATCCAGGCGCGGCCCGCTGCCTCCTTGCCTGCCGTGGGCCTGCCTGCCTGTCCGTGCAAAAGCAGCGCCCTTCTCTCATCTCCAGCCGCATCCCCGCTGCCTGTCGTCTCCCTTTTTGCGCAACCCTTTTTCCATGTTCGAAAAGCCCGAGTTGGGAGCGGTTATCACCGCGACGCGCTCGCGACCCTCGCTCGAGGCGCGTCGCGGGCGCCCGCGCCCGCAGAGCAGGCTGCGCAGACAGGGCCTGGGAGCGCGGGGAGACCGCAGCCTCGCGCGAGCGAGCGAGCGAGCGAGCGAGCGAGGCCTCGGGGCAAGGCAGGCAGGCAAGACAGCTGAGCCGCGGGGGCTCGAGTCGAAGGCGGCGGTTGCGCCCGTGCTCGGTAAGAGCGCCCAAGGAGCAGACAAGAGCAGAACTCTGGCCCTCGCCAGGACGAAACCGTCGCGGTCCTCGAGAGACACGCGGGCTCGGCGCAGGGCTGGCTAGCTAGCCGCCGCCTTGCTTGCTTGCTTGCTCGCTTGCTTGCTTGCTTAGTTGCTTACGTGCTTGCTTAGTTGCTTGCTTGGCTTACGAGCTCGCGTGGCTGCCTTGAGATAGAGGCGCTTGCTCGCAGGACCGGTCGGCGACAAGGTTGCAGACTTGCTTCTCGACCTGCTTCGACGGAGACAGCACACGCGTCTCGGGCGAGCGAGCGAGCGAGCGAGCGAGTAGCAAGGGAACGAAGGACGGGCGAAGAAAGGCGCAGAGCGTAGAAGCGACGGGTCGTCCGAGCCGCCGCGGGCTCCAGAGAGAAAACAGAAAACGATGGAGCAGCCGTCACTCTGCGGGACAGAGGACCACCTCCCGGCGCCCCCGCGACAGCCCGCCACGCCGCCCGTAGCGGCGATGGCATCAATGTCGATGTCGGGCAGCCTAAACGAGGAGGGCGTGAGGACGGGCATCTCGATTGTCGAGCTGCAGAAATTGCAAAAATTGTCCAAGGAGACCACCGAGAAGCTGCACCGCGTCTGGGACGAAATGGGCCTCTCCCCCGAAGAGCGCAGTCTCCAGCTCAACTCGCTGCTCGAGGCCGTCGAGACGGTCTTTACCCAAAAGGTGGGTGACGAAGTGGCTCTTCGCGACGAGTACATTAGCGCCGCGGCTTCGCTGGAGAAGGAGATTGACGCCATCTCGGAGCAGCTTGGCATGCCGCGAAAGCACTTTCCACATGGCGATAGTGGCAACCTCATGGTCAAGCTGACGTGGCTTCGCAGCCACCTCGCCGACTTTCAGGCCATCAAGGAGGAGCGTATGACCAAGCTCGAGGACATGTGCACCCGGCTTCAGGAGATCCGCATTCAGATGGGCGAGATCGAGGACAACCAGCTCATGGACCTCGACGCCTTCTTGACGCAGGAGGCCATGCAGGACTACGAATCCAAGCTCATTGAGGCCACGCACCAAAAGACGCGACGCATCGCAGCCATCCAGGAGACCATCCGGGATATTACGGCTCTCTTTGAAGAGCTTGAATACGATATTCAGGATGACATTGACAAGGCCATCATGGAGGGGGGTGAAGGTCTTGGTATCGATATGGACGCTGTGGCCATTCTGAGCCAGCGCGCCCGCGAGCTTACGGACGAAAAGATCTCGCGTACCGAGCGTCTCAAGCAGCTGGGATCCCAGATTCAGCCTCTTTGGGAGCGCCTTGATGTCGACACCGATACGCGGCAAAAGTTCTTCATGGACAACAGAGGCCTTGGCGTCGGCGTCATTCGTCAGTGCGAGCTCGAGCTCGAGCGCCTCATTCACCTCAAGCAAGAGATGATGGGCGACTTGATCCGCAACGCTCAGGCCAAGATCCTGGAACTCTGGGACGAAATGAAGTTCGACGACGAGCAGCGCGAGGCATTTACTCATGCTCACATGATGGCCCCCATTTGCGAAGACACGCTCATTGCCCACGAGGAAGAAATCGCCGTGCTCAACATCCAGGCCGAGCTGTACCGTCCCATTCTCAAGGCTGTCGAGCGATACGAGCAGCTTTGCGAGGAGCGCGATGACTACGAGGCCAAGATCCAGGACAGCAGCCGCCTGCTCAGCCGCAAGGGTGGATCTGCGCTCCGCGAGGAAGAGGCCCAGCGCCGCCGTGTCACCCAGGGCTTGCCACGCACCATCGAAAAGATCAAAAACACCATTGCCGAGTACGAGGAAGACCACGGACCGTTCGTTCTCAATGGCCGTCGTTTCGTTGAGACCATGGACGAGATGGAGATGGAGCACGCGCGCCAGCTTGCCGAGGCAAAGGAGCGCAAGAAGAAGAGCAAGGATACCAAGGAAGACTACTTTCCAGGTAGTGCCTCGCGCATTCCGGGACGGACACCCAGCAAAAAGTCTGCAGCAGGCACACCAGGTGGCCCAGGCTCATCGCAGCGCACGCGTCCACCTTTGGGCTCGCGGAATTACTAATTTGCGCGCTTCGTCTCGCGCCTTTCACATGATGAACTTCAACCCGCAGCAACAACAAAACAAAAACAAAACACAAGAAAACACACGTATGGATGCCCCGGGCACATACCGACCTGTTACCCTGCTCGCACGCTTGTCATCCGCGCGCGAGCATGAGGAAGATTCCTGAGCAAGCAGAGCACAAGAAGAACTCGTAAAATTTGAGAGGATGCCACAAACGATACAATTTCATTTCATCTTGGTCTTGATCTTGGTCTCGATCGTGATTGTGATCGTGATCTTGACGTCTTTGGGAGGCTTCACATCAATGTTGCTATGAGCAACACAGAGGAGTCAAAGCACCAATTTCTTTGCCCAAACAACCGTCTCTTGAATTTTCGGAGCAAATTCACCAGCTCATGAGAGCCTTTTTCAATGTAAACGTGAACTTTTATGAAACGACGAATAAAAAAAGATGATAAGGCCTTTAGAATAAATATGCCACACTGTGGGAATGAATAAAGTCCGTCTCACCAGCCAAATAAGATTTGACCAATGTTCACCATGAGGTGCCGCGTCTGTGTTGGGACGCGAACCTGATCCAAATTGATGGCGTGGCCACGCGGGTAGACGACGGGGAAACATGGCGAATGAATCGGCTCTCCGGGCTGTAATTGATGAATGCAGAGGTTTTTTCGCATTGTTTCAACATCTCGACTCTCCTTGAATGTGGCATTGCCTTGCACAAAGCGTCCCACGAGCGAGAAACGCTCATGAATCATGGCTTCTTGTTTAATGGGCTGTGAGCGGTGAAACGTGTGGTCTGTAAAGAAAAGCACATCACCGCGTCGAAAGTCAAAGACTGTGCCGACCTTGTCGAAGTGATCTTGGCAAGCCTTGGAGCATCCGTCGCTCGGCTCAGCTTGGCAATCTGGAGATACCTTGGTGAAATCGCCCATAAAGATGCTCCCACCTGTGCGATCCGCGTCAAGGTCGATGAGCGGGATCCAGGCACTCACGCCCTGAGCCTCGGCCCGCTCGACAATGTCGAAACTGGTCGAGTCCTTGTGCCACTTGCCTAGAAAGCGTGGTCTCACACCACGCGGAATGCCGTACACAATGTCTGCCAGCATACGTACCGTTTTGTTGCCGATGAGCTGAGACACTACCATAGGGACAGGGCCCTCGAACCACAAGGCTCTGACCAGACGACTTTCGGTCCAGATCATGTCAATGGAGAGCGAGCTACCGAAGGCCCAATTGAGGGCCCACGCGACGGGGGCCAGCCAGTTCGGGAAGACCGACCTCGGCCGGTTCTGATACAGCGTCTCGACGATTTCGCGCGAGAGTAGGCCTCGCACGACCAGATATCCGGTCCTATTAAAGTGCTCAATCTGCTCTTCGCTCAGCTCGACGTCCATGCCGCTCATGTCCGGAACGCGTGTGCTCTCTCGAACCCATTTGGTCAGCTGCTCGTCTAGCTCTGTTTCCGCCACGAGCAGCCACCACGCGAGGACGGCCACGCTTAGGATCTCGACGGCCTTGAGTTCGCTCCCAAACATTGCTCTTTATGCTTTCCTTGCCTTGCCTTGCAACGACCACGACGGTGCGAGTGGGTGAATAAAAAGACCCCAAAAGACTCTTCTCCCCTCTCCCCTTCCCTCCGCGCCCCTCCTCTTTCGTCACAAACCCTCGGCCTTGCCCTCGTGCGCGTCCTCGGGCTCGGGCTCTGCGCCGCAAAGACTAGCTCGAATCGGGATTGGATGCCCGATGCGGCCGACTTGTGTTACGATGGTGTCGATGTCGATGAGCGGGTCCCACGCTCGACCCACCGGCCCCTGCCGCCAGCCCGGCCTGCCTGCAGAGGCGCGCCCGGCCGCCAATCGAGCGCGGCGTGCCTGCGCCTTTGCGGGCCCGTCTCTCGCTGCCTCGCGCGAATGCGGTTTGCGGAATCGAGCCGGGACCTGAAGAAAAGTCCGTGGGACTGGCGGAATTCATCCTCGGTCACTCACCAGTATGGATGGATCCATCCGTCCATCCATCGATCGAGCGAGCCCGATCATGCCACGGATGGTCGATCGACCGCTCCACCGAAGCGAAACAACGCAACGCAACGCAACGCAACGCAACGCAACGCAACGCGACGCAACGCAACGCAACGCGACACATTGCAGCGCTCAGCAAACCAAGCAAGGAGTGCATCGCACTGCCGAGCATGCCAAAGTCGAAGGCGACGCAAATGTGCTAGTAGAAGAATCCTGGGCAAGAATGGTCGCTGCGTGGGGCCGCTTCTTCGTCCGTTCTCGCGCGCGGAAAAGGTCCTACGATGTCTCTGGCGTCACGGTCCTCGGGGCTGCTCAGACGGAGCCGCGTTGTGGCCAAAGCAGGCACCTTGAGAACGGCTGGACCCGCTGCGTTTGGGGGGTCAACTTGCGGACGAGGCGTGGACCCGACGCGACCTCCCGACTAGTGCAGAAACTTGCTGCTGCTGCTGCTGCTGCTGCTGCTGCACTAGCAGCCTGCCGCAATGGAATGGAGACTGGCGTTTATCCTGTGGAGAAAATGATCAAAGGAGCGGCCCATGAATGACAGAAATGGTGAATGAATCGTGACGAATGAATGAATGAACGAAGGAATGAATGAACGAATAAATGAAGGGATGCTTTGGAAATGGCTGGCGCGTGGCACATAGAGAGAGAGAGAGAGCTCCGAAGGAGGGTCTTTCAAGGGCGAGGCGTTGGCGAGGCGAGGCGGTCCGGCGGGATCTGAACAACCAGCGAGGGAGACGATTTATAATTTATCTTTCGTCGGCTGGTATACAGCAAAGCAGGAAGGCAGCCTTGCTGCTGCTGTTCATTTGCCGCCTATTGAACAGGACGAACGCGCGAGAGATAATTGCCCAACACGAAGAGCCTTGGCCTACTCTTTCCTTGTTTATTTTACCTGAATGGCCGTCTGTAACCTGGACATGGGCGTGCATGGGGCTCTATCAACAAGTCTTCATCATCAGCAGCATCGTCGGCGATCGCCTTGAATCAAAATTGAACACGTACCAAGCCAATGCTTGGCCTAGGCCTATACAAGTTGTACACATGCAAACGAAGGGACACTTGCTCGGCGTCCCTTGGAATGACTGGCACCCGACGAAGACGAGGAAGACGACGATGAATGGTGTGGCAGAACTCGACGCTCACTCGCTGCGCGGCAAGGGAGCGCGGCAAGGGCGCGCGCGGAGCGGGCGGGGTCCGGGAAAAGGGCGGAGCCGAGGCAGCGGCAAAGACAGAGGCGAACGGTGAGCAGCGCCTCAGGCAAAGCGAAGCGGAGCAAAAGCAAAGTAGTCATGGACAAGCTCTTCTCGGCCTTCGACGGCGACGAGGAGCTCGACTCCACGCTCGTGCCCTCGTCGCCTGCCAAGGCGTCGACTTCGCCGGCCCAGACTGCGACGGCAGCGGCTTCGACCGCCGAGAAGACGGCTGTAGAGGATGACAAGATTCTCGAGGACAAGGAGACCGCCCCGGCCACCAAACGCGCCCATCAAGAGGAGAACGAGGACAAGGACGGCGACGTGGCCATGAGCGGCGAGGCGGCGCCAGCCAAGCGGCAGAAAACCGTCTCCGTGGACGCAAATGAGTCGGCACCTGCCGACTCGGTGCTCGCAGAGCACCAGGAAGAAAGTCAAGAGAATGATGCCGCCGAGGCCGCGGTTGAAAAACCTCCGGCCAAAACATATCCCTTCACACTGGACGGCTTCCAGCGTGAGGCCATTGGTTACTTGGAGCGCAACGAGAGCGTACTGGTTGCAGCACACACATCTGCAGGAAAGACCGTGGTGGCTGAATACGCCATCGCTATGGCGCTTCGCGACAAGAAGCGTGTCGTGTACACTTCGCCAATCAAGGCACTCTCGAACCAAAAGTACAGAGATCTCGCTGACGAATTCGAGGACGTGGGTTTAATGACTGGTGATGTGACCATCAACCCGCACGCAAGTTGTCTCGTCATGACTACGGAGATTCTGCGGTCCATGTTGTACCGCGGCTCAGAGGTCATTCGCGAAGTCGCCTACGCCGTCTTTGATGAGGTGCACTACATGCGCGACCGGGAGCGCGGCGTGGTCTGGGAAGAAGCCATTTTGCTTTTGCCGCACAAAGTGCGCTTCGTATTTTTGTCGGCCACCATTCCGAACGCCCAGCAATTTTGTGACTGGATCAGCAAGACCCATTTTCAGCCTTGCCATGCCGTCTACACGGATTATCGCCCCACACCGCTGCAGCACTACGTCTATCCAGCAAGCAGCACGGGCGTGTACCTGATTGTCGACGAAAAGGGCAAGTTCCACGTGGATACCTTTGAAAAGGCAATGTCGTCCATGAGCAGCTCGAACCTGGAGGACGCCGTCGACGAGGCGAGCAAGTCCAAGGATGCAAAGAAGCGGATGATGGCGCGTCGGCGCGACAAGATGGGAGACCTATTGAGCATCATCCAAATGATCATGCAGCGTAATTACGATCCAGCAATCGTTTTCAGCTTCAGCAAGAAGGATTGTGAAAAGTATGCCGCCCAGCTGTCCAAGCTCTCGCTCAACACGGAAGAAGACAAGGCCATGGTGCGCAAGGTCTTCAAGAATGCGATTGAAGCGCTCAACGAAGATGACAAGGACCTTCCGCAGGTTCGCTCCTTGCTTCCGTTGCTGGAGCGTGGCATCGGGATCCACCACGGTGGCCTGCTGCCCATCCTCAAGGAGGTGACCGAGATTCTTTTTGGCGAAGGCCTTTTGAAGGTGCTTTTCGCCACCGAGACCTTTGCCATGGGCATCAATATGCCGGCCAAAACGGTTGTCTTTTCGGCCATGCGCAAGTTCGATGGATCTGATTTCCGCTTTGTGAGCCCCGGTGAGTACATTCAGATGAGTGGCCGCGCAGGTCGTCGCGGTCTCGATGATCGCGGTATTGTGATTCAGATGATGGACGAGCCCATGGAAACGGCTCAAGCAAAGGAAATCATGAGCGGCCAGGCCAACCCTCTTTCTTCAAGCTTCTACCTCACGTACAACATGCTTCTCAACCTCATGCGCGTTGATGATGCGGATCCTGAGTTTGTCATTCGCAACTCGCTCTACACCTTTCAGCAAGAGAGCCAAATCCCGGAGCTTGAGGCTGACCTTCGTAAGCTCGAAGCCAAGGTCGAGGCCATGCAGGTAGACCGCGAGGACGAGGTGGCCAATTACAAGTATTTGAAATCGCAGTGCTCGCAAAAGGAGGCCCAGGTCGCCTCTCTCGTAATGCGCTCAGAAGTGGTTGGGCCCTTTTTGAAGCCCGGTCGGCTAGTGCAGGTCAACGACGGCTGGGGCTGGGCCGTCATTATGGAGGTCAAGCGTGGACGAGAGAACAAAAACGCTGTTGCGAGCATCGTGGTCGTCGTTGCTTCGGACCCATCGAACCCTGGTCTTCCCTTTGTGGCTCCGCAGGACGAGACTGATACCAAGGATGTGTCGTCGTCCGGCAAAGGCCGTCGCAAGAACAACAAGCGAGATCGGCCCGTGCATCCCGAGCCAGCCGTCCGTGAGATTTCGCTCGAGAATCTTCTTCAGATCAGCACTCTCCGTGTCCACATGGTTACCGGACAGAAGAAGCATGAAACGCTGTTGCGCAGTATGCTCGAAGTGAAGCGGCGCCATCCCGAGGGCGTGCCTTGCATGTCGCCCGTTAAGGACTTGAAGGTCAAAGACCCGAAGCTTCCTGTGTTGCTGCAAAACTTGACAAGCCTACAGGCCAAGCTCGAAGCGGACCCGATCCAGAGTATGACAGACCTTGTGGCCAAGCGCGAGCTCGTGGACGCCTTTGTGCAGAAGTTTAACGTCCGCATAGAGATCAAGTTGCTGAAGAAGGAAATTCGCAACAAGAAAAGCCTCCCCATGAAGGACAAGCTCAAGTCCATGAAGGTAGTGCTTCGTCGCCTCGGGCATGTGGACAAGGATGGGGTCATCCAGCTCAAGGGGCGCGTCGGCTGCGAAATTTCTACGGCGGACGAGCTCATTCTCACCGAGCTTTTGCTCGGCGGTAGTCTCAACGAGCTGACGCCTGCACACATTGCGTCACTTCTTTCGTGCTTGGTGTTCACTGAGAATGGCGAGAGCGAGGACCCTATCCCTGATGAGTTGGCTCCTCTTTACGAGAATCTGCAAAAGGTTGCCAAGCGGATTGGCGTTGTGCAGAACGACGCAAATATTCCCACGGACCCAGAGGAGTTTGCCAAAAAGTTTCGTTCGGACCTGATGAACCCGGTCTTCCAGTGGTGCAAGGGCGCACGATTTAGTCAGATTTGTGAGCTTACTTCAGTCTTTGAGGGCACCATTATCCGTTGCGTGCGGCGTCTGGTGGAGTTGCTTCGCCAGCTTGCCATTGCGGCACGCGTTATCGGAGATGTCACGATGGAGCAAAAGTTTGCCAAGGCTGTCGACCTCATCAAGCGCGACATCATTTTTGCCGCTTCGCTCTATCTGTAACGATGTCAGATCCCGACGGCAGACTTTGTGAAATTACAAATAAAACAATCAAAATACAAGAATTTTTCTCTCTTTCTTGTTTTTACTTTTACATGTGCTCCAAGTTTGCTTTGGCGAGAAAGAGAGAGAGCCACGCATTGCGTGCTCGTGTGGGCCGTTTGGACTCGAGGCATTTCTACGGATTCGTCAAGTTGAGGAGGAGGAGGAGGCTGCAGCTCGATTTGTGGTGCAAATGGCCTTCAAGTCCGCGTCAAAGATTGCGTCCTGCGCACCCACACGCAGACTGTCCACGAGAACTTGAACATCCTCTTCATCTCCTCGAAATACCTCATCCTTGCGCATACGATCGAGCTCGTTGCCGAGCGCCCGCGTCGCGTGCTCCATGTACCAGCTATCAAATTTTGCATCCTGAGACTTGCGCGTCTTGTCGTCGGCTTCTACAGCAGCTTCCCCGACAGCCGTGGCGGGGCGTCCTTTTGCCCGGACAGCGCGCCATAGCTCCGCTTGCACAAAGCTTGCCGGCAAGCGGTCACCTTGCAGGCCCGGCAAGAGATCGTCCTTGGCGAGGGCCTCCACGGCGTCGATGAGCTTGTCTCGCGCGTACTCTGCGGAAGAACCAGAGTTGTCCGCCTTGAGTGCCTGGTCCAGCGCGCGGCGCGCTTCGAGAGAACCCTCCATCGCCGCTCGCGCCCCTGCGGCAGCACTGCTTTCCTCGCGTTCGCTTCTGCTTCTGCTTCTGCTTCTGCTTCTGCTTGTGCGCCAGTCAGCCAGCCAGCCACTCCACTCACTCGACGAATGGGGGTGTGCGCGGGGACCCCCGCTCTCGGTGCGCACGTTTTCGTCACGATATTCTCGACAGGGTATGCGAGTCCTAGGGCCTGGGTGAGGGACTATGAGATGAAGGTCATCGTCGTGCGGAGGAAGGTAGCGAGTTTGCCTCATTTTCCGCGAGCATCCCCCTCGCAGGCCAATGGAGAGAGGGTCGTAAAGAAGAAAGAAGATTCACGGTCACCGTCGCGCAGACGGACGTAGCGTCTCGCGTAGTTTGCGCGCCTGCTCAAAGTCCGCGAGGACCTCTTGGTATTGCGGGTCTTCAAAAAGCGTGTTCTGACTCTGCGTGCGCTGCGGAGGTGCCATGGCCCACGGCGGAGAACCTGGCGCATCGAGGTTTCCAGAGACGGTGCGCCTTCCAAGCGATTTTGGCACGTGGTCTTGTGTCTTGTTGCAGCTGTCTGCATCGCTGATGATTTGATCGATAGTGTCGACGCGACGCTGGCCCACGTCAGAGCTCGCAGTTTGGCCGCGATCGAGCCCCCGCCGCCGACGAAGCTGCGCTGCGAGCTGCTTCGATTGGTGCAACTGAGATTCGAGACTTCGAGTCTTGCGCTCAAGGTTGACCACGCGCCGTCGCAAGGTCTTGTTGTCTGCAAGGAGAACGGCATGCTGGGCTTGGGCAGAACGCTTGTGTTGCGTGAGCAAGCTTTCTGCGCGCCGGACGTCGCGCGACTTACACTTTACGACGCGCTGAAGTGCTTGCCTTTGTCGCATGAATTCAAGCGTCGGGAGTCGCTGCGATACGGACTTGGCAGGAGTTTCGGGACCCAAGGTCGTCATGTCCGGCTCTGCAAGTCGCGCCTCTACATCAGAACCAGAGACGAAGCGATCGTACAGCTGCAGGAGACCATGTGCAACGAAATCTTGGCTATCTCGATCTTCGCTGTACAAGAGCTCATAAAGCGCGCTCTGAAAACTCTGAATCGTGTGTTCCCGCGCTCGAACGATGCCACGCTCTTCTTGCAGCGCTATATGTTGCGCGCGCAGCTTGGTGTTTAGCTCTTCGGCAATACGTTTTTGCGACTCGATCGTTTCTTTGTTTTGAAGTCGCTCGGCCTCGTAGACTTCGCCCTGTTCTTGGAGCAGTGCGATATCTCTTTCCAGTGGCCCAAATCGCTCGCTCGCCTCTGCGAGCTGATGCTTGAGTACATTTCGCTCCACGCCAACGTGTTCAATCTTTTGTGCAAGATGCACAGCTTCCATGGTTTTGCTTTTGAGGGCCTCGTTGAGTGCATCTTTGGCGTCGCGCAATGACTGTGTCTCCTCGACAAGCCTCGCAGCGTGCGCGGCATCCTTCTTCGCTGATTGCGCAACAAATTCAGTCTTTTGATTGGCGAGCTCGTCGCGGAGGACGTCAATGGTCCGCTTCAGCTCCACGATTTCGCCGGCACGTTTTTGCAAAATGTTCTTGTCTATCTGCCGACGTTCCAGCTCAGTAATCTTTGCGTGCAATCTCGCTACCTCAAACGAGTGCTCTTGATCGACTTGTTTGGCGACAGTAGTATAGTGTTTCTCGAGATAGGATCCGTATTCGTCCATCGCGGAAGTCTCCTCGTTCTGCTTCGACTCGAGGGCATCCACGGTGGCCTTGAGCTCTTCATTTTTCTTGGCCATGGCTTCTTCATGTCGTGCTCGATCCTCGTCGCGTTGGCAGCGCAAATCGTCAACGGCATGCTGGAGTTCTTTGAGTTTGACGTCCTGCAGACTTATCTTTTGCAGGTACAGACTCTCGAGCTCTTGCAAACTGGGGTCGAGCTTGTTTTCCTCATCGTCCAAGAAATCGTCCACCGTCTTCTTGAAGTCCTCCTCTGTGCGCTTGAGCTCTTCGCTGAAGAGCGGCGCCGGCTGGACGCGCTTCATCGCAAGCAAGGTTTACTTGTTCGACCTGCTACCGTCGCAGGCATACCTCGAGCAGCCGTGAGGAAGGCGCGCTACTCTACACCCGACCCGACCCGTCCACTCTTCTCAAGCTCGTAAACAAGCACTGCAAGTATATCATTCCGCTGTTGCGGCCGTATTCTGGCACGTGAAAATCTCTCACAACGGAACTTTTTTTTCCCTCTCCTCTAGATTAGAAAAGCGAATATCTCGCTTCTTCTCCGTGAGAGTCTCGGCCGGCAGATGCCGTCTCGCGCATGCACACTCAGCGGGCGCATTGGAGGCCCCGAGGTCTTCCCCGGCGTCGCGGAAGCCGTCCGTCAGTCCTGCGCCGCGTATCGCCGGGTCGACATTGCTCTCTCTGCCTGCCGCGAAGAAGGCGCGCCTAGGCCTAGGCCTAGGCCAAGTACGGCAGAGTGAGTGCTGAGTATCCAAAGCGAGCCCAATCCTCAATCCCCAAGCCTCTCGGCCGGCCTCGCGTGGTCTGGTCCTGCGCCGGCAGACGCGCAGCGACGGGAGCGGCTGCGCGGCGGCGGTCACCGGCCGCGGGCGCCGGGGTCGCGAGGCGCGGCGGGCGGCTCGAGCAGATCGCGGAGGCCGCGCTGGACCTGGGCCCGGATCCCGCCGCGCCATACTTTCCAGAGGTCGACGCGGACGGCAGGCACCGGCGGGTCGCGGCCGGCGGCTGCGCGCAGGAGCGCGGCCCGGGAGGCGGCGTCCATGCCGCCGCCGACCAGCACGGCGTCCGGCGCGGGCCGCGCGGCGCAGCCCGGCAGCCGCTGCAGCGCCGTGTCGAGATCTGCGACGTGGTCCAGCTCCGCGATGCCCGCCAGCGCGCGGCGGTATGCCGCCGCGACGTCCGCGCGGCGGCCCATGAGCAACAGCACCGGCAGCCTCGCGCGCCGGCACATGAGCCCTCGCGTCGCCGTCCCGAGCCCGCTTCACGTTGTGGCGACGCCGCGCGGCGATACGCTATCTGCGGCGACAGACGTCATTTCCACTACCAGTACTACGACCACAACAACGAAGACGACTCCGGCCTCGGCGCGGCACAGTAAGTCTCGGGGAAAGCCGCAGAGCTCGCAGCATAGCTCGCAGCATAGCTCGCAGCTCAGCTCGCAGCTCAGCTCGCAGCTCAGCTCGCAGCTCAGCTCGCAGCTCAGCTCGCGCTTCGGCGCCTACCAGCACAAGGGAGTTCTCCTTCTCGCAAAGGTTGACGACCCAATAGTGGGCAAGGACGCCGAGGTCGCCTGCCTTGACAGCAGCGATGAGGAGGCAATGCGCGCGAAGCCCGCGGTACCTGGACAGGACGCAAGCAAGCTTGCAGGAGCGGGGCTCTTGAGCAGTAGGCCGGCGAACGACGCCCAATCCTGGAATGAAAGAAATCCTGGAAATGGAATGGCGACGGCAGTCAGGAAGAGCAATTATGAACCCCATCTGTATAGTCCAGGGTATGCCGAAGACTCCTCTGAAGAGGAAGAACTCAGCAGCGAGGAGTATGATGGTGATTTGGAAGACAATTCCGAGGTCTACGTTGGATTCAAGACCGATACTGTGAACGATAGTGTTGCAGACGATGATGTCCAGGACCTGATGATGCTCGACGAGGAAAACAAGGTCAACGACGAGATGGGAGAAGAGAGTCACAAGGGCGAAGACCTCGATTCCGAAATGCAGGAGAGCACAGCATCAATATCGCACTGGAAAGTCCTTCGCGCTGAACAGATCGACAACAAATATCCTGATGATTCTTCGTGCGCAAGCGAGAGTCAGAATGAATGCACGAGCAAGCAGGGCGATTCTGCAAGCCAAGGTATTAATGACACATTTATCAAATCGGAATCGAACGCACGAAGCATGTTCATGAGTTTTCGGCCCAATAAGATTGCAGAGGATGAAACGATTACACAGGTTAAGGCAGAGGCAACAATCTCTGGGCTTTTGTGCCCTGTTCAAGAGGATACAGCTACAATGCCGACTGACCCCGTGGCCCCAAGTGAAAACATTGGTAAAGAAGGTCTCTCGCGTCAGAGCCAAGAAACCGCACCTAGATTGGAGCTGATCGCGTCCGGCACGACGGAGCCCTCGACCTCAAATCGCTGTGCAAGTAACGTTGGGGTTGCAGACATGCAAAGACGACACCAAGGCGCGGCAGATAAAGACTCGGAGGCAGACAAAGACTCGGAGGCATCACAGAACCTCATCTCTGGCGTGGAGCCCAGGGTTGTCCACCGGGCAACAGCACAGCCGAAGAGCGACGCAATCGGTTCTAGCAAGCGACCAAGAAGCCTATCTGCCAACATCGATGGCATAGTCCGCAAGCGACCCAACACTCGATCATACAAGTCTGATGCCGGCGCCAACAAAGAGACGCGTCTCTCTTCACCCGTTGGAGATAAAGAAACGAGAATCGAGAGACAGTGTATGGATGACGAAGCGGAGTACGACGAGCTCAAGCTACAAGACTGCGTCAAGAAAAACACCGGTGAAATTAAGAAGAGCAAAGTTTGCGTGCCTCGGAGCGAACGTTGCGAAAAAACAGGGTGCAAAAGAGCAAGAAAAGAAGGAGCAGGGGGGGGGCTGTGCGCCAAACATGCCAAGCGCGGAAGATGTCTTCGCGAAGATTGTATCGAAGTTGCTGCAGATAGTGGTTCCAAGCTTTGTTATGCGCACGGGGGCGGCAAGCCATGTAAAGTCGTTGGTTGCGATCATCGCCGTGTGGAACTTGCAGGCGGGTTCTGTAACGACCACAAACAAGGAACTGCTCAATCGGGCCAAAAACGGGACGTTCCTTCACGTTCACGGGTTGAGGAAGCGGAAGCTTCGGTCGCTCCGCAAAAGTCAGGTTTGTGCAGAGAAAAGGGTTGTGGTAAGCGGGCTCAACGGGGTGGAACGCAGCACTGCACCGCGCATGGGGAAGGCAAGCGCTGTCTAGAAAAGGGATGTGACAAAGGTGCCCAGTCGGGGCCCCTTCAGCGCTGCTTGCGGCATGGTGGCGGCAAGAGATGTAGTGAGCCCGGGTGCAACTTGGCTGTGGTAACTACTCCTTATGGCCGGGAGTATTGCCGTAAACATTCCAAGGAGATTCCGACTCATCAAGATTTAGTGGAATCATCGCCAGCAAGCGCAATTCCAGAAACAGGCACGAACGAAGGGATGACCTCGCCCAGCCGCGAAGCACAGACTGCTCCCAAAGGCAGCCAAGCTCGCCAACGTCCACGTCTATCGCCACGCGTGGAATGCACGTTCCCTGGATGCAGGAAGAGGAGGGCACGATGCGGGAAAAGTACCTGCTGTGAGCATGGTGGCGGTGCTCAATGCGTTACTCCCGGTTGTAAAAATCGAGCGTCACGAACGGGTTGTTTGTGCATGCGTCATTTTGCTGACCAGGACCCACTCCGAAAGCTGAGACATCTTTGTATTGTCGAGGGGTGCCCATCTGCTGCACAGCGCGGGAAATTATGCATATTGCACGGAGGGGGGCTGCGTTGCCAGGTACCGGGCTGTACGAAGAGCATGGCACCTGGCCCATATAAGAAAGCATGCACCGCGCATGGTGGTGGAAGGCGATGCCAATATTCTGGCTGTAAGAGAGGTGCCAAGAAGGGAGGTTTGTGTCGCGGCCATGGTGGTGGTCAAATGTGCAGCATTGAAGGCTGCACGACTTCTGCTCAGCTCAAGGGAAAATGTTTTGCTCATTCGCGGCTTCTCTTCTGCTCTGTTGAGGGCTGCATGGATATTGGGAGATTTTACGGCACTAGATGTTTTTCCCATCGTTTCCGATGCAAACATGATGGTTGTTCCGAGTACGCAAAGCGAAATCATTTCTGTTTGGAGCACAGTCCCCTTCATGCCGGCGCGACTACAGTTTCTTGAAATCTCGAGCTGTCTGGAGTGAGGATCTAAACCAGAAGATAAGGAGTCTGCAGTCAAGTAAACCAGGCGCCGCTACTTATTGGATCTAATTTGGAAATCACAAAAAGTTGAGGGTATTGTACGTTGTGTTTGATCTTGGTCTTGGTCTTGGTCTTGGTCTTGGCCTTTGCTGGTTGCACGACGCAGTTTAAAGTTGGATGAATGAAAACCGGGCTTGCTTAGGAGAGCAGAAGTGCAGTTCCTGGATGCATGGAGCGTTTTGCTTGGTTCGAACGAATAATGGGTCAATCTTCTACTCATAGCAAATTACGAATGAGTCGGAACACTATGAAATCAAAGGGGCAAGCAGGGTGGTCCGGTCGAGACCTACCGCTCATAGTAGCCTACAAGTGGGTGGTACAGGCCTTCTACTAGTGATGGTAGTATAGCTAATAATTAACGGACACGCGCACGTCCCGACTTGGACCCAAACGTGAAGCGACGCGTCCCATCCCAGCCTTTGGCGCAGGCCACCACGTCTGCGCAGGAGGAAACGTAGACGCAGAGCTCAAGCAGCCATGCGAATCCCGCGCAGACAGAAAAGCACTCGCAAGGCCGGAAACGAAGGGGCCGCCTCGTCCGGTGATAGTGGAGGGGAGAGCGGAGGTGACGAGTTCGACAGTGACAGCAATGGCGAGGAGAGCGACGAGGAGGAAGCCGAGGCTGTCGAAGAAAAGCCCACGGAGGCCACGAAGAAAGAAGATGACAAGGAGCCAGGAGGAGCTAATAGCAAAGAATCCGGAGCCTTGGAGGATGACAGCTTGAAGACGAGTAGTGGTGAGTCCGCTGTCGCCAAAACGAAGACGAAAAACGGGTCACCTGGCAATGGTGAAGAGGAGAGTGGAGAAATGAAGGGAACGAGCAGTAGCACAAAGGAAAATGGCAAGAGTAAAGCGGAACTTAAGCGCGGGTTTTCTTTTGATCGACTGCGAGGCAAATCCAAAAAGCGCGGCAAACGAGCAAGCGGTGGTAATGGCGGCGATTCTTCTGACGAAGAGGCCGCCAAAGATCCCCGTGAACGCGTGGCTGTGTCGGTAGAGACGGTACGCGAGGCGATTATTGAGCTCAGAACGCAGGACGATGAGGAGGTGATAACTGTTACTCTTGAAATTGCATGCTATAAACGTCGTTGCGAAGCGCGAAGAAAATTGCGCAAGGCACAAGAAGATCATGACGCGGCTCTTGCTGAGTTTCGTCGCGTTCAATGTGATCAGTACGAGTCGCAGCTTGTCTCGGTGATGACCAAAGCCGAGCACAACTTGGAACGATGGGAGCACGTTCTTCGACAGCAGCACATGGCAAAGGCTTTCTTCGACTTTGGCGATGAAGGAGCGCACACGCTAGCCAAAGCGCTCAAGTACAAGCGTACGCTAGAGCGCGTGAGTTTGCCTAAGAATGAGATTGGCTCGATGGGCCTCAAGTCCCTCACCTCTATTTTGAGTCGCTGCCCAGCGCTGCACGAGCTCGATCTGCGAGGAAATCCCCTGGGCGTAGAATCAGGGGAGCACATTTCATTAATCCTGGTAAAGTGCCCACTGCTTCGGCGTCTTAATCTGCATGATTGCGGTTTGGGAGCCAAGGGTGTCGCGACTTTTATCAAAGCCGCGCGACAACGTGGTCTTCACACTCTCGACCTTCGGCACAATGGTCTTGGGCGCGAGGGTTGTTTAACGGTGGCGCGGGAATTCCTGCAGGACAATGAAGATATTATCGAGCTTGACTTGGCAACCAACGAGATCGGGGCGGGCGAGGCTGCTGAGGCCCTTGCTGCAGCTATTCCGACGGCAAGTGCGCTGCGCTGTATCGACCTTTCCCATAATGGGATGTCAATGGTACTACGACGGCCAAAGTACCGAGATCTCTTTGTCAAATTTCGCGTCGATGTCGTCGTAGGGCTTTGGAAGTCAACGCGAGCACCTCTGCTAGATATTGTTGCTCCGGCTCTCACGGATTGAGAACTGCCTTCTTTTGATGTTTTTTTTTTTTTGTTAAAAACTGGTCCTCTTTGGGGAACTGTGCCTTTTTTCGTTTTCGTTTTCAATCGCTTGTTTTCTTTGCTCGTTCGTTGCGTTCGTATAGTACTACGTACTTGATTGATGAGCAATACGAGCAATACAAGCAATACGAGCAATACGAGCAATACCCGAAATCCATCATCATTCATCCTTCATTCAGAGAACCATGGGATCGAGCGGGAGCAAGAAGAACGCAGGCGGCGGCGGCGGCGGTGGCGGCAGCGCGGGCGCCAGTGATACGAAACGCAAACACTTGCTGCTGGACAGCGCGGCTTACGCGCAGGTCGCACGTCGCCATGGCGAGATCGCGAAGCTCAAGGCCTCTCAGGCCGCGAGCGGGGCCGGGACTGCGTCCGAGGCAAACGCCAAAGGCGAGACCGCCGCGGCGGCGCCACCGCCCGCCCCAGAGTCCTCAGCAGCGGTAAGCGCGCCCGCCACTCCCGCTGCGCCCGCTGCCGCAAAGGAGAGCGCTAACGAGGCGGTCACCGGTCGCAAGGTGACCTCGGCGCTTGGACTTCCTGCAGAGGATGCCACCGCGGTAGCGCGCATCTTCAGGCAGTCGGATCAAGCGGGGATCATCTCGCTGGAGATCTTTGTCGACGTCGTGGCCAATCTTGTCAAGGGCACAACGAGCGACATGCGACGCGCCATCTTTGCAGGCGCCACGGGTCCTGGCAAGAGCGAGGCGACGCCAGAGCTGCTCGGCGAGCTGCTGAGCGCGCTCTATCATGCAGCTGGCAACGAATCGGGCTCTTTTAAAAGCGAAGCGCTCATTGCAGGGTTTGAAGTCTTTGCCGAAAAGCAATCCAAGCTGGACGGCAGCGATGAGGTGAGGCGTAATTTCGGCATGTTCAATCGATGGTGCAGCGCCCAAGTCCCGTCCCTGCAAGAAGGTCTGCATGGACTCGTTGGTGCTAAGATGCTCGGCATGTCTGCGCAAGGATCGGCGACGGCGGGCAAGATTTCGGCGGGAACCCAAGCTGCTGTGGCCAAGAGCGAGGTGATGAGTCCAGCCGAGGTCTTTGCTCTGTCGTGCGCTGACTCACGTGCTGCCTCGTCATGGGATTTGCTCTTTTCGAGCAACCAGCATGGCATGTCTTTTGATATGCTCTTCAACTCTATTCTAGGATACGCGGGCCCAACGCTGATCGCAATCATGGATGCAGAAGGAAATGTGTTCGGAGGTCTCGTTTCGGAGACTTGGTCTGAGGCGGCGCAGTTCTACGGAAACACATCAAGCACGCTGGTGTCGTTGCGGCCCAAATTTCAGACGCTGAGCGCGCGTACAGACGGTTCGTCTCCGGGGACGAACCACTTCCAGTTTCTGCGTTGCCGCGGCAAGTCCGGTATTCTTGGTTTGGGTTTTGGTGGAGACGAGAACTCGCCGCGCCTATGGCTTGATCGGAACTTTGAAGGCTGCCGCGCAGCGGATTTCGACCTGACGTATGAGCAGGGCGACTTGCGTCCTCGCAACGCAGATGGCACCTCGACCTTTAAGCCCTTCATTATCGAAGCGTGGGGCTTTGGTGGATCTGAGGCTGCCTCAGCACAGGCCACAGAGGTTGCAGCTGTGGACAAGATGCGCATGGATCGGCGCAAGGTGGATCGAAAGAAGTTTGCCGAGAACTCGTTCGATCGCGAGTTTCTTCTTGGCAAGACCTACGGCCATCAACAGCAGATTGAGAACCGCGGGGGTCGCTAGCGAGAGGACCGGGCTTCTCTTTTCGTTTCCTTTCTTTTTCCTTGGTTGGGGAAATGACTGGACCTATTGCGCGGGCTGCTGCAGCTTGGTCTTTCACTCCATGGGGTCAGACACGTTTTCGTGCAGGAGGACGTGGCGACTTGTAAACCTTTCCTGTCACGTCAGAAAATTGTAGGAAGTGTTTGTATGTGCGGAGTTAGCAGCTCATGATGGGGTCAAAAAGCTTTCGCTCCTTTGATCCGAAACATAAGCTCTTTGGAAACGGAACAAAGCATGTGCGGTGCGCTGATCGCGACAAACACATTGAGTTCTCTTCACGAATGGCTCTTTCATTGCTATTCTTCTTCCACTTGTTATGGTTCATGACTTTGTCTGTAAATACACGCACGAATGCACGAATAAATGTTGTCATTGTTTCAAGTCTGTGGCTGGCGAAAGCCGCGTCCGAGAAAAAAGATTTCTCGTGACTCTTTGCGGGTCGCAGCGGGTTTGGCGCGCTTGAACTCGCGAAAGGCGCGTTTCATTTCATTTGCAATGAGTTGGTCCTCTGGACCTGTGAAGATTTTGGTCAAAAAGGCGCCGCGATCGGGCTGAAGGACAGCTTGCGCGGTTTCCCAGGCTGCCTCGACGAGTTCTATTTGACGCAAATGATCAGCACTATGGTTCCCTAAGGTGTTTGGTGCCATGTCACAAAGAACAAGGTCAACATAAGGTTGACCCGAGGCACGGTGGGCTTCTTGACGGACTTTGTCTTGAATCTCGGGTTCGAGAAAGTCGCCTCGAATAAAAGTACATCCCTTGAGTGCTTTGACTGGCAACAGGTCGCACATGATTATCGTCGTTGATGGACCACATTGCTGCGCCGCAACCTGAGCCCAACCACCGGGTGCGGCGCCGAGGTCGAGGATGACCTTGGCGCCTTTGAAAAGTTGTTGTTTTTGGTCAATTTCTAGCAGTTTGAAGGCCGCCCTCGACCTGTAGCCCGCAGACTCGCGCGCAGCGACAAAAGGATCACGCGCCTGGCGCGCAATCCATGGCGACTTGGCTCTCCTTCGCTTTCCACTCAGCGCACGCGTCTGAGTAGATCTAGGTCGCAGCGCTAGAAGGAGTGGCTCAGACGACAGTTGATGTTGCCAGGGCAATGTTATTTGCCGAAGAACCTGCTGAGGCGCGTGCGTCTTCCTGCGCAAGGTGGCACATGGGCTGCTCAGCATCCTCACCCCCCTGTTCGTTCGGCGAGGGCTCGCGTCAGGCTCTGAGCAGGCTATGTCGCCTGGCGATTCTGCAAGTAAGCTTGGGCCTTTGGAAGCAAGAAAAAAGCTTTTACGGGTCGCAGGTCGCAGCACATGAATATGCTCTGAGATAGTGCTTGCCCGGTGGTAAAGCTGTATGCTGCGTTCGCTCGCGAGGAAGCAGCCTGACGAGAGCAAAATACCGCCGACTTAACTTTCCTTCTCCGATTTACAAAAGTCGTCGGAAAATTCTGCAGTCAGGCCAAAGAAATGTGATGTAAAACTTGCTGATGCGGCACAGAACCTTTGAGTCATCTCAGATCTGAAGAATCATCCGCTTCGCGTCTGTCTGCGAGTTGCCATGTCATAATCACCCCCTTCCCTCCCCGTAAAACAGATGAAAATTTCTAAAACACATAGGCAAACCTCCAACGAGAACCCATTTTTCAAATCCAGAAGCTTTGATCGACAGCCCGCTCTCGCCGACACTGCACGTTTTACGAGAACATAACCGATCGTGAATCCACTCTTTTCGTGCGTGTAGAGTGCTACCCACTGGCAGGTGAGCAAGTCTCGGAAAGTAGTTTTTTACCAGATCGAAACGGAGTAATGTCCATGAATTCGGACGTAGCGGCGCTCTTGGCCGAGCAGGAGGCCGCCGAGGCTGTCGCGGAGGAGATGCTCGAGCGTGAAAAGTCACGACTGAGCGAATTTCACGAACAGCTGCACGCCCGATCGCACGAGTGCGAGTGCCTCTTGAAGCGGCGCGAAGAGTTGCGCGAGGCATTGACGACGAGCTCGGCAATTTCATCGAACGAATGGGATGCGATGCAACGCACAGCAGCAGAGGCTCAAACGTTGGATCCCATGCAAGAAGAGCTCCGAAGAGACAGCGCCGAGACCGTCGATGCGGCCGTGGGGCTTCGAGACTCGCTTGAGGAGACATTCGCGGCCCTCGCAGAGCTCAATGTCGAGGCTCGTAAGCTTGTGAGCGCGATGGAGACGAGGCATCGCGAGCAGCAAGAAATGGAAGAGTCTGTTGATCAGCTGGAGCGGCACGTCAAGATGCAGGCGCGCGAGAATCAGCGACTGATCTCGGAACGGCAGGCGTTCGAGGCGATCTTGCGACGTACATCAGCAGAAGTTTCACGAGCAGCCCAACAGCGCGAGAGCATGACCGCGATGGAGAAGGAGCTCGCGAAAGAGCTTGAGAAAAACCAAGGCTTGGAAATGGCGTGCAACGACACTCAGGCCAGAATCGACGGCTTGGAGCGTGCCATGCAGCTCCTGTGTGCCGCCGTCCTGGAGCCAACGTCTGTTTCAAAGATGGAGATGGCTCGCCTGGAGACCAAGCTGCGCGATTCGACTCGAGGATCCGTTCCGCATGAGATGGTACTGAAGGGACTCGGATTTGGTGACCTCGTCGACTCTACACGTATCAACAATGCATCTCTCGTCAACCATTTTGAAGACGGCGACGCCGCTGCGGTTCAAGAAGTCCCCACACCCGATCCGGCGCGGGAGCTCAAGGAATGTTTGGCGTCATGCGCTCAAAAGCTTGTGGACCTCGACAAGCGTAATGCGGAAGCCTTGCTGGAGGAGCAGCGCAAGACCGCGCAGGCTTTTCGAGACTTTCAAGCCGAGTTGTTGGACGAGAGTAAAAAGTAGTGAAATATATTTTGTTTTGTTTTGTTTTCATGGCGCTTAATACAAAGACTCCCAGGAGCAGAACGAAGCTAGCTAGGCAGAACCAAGGTTGCCCACATTCTTGCTAGGGTATTTTTCTATTGAGCGCGCAAAAAAAGAAAAGAAAAGTAATGCACGTATGAAGTGTGGTGGGGTCGTATGTACGGAGTCGCACGAAGCTTGCCGCGAAGGCAAATCGCGAGGATTAAAAGAAAAATGGTCACGCGTCCAGACCGCGGAAAGAGGCGGAGGGGGGGGGAAGGGGAAAGGAGACAGGCAAGCCGTCGTAAAAAAAAAGGAAAGAAAAAAGAACAGGGCCCATGCGAGGAAACGAGAAAGAAATCAACCCTTTCCTCGCAAGGGGCGTTCAACGTGTAAGGCTTGCTTGCCGCGATTTCCCCCACACAGTTAGCGCGAGCGGGTCGTTGGCGTGATTTGAGGTGTTGGCTCGATCGGCAGCAGGGACTCAAAGGTCCCCGCCATCAATCAGAGCACGGACATGTTGCAAAGGCTCCTGCTCGTCTATGGAGCGACGGTGGCAGCCTTTGCAGAGCTATCAAAGAAACCCTGCACAATGAAGCGCAGCTCGGCGTTTTCGCGCTCGAACTGGCGCAGGTACTTGGCAAGAGCCATGAGTTTTTGGTTCTCGACCGAGAGCTCGCGCACACGGTTCTCGAGCTTGGCGTTCATCTGGAGCAGCAAGGCGTCGGACTCCTTGGCGGCGACGACGGCCTCGCGTGCGTGGTGAAGCTGGAGCTCGTACTTGTCGAGCTGCTTACGCATGAGGTCCGAGTCGGCGCTGCCGGTTGACTCGCCGTCGGAGTCCGCGAAGACGGCCGAGAAGGTATCAACGGCGGTGGACACGGCCTCGTTCGCGGCCATCTTCTCGCGCTTGGACGCCACCTTGACGTCAAGCTCCTTTGCGAAGTCCATGAGGTCGGCCGTCTCCAGACGTCGGTCTCCTCCGCGCTGAGCGCGGTTCACGCGTGCGCGCACCATCTCTCTCGTTCTCTCTTGCTGTCCTCACGCCGGTTGCGCCTCGATCCGGGCTTGCTTGCTCGCGGCGCTTGCTTGCTCGCTCGCTCGCTCGCTCGCAGACGTGCACGCGGGCGGCCGGGGCGGGCAACGCGAGGCGATGCAGGTCTGTCTGTCTGTCTGTCTGTCTGTCTGCCTCCTCGACTTGACTCGACTCGACTCGACCCGGCTATTCTTTCTTTTCCCCATTTCTTCCTGTCTTTCTCTCCCTTTTTCCGCCACCTACATGCTCCTGTAGAAGTTCCCCGCTGCTTCCGAGACGCGCGTCTCTGCTCCTCTGCGACTGCTGCCCCTCTCTCCACACCAAGTTATTTCCCCCGCACTCACCCTTGTAGCACCACTTCAGCACCGGAGGTCCACTGCCTAATATAGCACGGACCAGCCTCCCTCCACAGCTTGCTTCCCCTGCGCAGCCACGTACCTCACAAGACCCGATTGACTCCGTCCACAGCATCCACAGTTCCCTCCTATCTCTACTATCGCGAGCTTCCCGCCCAGGCGCCACCTTTCGCCCCTGCTCGCGTCCTCTCCCACTGCACGTAGCTGCCGCGGCCTGTTCCTCCCGGCTTCCGCCCCGGCTCCGCTTAAGCCGTTGCACTCGCGCCTGCGTGCGACGCCTTCGCCCGCTGCGGGGCGCTGCATCTCAGCCATTGTTTCACCCAATACCGCACCGGGCTGACCGCCCACGACTGTGGGCCAGTGACGCTGGTGCGCGCGCCCTCTCACTACAGCTAACCAGCCAGCCAGCCAGCCAGCCAGCCAGCCAAGACATGCAGTTTATACAGACTTTAAGAGAGAGCTGAGCTGAGCCAGCAAGCCAGCCGCCGGTGGCCGGCCGCACGGTAGCCAGCAGCCGCTCTCTGCGGGAGGGGTGGGCGAGAGGGGGGGGGGGGGGCCGGCTGACCCGCTCTTCCCCCTTTCTCCGCCCTCGTTCTCCGCCCGCTCTCTCTCCCTCTCCCTCTCTCTCTCTATGCCGCCGGCCGTCCTCTCGTCCCCCAAGCCCGCGCCTGGCCCTGCGCCTGCGCCTGCGCCTGCGTCTACGCCTGCACCCCGGCCGGCCTCGTCCCGCCTGGCCTGGCCGCGGCGCCCTCGTCACGCAACGCGCCGCCGCCTGCAGCTGGCTGCTGTGCCTCTCTCTCTGCAGGCCTCTCCAGGCTCGCGCCTCTGCTTGCCAGAGCGACCGGAGGGAGCAGAGCAGCCAGGGGACGAGGGGCCTGTGCCGCGCCGCCGGAGCTGTGGGTAGGGACGCTGGGCGGAGGCTCTGCGGTAGGCTGCGCGAGGGGGCGAGATTCCAGCCTCGCGCGGGCGCGGCAGAGGGGCAGGTGTGTGCGGGTGCGGCGTGAAAAAGCGAACGCGCAGTTATTGTGGGAACGATCGTGCAAACGTGTGGGCGGGGACGGCGCGCAGGGCCCGGGCGTGTAGACTGGCGCGCTGTGCTTCGGCACAAAGTGCGGTAAAAAGCTGTAGCTTTGAGATGTGGAGGCTCCGAGAAGCAAGGATAGCTCCCTACACTTATTTGTGTAGAAGCTAATAGCTTTGTGCAAGAAGCTGTGAGAGGAACTGCTGGGAGCTAGTAGGTTTTCCACAGTTGATCTCTAGGATTTGGTGGTGAAGCACGTAGCTTTCGTGAACGAGGTGCGGTGGATGCGGGACGTAAAGATCGTGAACGAGCTCAAGGCAGGTGGTGATATAATGTCATAGGCGTACCAGCAATGACCAACTGCGAACACGAGCGTCCGTCCATGCGTGCGCGCCTGCGTACGCGCCCTACGTGATCAGTGCTTCTTCAGGTCCTTCGTTTCCCCCCCTGGAACGGATTGGATCATTCTCGCCCAACAAGAAAAAAAAAAAAAGGAGTCGCTCGAAAATGTCAAACCACTCATCGCGCTCGTGCACTGCAAGATCTACAGTCGATTAAATGATGCTTGCTGTTGCTGTAGCTCTTGCTGTAGCTCTTGCTGTAGCTCTTGCGGTAGCTATTGCTGTAGCTTGGATGACCAGTCAGAAAGAAGCGCATCATTGTGAGACCTGAGCGAGCGAAAAGATGAGTGACTCGACCCATGGTGCTTGTGGGAAATGCATGAGAACGCTGTGAAGCCATCGAAATCATGAACGCGCTTATTTTCGCACTGTAGAAGAGAAAGCCTGCGTTCACGGCTTCCAACGAAAAGAACGCAGCACCTTGGACAGAGCTATCTCCCGGAGCATTGTTCCGGCCTCGCAGGCACTGCGTTCGACCCACGCCATCACCAGTCGATGCTCGTTCGTGTGGTTTGCCCGGCCAAATTTTGCGGATCCTGGAAGATCAATCTGTAGGTTTGCAATGGCGACAGCAAATGCTGCGGTAACCGACTGCAACCATGACACTGATCTTCGAGACGGGAGTTGCAAGTCGTGAAATGGATTTTTTCTCTGTTGTCATCTGAGTAGACAATGTCCGGTAGCGAGCAAGTACAGGAATTCGAGACTGACGCACCGATAGCTCGTGCATGGTGAGCTGCCAGCATTTGATTGAGACCTTTCATCGTTCCCTCTTGCAATGGCGCATGGCGCTCGAAGGATAAAAGCAAAAGATTCTACATCCAGCGCAAAAGTTGGATAGCAGTTGCAGCGAGTGCTCTACCTACTTTTCCGCCGTCTTGTATACATTGACAAGCACGTAAGTTGTGCGCGTTCTACATGCAAGCAGCATGAGTAGCAGCATTTGCAACGCAAGCAGACCCACACTTTTGGAGCAGCTACAGCAAGAGAAAAGAAGCTAAAACAAGGTTAGTAGTTTTAAGATCCAGCTCAAAAATTGCAGCGAGAGATCTTTATGGAGTCCACTACCTTTGCATTGTGAGAAATCTCGAATCATACATTCGATGTCCAGTTCTCACAGAGAGCCGCTTATACGAAGTCGGCACAAGAATTCAAGTTGTGCGCAAGTCAATTCGTGGAAAAACAAACAAAAATAAACAATGCTGCTCGAGATTGTGAACGACCATCACCAGCATCCAGGGAACCAAAGGGAAAAATCAAACGAACACACGAGAACATAATTCTATAAGAGAGGGAAAACAACAAGGAAAGGGACAGACAGCAGAGTCGAAGGTCAGGACGGGCGGGTCGAACTTATGAAATAATGCAGCAACCGCCACCGCGCGTAGCGACCTTGGCCTCTTGACGATTCGCCGCGGCCTCCATCTGCTCATACTCTCGGACCTTGGCCGCGTATCCTGCCGGATCCATCTGCTGCTCACGAAATTCCTCGAGCATGAAAATGGTCTCGGGGCTGGAGATGAAGATACGCGTGTGGCCAAAAACAAACTCGGACTTGGCAATCTCGCTGTGCTTTTTCAGAATGGCCGCAATGAGCTGACGGCAACCATCGACGCCGCCCACCTGCAGACCAGGACACAGACTGTAGAAACGCTGTACAAAGAGGTCAAAGGTAGCCTTGTACGAGTAGCCGGCCTTGGCCACGCGCACTGACTCGAGGAGACCGAGGTAACGGACCTGATGCAAGACGCGCTTCTCCTCGATCTTCATGGCCGCCTTTTGCTCGTTGGGCTTGATGCAACGAATATAGTGCGGCTGGCAGCGCATCAGCGTTTGCACAAGCTGACCACAGCTGGTGCGAATCTTGGTCGAAGACGTTGAAGGCTGACGATGGGCCTGCTCCTCCTCACGGGCCCAAAGGTTGCGCACAAAGGGGTTGGTAGACGTCTTCATGCAGTTGACGAGCGAATGAAAGAGGTTATCCATGTTCTTGAAGGCCATGTCCTTGACCGAGTACGTGACATCACCGGCATAGTGCTTGATGGTGAAACCAGCCGTAAATGCCGAAGTGGAGCTGAGAATGCGCAAGTGCGGGTGGCTGGCGACCGCAGACATGGACAGCTTTTCGATAAACTTGGTATCGGCCGTGTCCGAGTCGACAGCGTGCAGCGAGCGGCACGTGTCATCGAGGACGCGGAAGATTCCCGGCGGGTTCCTGCCCTCGATGAGCTCCACCACGGTCTTATTGTCAAAGTACTTGATCTCGCGCCAGGGCAGACCCTCTTGGCGGTAGAGCTCCTGCTCGCCGCGGATGGTGAGACTGATAAAGATTTGCTGCAGCTGCTCGTTCACGTAGTTGATACAGAGCTGCTCGAAACCGTTCTCCTTGAAGATTTCAAAGCCGTAAATATCAAGAATACCAATGGTCTTGCCAAACTGGGCGTCGCGCGTGTACATGACAGAGTTGAGTTGCGCCACGATGAGGTCAAAGATGCGACTGTACATTTCCTTGGCCAAAGCGTCGCGGATCTGCGAGGCCTGGTCGGCGTTCTGCGGAATGTTCACCACACTGGCGCGCCGGCCACCCATGGCCACCGTCTTGTGGGTGATCGCCTTGAGCAGATCGGCCGGGGCAACGCCGAAAAGGTAGGCGGCCATCTCGAGCGAGTACTCGCCGCCGCGCTCGAGCTGCGCAGGCGCATCGCGGCCCGTCAGCCGGGCGTTGCCCAGATGGAGAATACCACCCAGCACGGTAAAGAGGTACCACTGCTGATCCATGGGCACGCCGATCGTGTTGAAAGCCTGCAAGACCTCTTGAAAGTCCTTGGCGTCGTCCATGCCATCCACGTAGGTGGTGCCTTGCGACAGATAAGCGTAGTCCTCGGCGCGTCCCAGCTGGCACTGGCTCAGGAGCTCGGGCCACCCGCCGGCGAGCAGACCGTAAAACACGTGGAAGCTGCGCTCGCCGCGGCCCGCATAGGTGACGCGACTCTTTTCGAGAAGAAAGTTGCTCGTCACGCCACCGACGGGCTCGCCTGCGCCGTTAAACTGCAGCTCGAGGTACTTTCCGAAGCGGGACGAGTTGTTGTTGCGCAAGGTTTTCGCGTTGCCAAAGGACTCGAGGAGCGGGTTCGACTGCAGGATGATCTGCTTCATGTTGGCCGAGACGCTCGAGGATCCGGACACGCTCGACACGTAGTGCAGAAGGAGCTTGGCGGACTCGGTCTTGCCGGCGCCGGACTCGCCACTGATGACCACGGCCTGGGGGCCCATTTCCTTCATGCCACGGTACGCGCGTTCGGCGAGGGCGTAAATGTGAGGTGACGAGTCGGAGAGCTTGGCCGTCTGGTACTTGCGCACGTGTTTCTCGCCGTAGATGGGCAGCGATCTGTACGGGTTCACAGCGATGATGACGTCGCCCACGGCGGTGTAGATCTTGTTCTTGTCGAGGCGGTGTTTGAGCTGGGTCACGATGTTCTCCACCGAGATCGAGCTCATGAGCGTCAGATCGTCCACGCCGTTCTGACGCTCCGTCATCTTGGTCATAAAGTAGCTCATGGTGCCTGGTTCGCGCCGCGCCGCGCGCGGGCCCTCCTTCCTCGCTCGCTGCCTTGAGCTCGCTGGCTATGCTGTCCTCGCGCTCTCAATCTGACCAGACCCGATCAGATCAAAAGTCAGAAATCAGAAATCTGATCAGAAACCAGATCAAACCTGATCAGTTCACTTCGCTTCAGACCGCGAGGTAAAGCCGGCTGCGTGCTCCGATGCGCCCCCACGCGCTCGACCGGCGTCTCGCTCGCCCGTCCCTTTCAATCTCTCGCTCGCCCCTCGCCCGCGCGCGCGCCGTAAAAGAGAGAGAGAGAGAGAGAGAGAGAGTCTGCGTTCTGCTTTCCCTCCCGCCGGCCTCTTCCGCACAGTCAGTCATACAGACGGTCATACAGACAGACAGTCAGTCATCCAGACAGTCAGTCATACAGACAGACACGGAGCCTGGCCGTGTGGCTGGCTGCTTGCCCCTGCTTCTGTCCCGTCTGCCTGGGCCCGCCTCCCTCCTGATGATACCTACTCGCGCGGCCTCCACGCGCAGGCACGCACGCACGCACGGAGGGAGCATGCGGCGCCGAGGCACGCGCGCGTACCGGCCGCCGCCGCGCAGCGCAGCGCGACCCGGCGGCGAGCGAGCTGCACGCGCCGGAGGGAGGGAGGCAGGGCAAGGATGGCACGGCACGGCATGGCACGGCCCGGCATGGCGTGCACGGAGGAGGAGCGCGAGGCGAGCGGGGGAAAGGAAGCGGAAGCAGGGAGGCAGGGAGGGAGGGAAGGAAGGCGGCGAGCGATGGGGCGCGCGCCGCTTTTCATCGCGATGGCGCGCTGGATGCGCAGGAGCAGCGCCGCTGGCCGCTGGCCGGAAGAGAGAGGCGAGGTGACGAGGAGCCGCGGCTGGCCGGAGCCTGCGTGCGCTGGCGCTGCGTACAGTACGCGCGCGGCGCAGCTGAGCTGAGCCGGGCGCAGCTGCGAGGAGCTAGCTAGCTAGCTAGCTAGCTCTTGGGCGGAGGAGGCTGCACGCGCCGCGGCCAGGGATGCAGATGCAGGCCAGCGCCGCTCGGAGACCGCGTGCACGTGCCGGCGGGGCGGGCCGGCGTGCTGCTGCTGCTGCTGCTGCGTGCGCGGGAGCTGCGTGCGGCTACGTACGCGCCGCGCGGAGAGGCGCGCGCCAAGAATGAGCCTCGGGCAAGATCTACCTGCGTGCCGAGGACGGGAAGGAGAGACACGAGGTTGGTGGGTTCGCGCGCTCGGAGTCGGCGGCGACGTCGAACTTGAAGGCCGCGCGGGACGCGGGAGCGCCACGACGGTGAGGCAGGAGCGACGCGGCGCGCGCGGGGGCCGGAGGGCGGAGAGTGGAGCGGCGCTCTGCTGCTGGCAGCGGCGGCGAGGAGAGCGGCCGCGGGGCAAAAGAGGAGGTTCTCGTTCGTGCGCGCGTGTGCAAGAGTCGAGCGGGTGCTCAGGGACCCGAGGAATCGTCGGCGGGCAAAGCTGCTCTCGTGCCCCCTTTGGGAAGGGCGGCGATCTTGAGATTACCCTCTAGATTGGGGGGTATGGTGTGAGATCTCGGGGGCATTGCTTTTTTGGCTTTTTCATGTTTGTTTCACTTTTTGGCTACTATACACTATCAGTATACGCAAATTAGGTTTTGCTTATAGATTGTGTTTTATTTCGACCAACCAACAAACACGCACACACTCTCTCACAGACAGACACGCACTCACACACAGACACACCAAAAAAAGCGCACGCACACAAAACCCACGCACGCACGCACACACGCACGCACGCATCTGTGCTGCATTGCATGCTCGCACGCGGCCGTGAATGAAGAAGGGCAGGGCCTGCCCGGCCGGGAGCAGTGCGAAGGCGGACTGCAAGCGGTGACTGCGGTACGGCTCGCTGTCGGCAGATAGTCTTTGCGGCAGCTGCAGCGTGCGGTGGCAAGTCTTCAACATTCGTCGATCCAATCCACCATGGCCACTGCCATAAACAGCCTACGTACTACGTACCACCACCGCTCCCAGCCAGAGATGGGGAAAAAAGAAAAAAGAAAGGAAAAAAAAAAGGACTTCTTTCACTTATCGTGCACGATAATACACAACGGATAAGCCGGGCTCACTCACTGTCAGGGAGTCAAAAAAAGAGAGCAAGCCAGAGAAAAAAACAATCATTACCACTCACTCACTCGCGTGAACAAACAAACAAACAAACAATCAATCAAACAAAGAAACAAAGACCAGACAGCAAGAGCTGAAGGCGGCGCGCTTCTTCGCGCTTTCCCATGAAGGTCCCGCGTCGCAAGGACCCGTTCGCGGTCCGCAACGAAGTCTTTGCCGACGGCACAGGAACCGGACCTGGTCCGCAACCCTGGCACCTGGGCGGCGCTGCCTCGCCCGCGTCAGCTGCGTCAAGCCGCCTCAAGGGTCAGAGCGAACTTGAGACCTCGCGCTCACCCGATGCCAACGACACCCTCTCGCTCGCCGTCGTGCCGCAAGATTGGGTCGTGGCGACAGCAGAGGCAGCTGCGGCTCAGGCTGACCAGCGAGAACGACGAAAAATCAAAGCCAATCCTGGCGCAGCCGAGGTCTGGCTCGCAGAGCGACGCCGTGGCGCTCCCTGGCGTGAACGCGCCGAGCGTCTTCAGCAAGTCGAAGACGAAAAGGCCAAGCGTGAACATGCTGTCAAGCGCGTCACCCTCCTTGCCAAACAAACCTGTGCTGGCATGAAGTCCGTCTACGGCATTCGATACGATCCCTCCGAACTCGCTCCTCTTATTTCCGATGCCATCAAGGAAATGCAAAAGCCAAACCATACCGCAGAATCTGCTCTTCTTGTCAAGGCTGTGCAATCGTATGACCTCAAAGCTGTATGTAGGATACTCGGGCTCCATGTCACAACCAGCGCAAGGGATCCACCACCAAACCTTTCGATTCTATCGAAACCGCCGGTCCGGCCCAAGCCTTAAGCCCAGCGACAGCAATTATTTCCTTCAAGCGCCGCCCATGATTTTATATACGAGTGTAAAATGATCTTCTATTCTTTTTCTTCTTCCAAGCGCTCTTCTTTCGCTGTTGATTGGGCACGAGTAACAAAGAAAAAAGCTCGCATGGTGCTCTGCATCGCTCCATTTCGATCCTGAATCCTTTCTTTTGGTTCCAAAAAAAAAAACTTTCTTGATTTCCACGTTCGCGTCTAAATTTCCGCGTTCGCGCGATAACGCACAAAGTCCCACTCCGCTTGCAAACGCTCGCGACGGTACAGCACGCGAATGTTCGGCACATTGGTGTGCGTAATGTTGTTGCCGCAGTGCTTCGAGTCCGACTCGAGGTAGCCCTCACCGAGAAAGTGACGCTTGTACGGATGCTCATAGCCCGATTGCAGCACCGAGTTCTTGGCAATCTCACAAACGTCCGTCGAGGAAAGACGCCAAATCTGCGACGCAATGCTATACTCCTCCACGAGCGGGTCCTTGGAAAGGTGCAGCAAGAGCGGGTCATCCGTAGACAAACTCACATTGAGACCACGCGCGAAAAAGGTCGGAAAAGGGTTCGCCTGGTAATCCAGAAACAGCTTGCAGTTCGATGTCGGCGACAGCGCCATACCGATTTGCGTCAGGTAGTACAGATACTGCAACGTCGGCGCCTTGCGCAGCAAAATGCCGTGATTGATTCCGCTCGCGCACAAAAAGGTGGCCGCGAGGTTGTTAAAGTCACCAGCTTCACCCGCATGAGGCCGAAAGGAAAACTCCGACATGCCAAGCTTGCGTCGAAGACCGTTCAACGTGTACAGGTTTGCATAAATGTAGTAAACCCAGTACGAGTACGGCGGATTCTCTGGCTGATCCCAGTCGCTGGGCAAGGGAAGGTCATGCGAGGTGTTGCGTTCCAGCTTGCTCTCGTCGTCAACGCAGTCAAACCCAGTCACCATGTTCAGGAAATTGTCCAACTCAGGATTCGAGCCCGGGTCAAGCGTCACCGCAAAGAGCGGCTCAAAGATGTTCGTCAACATGTCCTGAAAATTCTGTACTTGGCCCGTCGCCTTGTACACTGCATACAGACGCGGAATCTGCACCATCCACCGGACATTCGGTGACGCCAGCTCGTTCGTTGCGTACCACGTGCCCAGCTTGGCCCACTCGAGAGGGTTACGGCCGTACACGGACACGCGCGGCTCCATCATGACATATTTATTGGCCTCCGCATCCGAAAATACCTCCTTGGTGATCTCCGCCAAATACCGGCCAGCCAGCAGGTTATCCGTCTTGATGAAGATCTCGCGCAGACGCGACTCCCCAATCGGATTGTACTTGAGGTTAAATCGATCGAAACGGTGAAAGGTGTCGCTGGCGTGCATGTCGAGCGTGTCGATGCTCAGGTCGTACGCCGTGAGCTTGAGGGAACGAAAGACCTCGGACAGCGTCAAAAATTTGCCGTCGCGCTTAATGACGACCTCGTTCGGACACTTTTTCAGCTTGCTCTTGATGAAGCGCAAGAGGTGCTTTTGGTTCATGATGGCCGAGTGGTGAATGTGTGTGTCTACTTTTCGCACATTATAAAAGTCGCGATGAGGGACTGCCTTTTGCACCTCATTCTCCCGCTCCGCGTTCAGCAGTCGGTGCAGGGAAAACAACGACTCGAGCAGCTCAAGCCGCTGATAGCACAGCGACTTGCACGCAGCATCGTGGACTGTGCCTACGAGGGTGAACAGGTCATTGTAGAATTCCGTCACCGTCGGCGGCTGCGAAAGCATCGCAGTCTCTCCTTTGGCCCAAAGCGACTTGGCGCCCTCGCCCACGGTCACCTGCATCACACCATCTACAAAACCAACTTGGAAATCGCTCGGGCCGAGCTTTTGCCGCTTTGTCCAAAGACTCTCTTCCTCCGATGCAGGAAAGGGCACAAAGGGCGGGTCGAGACGACGCCGGAACGCTGATGGGCCCTTGCGTTGTTGGAGGGCCTCTCGCTCGCGCACATACGCTGCCTCGAACTTGCTCTCATCAAGACCACCCCAATACGGTTTGCCCTCGTTCGAGTTACGCTGGTACTTTTTACGAAATTCTGTCGCCTCCAAAAGACGGCTGCAGACCTCCTTGGTCTCTTGCGAGATTGGGGCATCCGAGTCGTCGATCGACACGCGCTGGAAGCGATCCATCACTTCTTCGAGGCCCTCTTCCGCGCCATGGACCGGAATATCCGGCACAAAAATCTCAGCCAAGTCATCACCGCCCTCCGCGCCGTCGACATCCTCCTCGCCCAGATCGCCGCCCTCGTCCACCTCGCCGTCGCTCAAGGCTCCTCCGTCAAGAAGTCCTTGGTGTCCCCGTTCAGATCCAAAGCTCGCAGCGCTCTCTTGGCGCGTATCTTCAAAACTTCCGCCTTTGGACCGTGCGCGATGCCGAGGACTCACGCTCTGTTTGCGGCGAATGAGGTCAAAGACCTGCATCTTTTCGCGCTCCAAGGCGCTCTGACGCGACTGCATCTCGAGCTGCTCGGCGTCCAGCGCCAGGACATGGGGCACTTCCCGGGGTCGCGGGCTTCCGCTCACGCTCGAGCCTCCCGAAGCCGCAGACACCGAAGACGAAGGCACTGCCGATTTCCCGGGCACTGCAATGGCGCCCGTCGCGCCTAGCTCTCCTTCGCCGCTGCCCTCAGCGCCAAGTCGCGTCAGCGTTGGGCTCGCGCCGCGTTGCATCTTGACCGCTGTCGCGCCGTCAGCCTTTTTCTCGTCCGCGTCGCTCATCGCGCCTCGCTCTGTATCCACGTCAGCCAAATCGGGCTCCGCACGTTCGTACGTCCGCGCGGCAAGCCTCTGTACGGCCTCGGCGTCACGCGTATCGCAGCCTGCAGCACAGCGCAGCAGTCCTGCCTCGCGCGCTCCGCCTCGATGTGCTTTTGCCGGTATTCGCTCCCTTTCAACTTGCTTTTGCTTTCGGGGGAACAACAACAGCTTCTAACAACAACAAAACGGAGCGAGAGGGTCGCGTCGTCGCCGCGCTCGAGGCCGTTGCCGCGCTCGGCGTCCTCCAGGCTCGCTGCAAAGTCGACGTCGGCCACGCGCCCGGCGCGCGGTCCTCCTCGCGGCCTCCTCGCGGCCGGCAGGGTCGCGCGTTTCGAATTTGAATTTGCGCCTGGCGGGCTTTGGTTTGGGTTTTGAATTTGGGATCTATGTCTGCGATCCTGGACCCGGCACGCAAAAGCCTGGCGAGCGAGACCTCGGGACCGCGAGTCCAGGCCAGCGGCTGCGACCGCCACAGCCACTGCGAGCGCCGCGGGGTGACAGGCACGAGCGCGCGGCCGCGCCGAATGCCCGCCGCAGCCGCAGCCGCGCGACTCGTTCGAGCTTGCGCGCAACGCGGCTCGAGACGTGCCGTGGCTGGGATGAGGCTTTTCAGATAGATAGTCCAAGGGTGGAATATCTTAATAAAATATAGTCTAGGAACTAGTGCGCACTAGTTGGTGGGGAAAGAAAAAATAAAATGGCCGTTCATCAATTGACGGACGGACTCTCTCGGACGCGGACCAGAAGAGCGCACGGAAGAGCAACTCGGATTTGGACTTGAACGCAAACGCGGCGCCGCGTGGTTTCATCTAAAAATACCAAACGCAGACGCTGGGGAGCGCGCATGTGACACAGGATCGTGCAATCAAGCAAGAGAGCGAGTCGTGTACGCTGAAGGATATTTCAAGCGAAAAAGTCACGAAAAAGTTTGAAAAGAGGACTTTTTGGGCCTCGCAACGATGGACGACGACGCGCAAACCTCGACGACAAACAACTCACAGATGTCGCCGGGACGCGCTCAAGATGCTGAGGTGAACGATAGGAAAGAAGAACCAATACCTTCCTCGGTATACCAAAACCAACGAAGACAGCGCCCCGCTCTTATAAACGGTGCCAAGCAACTTTTGAGCCACAGACCTGCAGCAACCGGAAATCGTGCATCACCAAGCAACACAAACGTCGTTGCAGCGCGCTTCAAGATACTTGATGTGGCCAATGCCACGCACGCAAGACTCTTCCGCTCCTGGCACGTCACCGAAGCAGAAAGAGAAGAATTTGCAAATGGCAAGTCTATCATTGCACAAGTCGACCTTCACATGTGCAGACTACGCGAGACTTCCAAGCTCGATTTTGACATGCGTGATGAAAACGATACTCCCATTACCTATGTCCACATCGATGCCTCGCTCAACTACTTTGAAAGTATCCCTAACGCTTTGGAGACGTGCGCTGCAGGCCTGCGTAGTCTGGACCTGTCACTGAACCAGATTCGCAGACCCCATTCAGTCGCTGCCTTTGCTGGTCTCACGGTGCTCAAGATGGCACGTAACGGAATTGAAGCATTGCCCGACAACTTTGTCAGTGGCTGTACTCGTTTGTGCGAACTCGATTTAAGCTGCAACAAGCTTTCTACGCTTCCAAAGCTCGATGAGCTCGTAAATCTCCGCAGTCTAAACTTGCGAGGAAATCAGTTCGTCGTATTGCAAGGTGTTGCTACTCTCCGAAGCCTGGAATCCCTGAATCTAGCCAGCAACATGCTGCAGGATATTACCGATCTTGCGCGAGTTCAGACGTTGTGCACGCTCGACCTCGCAAGCAATCAGCTCGACGACCTTCTCGAAGTGCGTGACATTATTCTCTGTCTTCCCAAGCTCGAAGCGCTTAAACTTTCGGGCAATCCCGTCTCGCGCGAACGCAACTATCGCATGGTTATTAATGAGAATCCCTCCATCGTGAAATTCGACAGCGCCAAGGTAACGAAAGGCGCTCGGGACCAATGGAAGCAAAGAAAGCTTCAGGCTGACATGAATCATATTGTTCACGAAACGAGCACACACTATATGCGTTGGATCGAGATGGAAGCTCGCCAGAAACAGGCTGCTCTTGACATGCTACGCAAACGGGAACAAGAAATCGAGAACGCTTTTGTCTCATACCGCAAGAGCATGGAAGCTGAGCTCGAGGAATGCATCCAGTACATTCAGGACCTTGCCGAAAATCCACATGAATACGATGCTTCTTTTCTCGGGTCCATTGACGGACACAAACAGTGGCAGGCCTATCTGGATGCGGCGGATACTGCTCGTGCAAAGACGCATGAAGAGGAACTCTCGCGACTTCGGTCGGCCCTTGAGCAACGCGTTCTCATCAAGGCTGAGACGGACGCGTACGCAGGTAAACTCCGTCTCCTCGCACGCGAGCGACCATCCGTGTGGCAGGAGATTAAGCGAAAAGAGCTTACTTCGCGCGCCACACGCGAGGAAATTGATGATGCTGAAAGTGCCAGCATCCGTGATGCTCGAGAAGCAGCTCGCGCGCGACTCAACGCAAGAGCAAATGAAAGGAGCAATTTGCTTGCCGAAGCTGCACTCGACGCAAATCTCTCGCTTTCCTGACGAATACAATGAAAATCTTCTCCGCTTTGTAGAAAAGAATGGCGGCGCTTGATCAGCGGCCATGCCACGTCATTCCTGGCTGACTCCCTTTTCCCCCCTTGTCAGTGACCGCCCTCATTTGCTCCTCGAGGTGTGGATCGCATTATTCGATCTCGGCAACATTATGTGCTTGCTTTGCTCTCCGACGGGAATCAGAGACTAACTCCTTGCTCGTAATTCTCTGCATTGTGTTCCGAATTTTAGCGTTGAAGTATACGTACGTATATTATTGCTCAGGTCATGGATGAGTCCGAACTTCAACAAAAGCTTAGCTGTTCGGCGCCTGCTCGGCCGAGCGAGCAGTACGTGATTCGAGAAGTTGCAGCAGGAGTCGCGAGTCTTAGACGCAGGACGTTACCACGTGCGAGCGCCGAGGGCAAGGTCCGTGCTGCCATACGGCAAAGCGAGCCCGAGCGCGGCAAGACGAGGTAAGGGGCCGGGGGGGTGGTTTTTATCAGATTTCGCTCATGGCGACGACGCTTGCCGGCCGCGACGATGATGCGGTAGGGGGAGACCGCGCCCTCGAGATACGCGTGGAAGCGGACGCGCTCGAGCGCGGGAGCACCGACCCAGTGCACGCGACATGCCTCGTCGAGGCTTCTGACCACGCAGACCTCGGAACGCAAATCGAGGCGGCCGGGACGGACGCACTTGCACCGTGCCCAGCAGCGGCTGGGGCACGACGGCCGCGGCCCGCGTCGTGGGGCGATTATGACCATGCGAAAGGGACCTTGCAAGACATGCATGCGCCCACGTACGCCGAACTGGCCGAGGGCGACGTCGGTGTTCTCCGACGCCTTCACGAAACGTGCTTTCCTGTCAAGTACAATGACAAATTTTACATGGATTTGGGCAAACGCACGTACCAGGATAAACCGCTTATTACCAGAGTTGCGCACAAACAGCGTCCAAAGCGGTTTGAGTTGCCCACTTCACACGCGCAAGGACAACATCGTCTCGTTCAGGATCATCACGGTCGAGATGGCAACATCTGCTCACCAAGTCTGGGGCCTTCCAACGCCGTCGCAAGTTCGAACGAACCGAGGTCGTCAAACCTCTCTTCCTCCTCTTCCTCTTCCTCCACCTACTCCTCTTCCACCACCACGACCACCACTTCTGGGCCAATGATGAATGAAATTGGCGTTGAGTTTGTGATTCCAGATGCGCATCTTCGTTGGCCGCGGACAGACAATGATCAAGAAATGGAGACTCTTTTGCTTGGTGGCATTTCGGCGCAGCTCCGCAGTCTCAACGAGAACGATGTTGAGCAGCCTCGCCTCTCGGCTGCGTCAAAGCAAATGGGATACTATCTTGGCTGCTACGTGCTGACCATCGCAACACATCCGTATTGTCGGCGCTCCGGCGTAGGCAGCAAGCTCTTGGACTACGTAATCGAGACTGCTGCGTCCAATCCTGCCTGCGGCGTCGTGTACCTTCATGTTATCACGTATAATGAGGCAGCCTTACGATTTTACGAGCGCCACGGCTTTAGACGCGTTGAGACGCTCTCGGATTTTTATCGCATCGACGGCCGTTCCTATAACGCCTATTTGTATGCCAAGTTCCTCGGAGAGGCCAAGCCAGATACTTCGCCCAAGACGTTGTGGGCAGCCTTTGTGCAGCACGTGTCAAATTTTTTCTCCACCTTCTGGCACGAAAGGTGAGCCAAATGTGTCGAGTCTCGCTAGCGGATCAGCCAGACCAAGTCTATAGGATTGAAATAGAATAAAGTCAAGTCCGAGTCCGAGTCCAAGTCCGAGTCCGAGTCCCAGTCAAGTGTGTCCGCAGGCCCAGCTTTTTAACGTTGCAGGCGGCGGGAAAGCGAACAGTCATGCATTTCTATTTCGCAAGTTCATAAATGTCTATATGTGTGTAGTCCCACGTGCGGCAGTGCCCGTGGTTCTCCTTTCTTGTCTATTTCTTTATCGTTTTTTCTCCTTGCCGCCAGCCAGGTGAGCCAAGGGAATTTATATTCAGCCTCGTCTTTTCCTCTTTTCGGCCTGCTCGCGCCGGCGCTCCTCGGCGGCACGAAGCTGCTCCTCGCGGGCCTTGGGCGACATCCACGCGGAACCGTTGGCCGTGTCAGTACGAAGACGCCACACGGGAAAGGCTTCAGGGTGCATGTTGGGCACCTGCACGGTGGCCCCGTTGCTCATCACCTGCATGGTCATCTTCTGCAGCGGCTGCTTGAACTCATCCGACGTGCGTCGCCGCTTATCCCTACGCTCCTTGCGCTTGATGTCGCCAGGGTCCTTGCTCCGCATCGTCACCATGCCGCGCGCCTGCACCAGCTGCTGCTGCTGCACCAGCTGCTGCCGGGCCAGCTTCGCGGACATGCCCATGTCCGCCGCACACGGCGCCGCGCCGCAGGTCCGGCGCGGCGCCTTGCTCTGCTCTCGAGTCCATCGAAAGCGCCGCCGCCGCAAGTCGGCTATGGCGCGCGGCCAAGTGCGCTTCGGCGCGCGAGGCAGTCGAGTATCGCGCCCCCGGCCGCCGCGGGCCGCCGCAAGTGGAGAATGCGGCGCGCAAGTGGGGAATGAGCGGCGCGCAAGTGCGCGGGCCGCGCGCAAGTGGGCCAAATGGAATCGCGCCACGTGCGGCGGCGTCAAATCCGAAAGCTGGCCAGGCCAAGCAGCAGGTCTGTTTTGTGCAGCAGAGGGAGGCGGCGCAGACCTGCATCGCGCCGCGTGGCTGCTCAAGAGACACGGAGAAGAGAACCGCGAGATGTTGCCGCGCGCGACGAGCTCGCTCGCAAGAGTAGCCGCGGCGACGCGGCAGCATGGGAGCCGCGCCTGCGTCGCGGCGCTGTACACGACGAGCGCGACCTCGAGGAGCGCGAGGACGCCCGCGGTCTCGTCGCGGCTGACGCCGCCCGTGCAGAGGACGGAAAAGCGGACGCTGGCGAGCGACGCAACCACGGAGAATGCCAGCCTGCCGCCGCTCGAGTACGAGGATGAGTTCCTGGGATCGATTCTGGCGTCGACAAAGCGCATCGCCATGATCGGCGCGAGCGGAAACTGGAAAAGACCCTCGTTTTTTGCCATGAAGTACCTGCAGAAGAAGGGCTACGAAGTCATTCCCGTCAATCCGGGCATGGCGGGCAAGGAGATCCTTGGCGCAAAGTGTTACGCCTCTCTGGCCGAAGTCCCTGGCCCAATCGACATGGTCGATATCTTTCGAAGCTCGGACGCCGCGCTCGAGGTGACCAAGGACGCAATCCAGCGCAAAGACGAAAAGAACATTCGCGTTGTTTGGATGCAGCTTGGCGTGCGGAACGAGGAAGCTCGCGAGCTTTGCGAGGCCAACGGCGTCCAGGTCGTCATGGACCGTTGTCCTAAAATCGAATTCTCCCGCCTCTTTGGCGAGCTGGGCTGGCATGGATTTAATAGTGGTGTCATCAGCAGCAAACGCAGACAGGTTGGCCGTGCCCCCGGCGCTGGCAGCAGCCAGTCTGCGCCAACGTTCTCGGGCCTTGAAACACGCTGCGTCCATTCCGGAACACCCCCCGACGCCAACACCGGAGCCCGTGCGTTTCCCATATACCAAACGTCTGGATACGTCTTTGAGGACGTCGATGATGCCGCGAGCCTTTTCAACTTGCAGTCCTTTGGCAATATCTACGGACGTCTGAGCAACCCGACAGTGGCCGCCCTCGAGGAGCGCATTTGCACACTGGAAGGTGGGCGCGGCGCCACCTGCACGGCATCTGGCCACGCGGCTCAGCTTGTCGCGCTCTTTACGCTCATGGGTCCGGGAGACCACTTTGTGGCCTCCAAGAACCTTTACGGTGGATCTTTCAACCAATTCAAGAAAATGCAGGAAAAGTTTGGCTGGACCTGCACGCACGTTGATGTCGATGACCCCAGCGCCGTGCGCGAGGCGCTCAGTCATCCTCGCTGCAAGCTTCTTTGGGTAGAGAGTCTCGCAAATCCCGGTGGCGTTATTTCCGATATCGAAATGCTTTCTGGTCTCACAAAGGAAGCCGGTGTTCCCCTGGCGGTTGATAACACCATGGCCACCCCTGCGCTCTGTCAACCAGGTGCATTTGGCGCCGATCTGGTCGTGCACAGCACTACAAAGTTTCTCTCGGGCAATGGCACCTCGCTCGGGGGCTGCGTCGTTGACATGGGTTCCTTCGACTGGAGTTCCGTTCCCGCCGACAAGTTTCCGAGTCTAACGCAGCCCGAGCCTGGTTACCATGGCCTTACCTTTTGGGAAAGCTTTGGCGACCTCGCATTTACAACCCATGCTCACGCCGTTGGTCTGCGCGACCTTGGTCCCACTATGGCACCCATGAATGCCTTTCTCACGCTACTTGGTACCGAAACCTTGGCGCTGCGCATGGATCGACACGTTGAGAACGCCTCAAAGGTCGCCACCTTTCTTGAAGCACAGCCTGAGGTGGCGTGGGTCTCGTACGCAGGTCTCGAGTCCTCCTCTTACTACACGCGTGCGCAAAAGTATCTTCCTCGCGGAGCCGGCAGCGTCTTCACATTTGGTCTCAAGGGCGGATTCAAGGCCGGCGTCGACTTCGTAGAGAACCTCCATCTCGTCTCGCATGTAGCCAATCTTGGAGACTCTCGATCTCTGGCCCTTCATCCTGCTTCCACAACGCACCGACAGCTCAGTGACGAGCAGCGTACAGCCGCCGGCGCCGGGGATGATGTCATTCGTCTCAGCATTGGATTGGAGACGGCTGAAGACATTATCAGCGACATGAAGCATGCCTTTTCCAAGATTGTGCAGGTCTAAATCCGTATTGTAATTTGGTGGGGGGGAGAAGAATGTGCTCTTTTGTTTTTAATTTCGGTTTCTTAGAATAATTGGTTCTTTGTCTTGAAAGCAAGCAATGAAAACTTATTGGGTGACTTGCAACTACAATACCTTCGGAAAGAGCATGAGCGAACTGTTCGTAATGTTGACAGTCGGGATGATCGACAGGAATGCCAGTTCCTCATTTCAGACTTTACCTGGATGTTAAGCCTAAAAACGATGCACTGCACGAATGACGCGTGCCTTACGGATAACTCCAAACGCACCCCGGGGCCGGTTCTGACAGAAAGGGTGAAAAATCTTAAAATCGAAATAAAATTTACACGGACATACAAAATTGGGACGCTGATCATAGCGCAGCTCTGCAACAGCAAGGAATGTGCTTAGTTGCAAATGCCGCTGGAGAACTTCATGAGCGCAAGTTGAACACCTGGGTTGCGGAGCAGAAAGTCTTTAAAGCCGAGAATGTCGATCTCAAATACGGTGGCATCCGTCTTGGCCTTGAGACTTCGCGTCTGCCTGTCTGTTTCAATGACTGCGTCCGAGGTCTCCTCCACATCGCCAAGCACGGCAACACGAAGCACATGATCGGGAATGAAGAGACCACCCATGTGAAGCTCTACCATGCCGCGTTTTCGAATACCGCGACCACGAGGTAGCCCGCTGCCGCGATTCATTTTCTTCTTCAAGTTTGTTCCATCCATTGGCTGGAAAGTCGCTGCCGGGCTACCCTCACCGGCGTCACCATCCCCAGACTGTATTGGCCCACCATCTCCTTGGCCCACAGCTTCTGCTGCTGCTTCTGCGATGTCAGTGCGACATGTCTCCCGTGAAACAGTCAAAGTCCCCAAGGAAACGATGAAGACATTCTTGCCAATGTCGCCGCAGCGGAGGAGCTCCTCGCCAGCGGTCAAACGTCGCGGGGTCTGCGTCAGGCTTTGAAGTTGCGTCTTTTGCGGAAAGGACAAATGGCACAAGACTGGGTTCTTCTTGAGCGCGCCAGAGAAACCTTGACTTCGCATTTTTTCGAGCGTGAGAAGGCGCTGATGCACGTCAGGACACGCCCGAAGGAATTGATTAAAGGCGAACTTGTTGAAATCGAGCACCGAGACATCGGTGATGGCTGTGAGGTGCATTTCTTCCGTTTCTCCGGTCATGGCAGATATCTCGCCAAAGTAGTCGCCCAACTTGAGGTACATTGGACTGCGGCCCTCGCGAGCCACCTTGAGCACGCCGCCTGCAACAATGAGAAAGACACCGCCCACGTGCCCGCGCAGCTCGAAGCCAGCCTTGTACGTTCGCCGCGAGGCCAACTGCAGGATCTGAATACATTGGCCGATGTCTGCGTCGCGAAAAACGTCCGTCTTGGCGCACAGTTGCAAGGTGTGGATGGCCAAGTCCGTTTTGCGTGGCTTTTCGTGGATCACAATCGTATTTTCAAAGCCCGATTTTGCTTTGCGGAGTCCAGCCTTCTCCGCAGCATCGTCTGCGATGTGCACGGCGTAAAGATTGGCCTTGACGCTTTCCGGCTGATTTTGCAGCGTGGAAGGCGGCGTGTGTGTTGGAGGCACACCGCACTCGTGCAAGACCACATCACAGTCCCAAGGAAAGTTCATGAGAGCGCGTTTGCGCTCAGCGCTAATGATGCCGCGCTCTTCCAACATGTCAAAGCCCTCGTTGTCGTTGAATGTGTCTGCAGAATACGACAGCGTCTTGCCGCCGCAAGCCACCTTGAAGCCCACGCAAGGAAGCGCGTGCAAGGCGTAGAAAAAGTGAAAGATGCCTCCCAAGAGATATGCAGGCTGCGCGATGGATACCTCGTGAAAGTCAAAGAGGTTTTTCAGGAAACTCGACTTGAGTCCAGAGACGGCAGAGTACTTGCGCAGGAAGTGCTCACAAATGGTCCGCGTAGTGACCAGTGTGGTGCGCCGCTCCTTGAGGATCTTTTGAAAGGTTCCGGCATCGTGGTCAGCGTGGCAGTGGGTAAGCACCACGTGCGTGACGAGGCGAGGCGAGACGCCATTCATGGACAAGAAGGCGTCGCAATGCGGAGGAGGATCCACGGCAACACCATGCCCATGCATCCAGATGATAAAGCCCGTCGTGGTCCCGCTCTTGTCGAATCCATGCGAGCTACCAAGCATGGTGACGCCGAACTGCGGCGGCACGAACGCCCCGGTGTTCATAAGGCAATACACCTCATTATCCGGGTCGGAAATATCTGGAGCCTGAGGCTTGAGTTTAGGAACCGAAAAGGAGTCGTGCTGGTGATCATTACAGTCGGGATCCTTGGTTTCTTCCTCCTCGCATTCCATTTCGGGTCCAATGATCTCCATGTCGCGCTCGAGAATGACAATCTCCTTGAACTGCTTTTCAAGCGCCTGGGGTGTCGGTACGTAGCTTGCCATCTCGTATGTGATTTTGGCGGTTTCGACCCCATTTTCAAGAACCACATAACACCCCTCGTGCGGGACATCAATGACGCGCAAGGAATACTCACCTAGATGAGAACCCATGTGGGAGAGGTCTGCGACCCCTGCGTTGTCGAAAAGTGTGAAGCGGATGAGCGTATCGCACGAGATTTCGCGCCCGTTGCGGGGCTCTTTAAAATAGTCGATTTCCTTGCGCAGGTTGGGGCGCGCGGCAAAGGCTTCCTCATCAGGGAACTTGCCGTATTCGTCGTCCTGGTAGAGGAACTCGTCTGCAGGGCCTTCAAGGGTTTCTTTGAAAGCCGTGCGAAGATCGTGCTCCTGGTCTTCTGTGACGAGAACGCCCACGTCCTTTTGCAGAATGAAAAAGTTAAAATAAGCTGGGAATTCAATCTCCGCAACATTCATGCCAAGCTCGAGATGAAAGCGTTCGTGCGGGACAACAAAGATGCTTGGGACGTTGAGACCCAGCGTCATGGCGTCTTTGATGGTGTCGGGAGGAATTCCGAACTGAATGGCACCCGCCAAGGTCTTCACGTAAACACCTCCTCGAGGCAGACGGACCATTGTCTCTTTGAGAGCGTCAGAGTCTGGTTGCCTCGAGTTTAAAGCAGAGTGGATGCCGCCGTACGCCTGTGTGCTCAGCCGTGTGAATGTGGTTGATGTGCTGACAGACTTTCGGTCATTATCTTCATCATCAGCCTCTGCGCCATCGAGCGTATTTCGCTGAGCGGAACTCGATGCGACCTCGATTTGGCTGGAGGAAATGCAACCGACATCAGTACCTCCACGAAGTTTTCTGGTTTCTGCTTCGCTGATTTTTGTGCCACTATGCTCTGTGTTCCCTGCAACAATGACAACGTCAGAGTCGATGGAGGCCGGAACGCTTCCTGCAGCGCCCATGGTGAGTACGAAGACGCCAAAAGAGTGCTGTCGTAGAAGTCAAAGCTGGTGTGAGACACGTCGAAGCTACCGGTGAACAGGTCTTTCTGTTTTCCTTTTTTTTTTGCTCGCGTCGCCCGGAGCTCTTGCTCTTGCTCTTACTCTTGCGCACCGCCACTGGCGTGGTGTGACGATCGAGACAGGCCTAGGAACTCGACTGACCGGGACGGAGCAAATTAGCTTGCTTGCACCTCGTGCTCTGACTTCGGCTGGTGGGTGCCCGCCCTCGTGCGTCGTGCGATCAAAGTTTGCTCGCGCGCACACCTCTCGACGCGTTAATTCCTCCTGTGAGCTCGCCTGCTCTTTTGCACTTTACGTCGGCTTTGCTTTGCTTTCAGTCTGCTTAAGTTTCGTTTGTTTTGCTTTCGAGAGCTTTGACTTTGTGTCTTGCTTGCCTGATTGCCCGAAATCGCAGCTTTAGGCGAAGGAGGGAATGAGGCGCAATGCCCTAGGATGATCTCGCATGAACGCACACAAATGCCGAACAGAGCGAACGGGTAGAGAAGGGGTTTCCTCGATTTCTTCGATCTCGATTCGCTCAAGGCGTGAGTGCATGCGAGTGTACGCGCACTTTAGTTAGCCAGCTCAACGCATTTACGCTTTTTCTTTTCTTCAAACGAATTATTTACCCTGGCGTGGGCGACCACTAGCTTCACTTTTTAGTAGGAAGAAGGTAGCTTCCCCGCCGCATCCTCCTTTTCACCTAGAAACCTTCTTCCTCGGGGCCCCATCTTTTTCTCCACGGCCGGGCCGCCCATACATTTCACTCCTCAAAAGCTCCGTTTATCCGTTGAGAATGTTTGCAACCTTTAGAATTTCTGAAGCGCCGACAACGCCGATCATGCATTGGAACATCGGGAGCATTTGGAACGGATACTGTGGCTTTGGGGCCGAATACAGCACTTGCGGGTGCAAAAACGTCCCTTGCGGGGCCGCCAATAGCTGACTTGCGGGGCCCGCATACCCGACTTGCGGCCCGGCTTGGCGACCACCGCCTGGCAGCCTAATCCTGATCCTCGGCCCGCCGCAACGCAGCGCCTTCGGTCTCGCTCCGGCGCCGCTCGCGGCCTTGCGCGCGCGTCCCTGCGGCCCTCCCTCTCCTTCCCGCCCTCCTCTCTCCCTCCCCCCTCCCTCCCGGCCCGCTTCGCTGCGGAGCCGCGCGGGCGCGAGAGCCGAGGCGAGGAAGCCGGAGAAGCGCGGCGGCGACGTCGAGAACGCGCTGCGCGACGCACCGCTGCGCCCGCGACGACGCCCGAGAAGCTTTCTCTCTTTCCCACTCTCTCTCCCCGCGCCCGCGCGCAGGCAGACCTCTTAGTGCTCCGCGCGCGCGTCGGTGCGCGAGAGGCCGAGCTCAGCAAGCGAGCTAGCCAGCTAGTTAGCTAGCAAGCAAGCCAGCAAGCAAGCAAGCACGCAAGCACGCAAGCAAGGAGCCCGAAGGCGTCGGTCGCCCGCTCGCTCGTTGCGCTACAGCAGGAGCGAGAGTTGCGTAGCCCGGCCTTGGTGGCTGGCTTACGTGCAGGGCAAGGAAAGAGAAGATGGCGTTCATGTTCAAGAAGAAGAAGTCGCCTCAGCAGCTGACGAATCAGCTGGTCGAGGCGCTCCGCAGCGTGAGCATGGTGCTGACGCGGCCTCTGGAGCCTGGGAAGCTGCCACCGCTGTCGTCGAGCTGGAATGCGGCAACGATCTCGCCAGAGGACAACACGAACCTCGAGACCGTGGGCAAGCGTCTGGTGGAGGTGCGATCGATGATGTGCGGCACGACGGAAAACCAGCCCCGGCGGGAAGACAATCTTCAGCTCGCGACGAGCCTGCAGACGCAGGGCGTGCCCCTCACGCTGATCCAGAACCTTGGCGTTCTCCCCTTTGAGGCGCGCAATGATGCCGTGTTCATTCTCTCGTACATGATCCACGGAGATCTGGGCCAGTTTGCGACCAAGTACCTCCGCGCGCGCTCGCAGCAGGTGATTCGCCTTCTCGTAGACCTTTTCGCGGACTCTGGCGTGGCCCTGCACTGTGGTTCGCTCCTACGCGACTGCCTGCGGTACGAGTTTCTGGCAGCCGAGTTTTTTGAGCCGAGCTGCTGGGCCTTTGACAAGTTTTTCGACCAATATCTTGTGTGCGAGTCGTTCGATATTAGCTCGGACGCCTTTGCCACCTTTCGCGATGCGCTCACCATTGCCAAGCTCAAGCCGGCCGTGTACAAGTTCCTCTTGGACAACTACGATCATTTTTTCGCAAAGTACAACAAGCTTCTCGTGTCGGATCAGTACGTGACGCAGCGCCAGAGTCTCAAGCTGCTGGGCGAGCTTCTTTTGGACCGACAGAACTACAACGTCATGATGAACTACATTAGCGACCGCAACAATCTCAAGCTTATCATGACGCTGATGCGCGTCAAGAGTCCGGCCATCCAGATGGAGGCCTTTCACGTCTTTAAGGTATTTGTCGCCAATCCACGCAAGAGCGAACCCGTGGCGCAAATCTTGTCACGCAACAGGGACAAAATTATTTCCTACTTGGCGAACCTTAATGCGGACAATGCCGACCAGCAGTTCATTGAGGAGCGCAACCTTTTGACGGATACGCTTTCGCGCATGCCCGCGCCCGCACCAAAGGCTGCGGACAAGCCCCCACCAGCGGCTGACGGCGCGGAGGCTGCGAACACCTCTTCCGAGGCCCCGGCGCCGTCAGCTCCTCCAGCTGCGACTCCGGACGCGCCACCACCCGCAGCGCAGGCGGATGCCGCCGAGTCATCAGTGCCGGCATCGGGCTCTGCCCCGAAAGCATCATCGACTTCCGCGGCAGAGTCTGAGTCTGCTGCAGAGCCTTCTGCTGTGGCAGCGGACCCGCCAAAGAACCCGTAAAATGACATGAAGACAAAGACTGGCCCGCGATTTTGATTTTTTCCTTTCTTTTTTGGTCCTCATTGGTTCTCCAAGCTTGGGGTGAGTTGAGTTGCGTTGAATAGATGACAAGGGAGAATTTGGGACGAAGAAGAAGAAGAAGAAGAAGAAAACCAAAGAATCGTCTGCTGGTATACATACAATGCAGTGTCCTCGTCATTGTAAACGACCAACCTCATCACGAGCTTGCCGAAAATTCATTCTGATCATCTTATTTATCTTGTCTACAAGTCGAGTCGAGTCGAGTCGAGTCGTCCTCCTCCTCCTCCTCCTCCTCGTCGGCGCACATGATGGTATACTATACGAACGTGCCCATGGCCTACCTATCTTTCTTCCGTCTCACATCGCGGAAGGTAAAAAGTGCTCGACACGAGCGAGGCACGCCTTCCGCGCCACCTCTTTCTCCCCCCCTCGTTCTCCTCATCCTCCCCCTAAATTTACCAACTGTGCAATGCTGGCCTATTCTTCGATCTGTTTGTCCTATTGCTGCTTGCTAAAAAGTTGCCTGTGCACGCGCCGCAAACGAATTAGATCATTCTTTCTGACACTGTCTGGCGAGAAGTATGACTTTTAGATGATTGATTATACACACGCGCGCACAGAGAGAGAGAGAGAGAGAGAGAGAGAGAGAGAGAAAGAGCCCTGCATAGAACGACTAGGAAATAGCGGAGCGAGCACGCACGCGCATAATGAGCAGCAGCAGGAACAGCAGCAGACACCGAAGCAAAACTTGGGCACGCGCGAGGCGGACTCGTGCGGGTTCGCGCGGATCGCAAGCGCGGGGCGCGGGGCGAGATAGACGCGAGGGCGGCCGCAGAGGCCGCTTGATGGCACACGGAAGAACCTCGCTGGGTGGGGGCCGCTCTGGGTCGAAAACGAAGAGCTGGCAAGCCGAGCCCGTCGTGTCCGAGGTGGAGGAGGACACGGGCGGCGAGTCGAGCGAGGAGGCCGATAACAAGGATAGGAATAGCGTCGTGCGCACGACATCGACAGCGGCGAAGACTGCCCATCTCCGTGACTTTGGCATCGGAGATATCCGAACCGCGGACTCGGTGGCGTACCTCGAACGCAAGAAGAGCTCCGTCGCAGCGAGCCTTGGCGCCAGCGCCCGCAGAAAGCGCAGCCTGCGCGAGGCTCGGAGCTGGAAAAGCACGGCGAAGCGTCTCCGCGGACTGCAAAACGCCGACGGCGCCATGTGGATTAAAGTAGGTCTCCCACTTTTTATCTTGGGTGCGTTCGAGCTCATTCGAATGGCGACGGCCAGCGCTACTTTCTCGTCTGGCGATGGGAAACCTACGCTCGATGCCGCAGAGTCTGGGACAGGATTGAGCGGATCCATCCTTATTGGTATTTCTCTCAGCGTTGCGGCCTCGTGCATGAACGCTTTAGGCCTCAACTTGCAGCGCCTCGGTCAAAACGAGACTGGCCAAGGTACCAAGGCCTCTGCACTTGTCGAGGGTATCCCTCTGAGCCTTAACGTGATTGGCATCGCCCTGTCTGCTGCCTCCGGCCTTACCGATCTCGTTTCGTTCGGTTTCGCCCCGCAGAGCCTCCTCGCGCCCTTTGGCGCCATGACGCTTCTCGTGAACCTCGTGCTGGCGCCACTCTTGCACAACGAGAGTCTCTCGGCCCTCGATGTTTCGGCGACGGTGCTCATTTGCGTGGGCATTGCCATCGCCCTCATGTCGAGTCCTTCAGTATCGCCGAGCTACACGTTGAGGGACCTTGAGCAGCTGGTGTCGCGTCCTGTGGTCCCTATGTTCCTGGGCGTATATGTGCTGACAATGGTCGCCGTCGCGAATCATATTTACCAGGGCGAGGCCAACGGGCGGGGAGATACAAAGGCTGTTGGCGCGGGATACCCTGTTCTTTCGGGCATGATTGGAGGCCTCACAACGCTAAGCGCCAAGTTCATGACCGAGCTCTTCAAGGTGGTGAGCCTTCAGTCGCACCCGCAGCTGCTCCTGCCGGTGATTGGTATGCTGGCAATATGCGCGGTGAGTCAGGCCCAGGTTCTGAACCGTGGTGTCGGCCGTCACTCGTCGCTCTTTGTTGTCCCTCTTTTCTCTGCATCGATTCTGCTTTCCAATCTGTCGGGGGGCGGCGTTGTCTTCAACGAGTTTTCTGCGTTCAAGCCAATGCAGCTTGTCAAGTTCCTCGGAGGTGTGGCGATTGTCGTCACGGGCGTGACGGCCCTCGCAACCAAGGAGGAGCCTGCGCAAGAGGATGGGAAAAAGGTGAAATAAGTGAAGAAATGGGTTTATTGGTGGTGGTGGACAGTGCAGTGTCTTTAACTCTGTAATGTAGTTGTCTTTCCTGAATTCGTATTGTTGCCGCTATTCGCCACTCCGCCAGGTGTGGTGGCGTTGGCATCAAATCCTTGCGCAGCCATGGCTTGAAACATTTGCATGAGCTGCGCCTCATTAAAGTCGCCGTCCATCCCACCGCTGCCGCTGCCAGGGCCTCCAGAGCCAAAGCCGCCGCCAATGCCGCCGCCAATGCCGCCAGGACCTCCGGGACCGCCCATGAGTCCTTGCGTGAGCATCTTCATAAGCTCGGCCTCGTTCATGTCGCCGTCGCCCCCGGCACCACCATCAAGGCCGCCCAGCAGACTCGCTAGGCCGCCCAAGCCGCCGTCCCCAAGGCCGAGAGCCCCGAGTCCGAGATCGTCAAGTGAAGAATCCTCGTCAGTGCCTTGCTGGAAGACAGCATTGCACAAATCATCAAGAGCAGGGACTTGCGACAGGGCTTGCTGGAATTCTGACCGCGGAGGCGTCGGGGCCTCGTCGCCGGACGCAAAGCCGTCTGCGGGCGGCGTGCCCGGCGCGCGCAAAGCGTTTTCTTCGAGCACCTGGCCCGAGGCAACCTTGAGGTTAACAATAATCTTGGTCAGCGAGAATCGGTCCTCGTCATCTTCGTTGTTCTCCGTGGCGGGTGTGCCGGATGACTTTTCCGTCGAGGAAGAGGAAGACGTCTGCGCACTTTCCTCGCCGGTCGTGTCCTGAGGTGCAGCGTCTTTGGCGACCGGCTTCGGGGTGGTGGACTTGGCGCCACCAGCAGCACCACCGCGACGATAGACTTCAAAAGAACGATTCTGCACGAGCTTGTGAAGCGCGTCAAAGAGACGGTCAAAGGTCTGCTCCGCAGAGAGCGCAAAGTTGGGGCTTTCAATCATGTCGAGCGTCTCTTCAAGCATGTCTCGCAGCATGGCGTTTTGTTCGTCATTGAGATCCGAATCCGGCGAGAGAACGCCCTCCTCATCCTCGGGCACAAGGCACTTGACGATCCAGGAGCGGGTGACCTCCGAGAGGCGGAGGCCTCCCTCGGCACCGTCGGTGCCGCGGCCCTCGACCTCTTCGCGAATCTTATCAATCATATTTAGAATATCCCAACGGTTAACCGTGGCGTCCGTGCCCATATGCCAGTCCTTTGTGGCGCGCTGGATGCTTTCCTGGATATGGTGAAGCATTGTCTCCATGCCCGATCCCGAGTTCATAAAGTGATCGCTCCCACTGAAAAGGAAGGATTCGCGCAAGCGCTGCGAGACAAGGCCAGTGCTCTCCTCAGAAACATGCGAGGCAGACGCTGCGCCCTCGACGCCGGCTTCGAGCTGCTTGACGCCAGCGGCATCAGCGGTCTCGCTAGAGGCGGCGGCGGCCTCTGCGCGTCGCTGCGAGATTGCCTCCTCGAAGGCGTAGCGGCCGAGGATGTGAAGCTGTATCCTGAGCACACAATTGAGAAGGCCGAGCGCGTAGATGGATACGATGAGGCGCGCGAGGCTGATGACCTTGAGCTCGTCCCAGAGCTGCATGACTTCTTCCTCGTCCTGGGCGCTCGGCATGCCCTCGTTCTTGCGCTTGAGCCGCACGGCCTTGAGTCTCTCTGTGACAGGCTTGGGATCTGTGAGCTTCTTGACCATGTTGCGAAGGGGAGGGACAAAGGTTAGAATCATGCTTCCGCACTCTGCGCGCACGCGTGCCAATTCTGACTCGCGATACTGCGTTTCCATCATCTTCTCCTGCAGACCTCGGCCGAGTTCTTCGACCTGCCGCATGCCATCGAGGACCATACGCTTCGCATAGTAGTACCCGCCGACTCCGAGCGCCGTCACGCTACCAAGCGCAATGAACTTCTTTTTGTGCCACTTGAGAAAGTCCCAAGTTCTGCCCAGGTAGTCCGACATGCTGCTGCTGCTGCTGCTGCTGCTGCTACGGCTGCGCTAATACGATTCGCGTGGCGGCGGCCCAATCAAATCAATCAATCAATCAATCAACTGTAATCCTCTTCCGGTGTCAACCTCTTCGACCGGCCGGTGGGCAGGACACCTGCTAGCCTCGCTCCTCGTGGGCAGCGGAAGCCGCGTTTTCCTGGCCTCTGCTGCTCTCCCCTCGTCCTGCTCGCTCTCGTCGTCGACGTCGCCCGCGCCGACGGAAATCTCGCGCCCCAATTTCAATTCAAACCAAACCCACGACCTCCGCCCTTCTCGCTGCGCTGCGTTGCGCGGCGCTGCGTTGCGCGGCGTCCCCCGCGTCCTCGCCGGGCCTCGCGGCACGCGCGCACGTCCGCAGGCACGCGCGCCGTGCGTCTGTCCGCGGGCGGGCGGCCGGCGCGAGGAGCCTCTCTCGCGGTGGCGGTCTGGTCGCCGGGTCGGGTCGGGTCTCCTGCCCTCCTTCGTTCCTAGTCTGTCTGTCTGTCTGTCTGTCTGTCTGTCTGCCTGTCCGCATGGTCTGCATGGTCTGCCTAACCACTACTACCCACGAGCAGACAGACAGACCGAGACAGGCGTGCCCAGAAGTACCTCCGTGTATGCGCTG